>CANNWQ010000030.1:0-153854 GCA_947532105.1 Athrips mouffetella | reverse complement strand
TCCGGCCTCGTATGAAACTTAATCTAATGGATGTATGTGGGAGCACGAAATGCTGGGGGACGCTTCGAGCTTCGCTCTACGCGGAGCTCGGCCTTCGGCCTCGCCATGTTGGTTTAAGTTACTTGGGGGAGGGGTTGGGGACAGGCACAGTAAGGGAGGGACGCTCCGAGCTTCGCTCTACGCGGAGCTCGGCCTTCGGCCTCGCAAGTTACCTGGTGTCGGTCGTTTCTATGGCGGCCATATTGGATAATGGCGGCAAAAAAAAATTTACACCAAAAACGTAATCCACACCCCCAAAAACCCCCAGATACCAATTTTCACTCGAATCGGAGCACCTTTCATTTTGGCCGCCATTTTGAATCCACCATTTTGAATTTTTTTTTTACAGTTAGTCGCCTCTTATCATCCTCTTTGACATTTGTTCAAGCACCATATACTTCTCTCTTTTCGTTTAGGATTTATTGGACTTTGAATATTTTTTTAATAAAATTTGTATGGCGGCCATTTTGTTTTCCGCCATTTTGGATTTTTTTCACCCCAGGTAGAATTTGACCAGGGTGTGGGTCGACTTTTGTTCGAGGTCGACCCACCTATCCCTTACAGTTTTTACGGGCCGTTGACCCCTACCCTGATGCTGAAGACTTTTCCAAGGTTTAAGATTTTTCTGGTACTCATCAGACCTGGTCGTACAACTTTTCCATACATCACTTTCACCGGTTTCGCCTCTTTCATGGAGAACAATTGTGTCAATGAGTCAGTGAGTGAGTGAGTGAGTCAGTGGTAATTCAGCTTTATATAGTATAACTAGAGGTCGCGTGGGTGCGCGGGCTGCAAGCAGCCCGCGTGAGGTGTTGTGGCTGTTGGATATATTATCCGAGCCTATATGTCGATTTTGAAAGCAATCGGCCCAAAAACCAAAAAAATGGTATGGCGGCCATTTTGTTTTTCGCCATTTTGAATTTTTTTCGACCCAGGTAGAATTTGACCAGGATGTGGGTCGACTTTAGTTCAAGGTCGACACACCTATCCCTTACGGTTTTTGCTGGCCGTTGACCCCTACCCTGATGCTGAAGACTTTTCCAAGGTTTAAGATTTTTCTGCTACTCATCAGACCTGGTCGTACAACTTGTCCATACATCACTTTCACCGGTCTCGCCTCTTTCATGGAGAACAATTGTGTCAGTCAGTGAGTGAGTGAGTGAGTGAGTCAGTGGTAATTCAGCTTTATATAATAGAACTAGAGGTCGCGTGGGTGCGCGGGCTGCAAGCAGCCCGCGTGAGGTGTTGTGGCTGTTGGATATATTATCCGAGCCTAAATGTCGATTTTGAAAGCAATCGGCCGAAAAACAAAAAAATTCAAGATAGCGGCCATTTTTTTTAAATTCTGACATTCGATTCGGTATCGCAGACCTCTCGGACCCTCAGATATCGATTTTGAAAGCAATCGGTCAAGAAAAAAAAAAATTCAAGATGGCGGCTATTTTTTTCAATTTTGACATTGGATTCAAAATCGGAAACCTCTCGGACCCTCAGATATCGATTTTTAAAGCAATCGGTCAAGAAACAAAAAAAATCAAGATGGCGGCTATTTTTTTCAATTTTGTCATTGGATTCAAAATCGGAGACCTCTCGGACCCTCAGATGACGATTTTAAAAGCAATCGGTCAAGAAACAAAAAAAATCAAGATGGCGGCCATTTTTTTGTATTCTGACATTCGATTCGGTATCGGAGACCTCTTGGACCCTTAGATATCGATTTTGAAAGCAATCGGTCAAGAAACAAAAAAATTCAAGATGGCGGCTTTTTTTTTCAATTTTGACATTGGATTCGAAATCGGAGACCTCTCGGACCCTCAGATATCGATTTTGAAAGCAATCGGTCAAGAAACAAAAAAAATCAAGATGGCGGCTATTTTTTTTAATTTTGACATTGGATTCGAAATCAGAGACCTTTTGGACCCTCAGATATCGATTTTGAAAGCAATCGGTCGAGAAATAGAAAAATTCAAGATGGCGGCCATTTTTTTCAATTCTGACATCTGATTCGTCATCGCAGTCGACTCGGACTTTCAGATATCGATTTTGAAAGCAATCCGTCCAGAAACCAAAAAATTCAAGATGGCGGCCATTTTTCCAACGAAGGGGGGACGCTCCGGGCTTCGCCCTACGCGCAGCTCGGCCTACGGCCTCGTAAATTACTTATGGTAGGAGAAGGTTGCAGGGTCAGCCGGAGGACGCTTCGAGCTTCGCTCTACGCGGAGCTCGGCCTTCGGCCTCGCTATATGATGAAAGCTACTTGGGGGGGGGGGGTTAAGTAGGGGGAGGTATTAGTAAGGGGGGACGCTTCGGGCTTCGCCCTACGCGGAAGCTCGGCCTACGGCCTCGCGACTCGGCCTCCGGCCTCGTATGAAACTTGAACTAATGGATGTATGTGAGAGCACGACATGCTGGGGGACGCTTCGAGCTTCGCTCTACGCGGAGCTCGGCCTTCGGCCTCGCCATGTTGGTTTAAGTTACTTGGGGGGTGGGGTTGGGGACAGGCAAAGTATGGGAGGGACGCTCCGAGCTTCGCTCTACGCGGAGCTCGGCCTGCGGCCTCGCAAGTTACCTAGTGTCGGTCGTTTCTATGGCGGCCATATTGGAAAATGGCGCCAAAATTTTTATTACACCAAAAACGAAATCTACACCCACAAATACCCCCAGATACCAAATTTCACTCGAATCGGAGCACCTTTCATTTTGGCCGCCATTTTGAATCCGCCATTTTAAATTTATTTTTTTTTACAGTTAGTCGCCTCTTATCATCCTCTTTGACATTTGTTCAAGCACCATATACTTCTCTCTTTTCGTTTAGGATTTATTGGACTTTGAATATTTTTTTAATAAAATTTGTATGGCGGCCATTTTGTTTTCCGCCATTTTGGAAATTTTTTTTCACCCAAGGTAGAATTTGACCAGGGTGTGGGTCGACTTTTGTTCGAGGTCGACCCACCTATCCCTTACAGTTTTTGCTGGCCGTTGACACCTACCCTGATGCTGAAGACTTTTCCAAGGTTTAAGATTTTTCTGGTACTCATCAGACCTGGTCGTACAACTTCTCCATACATCACTTTCACCGGTTTCGCCTCTTTCATGGAGATCAATTGTGTCAATGAGTCAGTCAGTCAGTCAGTGAGTGAGTCAGTGGTAATTGAGCTTTATATAGTATAACTAGAGGTCGCGTGGGTGCGCGGGCTGCAAGCAGCCCGCGTGAGGTGTTGTGGCTGTTGCTTTTGTTATCGTGGACTAAATTTCGATTTTGAAGGCAATCGGCCAAAAAAAAAAAATTCAAGATGGCGGCCATTTTTTTAAAATTTTATTCTTGATTGGTTATTGGAGACGTCTCATACCCTCAGATATCAATTTTGAAAGCAATCGGTCCAGAAACAAAAAAAAACAAAATGGCGGCCATTTTTTTAAAATTTTATTCTTGATTCTGTATCGGAGACCTCTCGGACCCTCAGATATCGATTTTAAAAGCAATTGGCCCAGTAACAAAAAAATTCAAGATGGCGGCCATTTTTTCAAAATTTTATTCTTGATTCGGTATCGAAGACATCTCGCACCCTCAGATATCGATTTTCAAAGCAATCGGCCCAGTAACAAAAAAATTCAAGATGGCGGCCAATTTTCAAAATTTTGACATGAGATTCGTTATCAGAGTCGACTCGGCCCCTCAGATATCGATTTTGAAAGCAATCGGTCGAGAAATAGAAAAATTCAAGATGGCGGCCAAATTTTTCAATTCTGTCATCTGATTCGTCATCGCAGTCGACTCGGTTTTTTAGATATCGATTTTGAAAGCAATCCGTCCAGAAACCAAAAAATTCAAGATGGCGGCCATTTTTCCAACGAAGGGGGGACGCTTCGGGCTTCGCCCTACGCGGAGCTCGGCCTGCGGCCTCGCAACTCGGCCTCCGGCCTCGTAAATTACTTATGGTAGGAGAAGGTTGCAGGGTCAGCCGGAGGACGCTTCGAGCTTCGCTCTACGCGGAGCTCGGCCTTCGGCCTCGCTATATGATGAAGGCTACTTGGGGGGGGGGGGGTTAAGTAGGGAGAGGTATTAGTAAGGGGGGACGCTTCGGGCTTCGCCCTACGCGGAAGCTCGGCCTACGGCCTCGCGACTCGGCCTCCGGCCTCGTATGAAACTTAAACTAATGGATGTATGTGGGAGCACGACATGCTGGGGGGACGCTTCGAGCTTCGCTCTACGCGGAGCTCGGCCTTCGGCCTCGCCATGTTGGTTTAAGTTACTTGGGGAGATGGGTTGGGGACAGGCAAAGTACGGGAGGGACGCTCCGAGCTTCGCTCTACGCGGAGCTCGGCCTGCGGCCTCGCAAGTTACCTAGTGTCGGTCGTTTCTATGGCGGCCATATTGGAAAATGGCGCCAAAATTTTTTTTACACCAAAAACGTAATCTACACCCACAAAAACCCCCAGATACCAAATTTTACTCGAATCGGAGCACCTTTTATTTTGGCCGCCATTTTGAATCCGCCATTTTGTTTTTTTTTATTAACAGTTAGTCGCCTTTTATCATCCTCTTTGACATTTGTTAAAGAATATTGTACTTTGCTCTTTTTGTTTAGGATTTATTGGACTTTGAATATTTTTTTAATAAAATTTGTATGGCGGCCATTTTGTTTTCCGCCATTTTGGATTTTTTTCACCCCAGGTAGAATTTGACCAGGGTGTGGGTCGACTTTTGTTCGAGGTCGACCCACCTATCCCTTACAGTTTTTACGGGCCGTTGACCCCTACCCTGATGCTGAAGACTTTTCCAAGGTTAAAGATTTTTCTGGTACTCATCAGACCTGGTCGTACAACTTTTCCATACATCACTTTCACCGGTTTCGCCTCTTTCATGGAGAACAATTGTGTCAATGAGTCAGTCAGTCAGTCAGTCAGTCAGTCAGTGGTAATTGAGCTTTATATAGTATAACTAGAGGTCGCGTGGGTGCGCGGGCTGCAAGCAGCCCGCGTGAGGTGTTGTGGCTGTTGGGTATATTATCCGAGCCTAAATGTCGATTTTGAAAACAATCGGCCGAAAAACAAAAAATTTCAAGATGGCGGCAATTTTTTTTAATTCTGACATTTGATTCGGTATCGAAGACGTCTCGGACCCTCAGATATTAATTTTGAAAGCAATCGGTCCAGTAACAAAAAAAATCAAGATGGCGGCCATTTTTTCAAAATTTTATTCTTTATTCGGTATCGGAGACATCTCGGACCCTCAGATATCGATTTTGAAAGCAATCGGCCCAATAACAAAAAAATTCAAGATGGCGGCCACTTTTCAAAATTTTGACATGAGATTCGTTATCAGAGTCGACTCGGCCCCCCAGATATCGATTTTGAAAATAATCGATCGAGAAATAAAAAAATCCAAGATGGCGGCCATTTTTTTCAATTCTGACATCTGATTCGTCATCGCAGTAAACTCGGACTCTCAGATATCGATTTTGAAAGCAATCCGTCCAGAAACCAAAAAATTCAAGATGGCGGCCATTTTTCCAACGAAGGGGGGACGCTTCGGGCTTCGCCCTACGCGGAGCTCGGCCTGCGGCCTCGCAACTCGGCCTCCGGCCTCGTAAATTACTTATGGTAGGAGAAGGTTGCAGGGTCAGCCGGAGGACGCTTCGAGCTTCGCTCTACGCGGAGCTCGGCCTTCGGCCTCGCTATATGATGAAAGTTACTTGGGGGTGGGTTAAGTAGGGGGAGGTCTTAGTACGGGGGGACGCTTCGGGCTTCGCCCTACGCGGAAGCTCGGCCTACGGCCTCGCGACTCGGCCTCCGGCCTCGTATGACACTTGAACTAATGGATGTATGTGGGAGCACGACATGCTGGGGGACGCTTCGAGCTTCGCTCTACGCGGAGCTCGGCCTTCGGCCTCGCCATGTTGGTTTTAGTTACTTGGGGGAGGGGTTGGGGACAGGCAAAGTACGGGAGGGACGCTCCGAGCTTCGCTCTACGCGGAGCTCGGCCTGCGGCCTCGCAAGTTACCAAGTGTCGTTCGTTTCTATGGCGGCCATATTGGAAAATGGCGCCAAAATTTTTTTTACACCAAAAACGTAATCTACACCCACAAAAACCCCCAGATACCAAATTTCACTCGAATCGGAGCACCTTTCATTTTGGCCGCCATTTTGAATCCGCCATTTTGAATTATTTTTTTTACAGTTAGTCGCCTCTTATCATCTTCTTTGACATTTGTTAAAGAACATTGTACTTTGCTCTTTTTGTTTAGGATTTATTGGACTTTGAATATTTTTTTATTAAAATTTGTATGGCGGCCATTTTGTTTTCCGCCATTTTGGATTTTTTTCACCCCAGGTAGAATTTGACCAGGGTGTGGGTCGACTTTTGTTCGAGCTCGACCCACCTATCCCTTACAGTTTTTGCTGGCCGTTGACCCCTACCCTGATGCTGAAGACTTTTCCAAGGTTTAAGATTTTTCTGGTACTCATCAGACCTGGTCGTACAACTTTTCCATACATCACTTTCACCGGTTTCGCCTCTTTCATGGAGAACAATTGTGTCAATGAGTCAGTGAGTGAGTGAGTGAGTGAGTGAGTGAGTCAGTGGTAATTCAGCTTTATATAGTATAACTAGAGGTCGCGTGGGTGCGCGGGCTGCAAGCAGCCCGCGTGAGGTGTTGTGGCTGTTGTACATTGTCAAAATCGATTTTTAAGTCAATCGGCCGAAAAACAAAAAAAATTCAAGATGGCGGCCTTTTTTTTCAATTCTGACATTCGATTCGGTATCGGAGACCTCTCGGACCCTCAGATATCGATTTTGAAAGCAATCAGTCAAGAAACATAAAAATTCAAGATGGCGGCTATTTTTTTCAATTTTGACATTGGATTCGAAATCGGAGACCTCTCGGATCCTCAGATATCGATTTTGAAAGCAATCGGTCTAGAAAAAAAAAATCAAGATGGCGGCCATTTTTTTTTAATTCTGACATTTGATTCGGTATCGAAGACGTCTCAGTCCCTCAAATATCGATTTTGAAAGCAATCTGTCTAGAAACAAAAAAATTCAAGATGGCGGCCATTTTTTCAAAATTTTATTCATGATTCGGTATCGGAGACCTCTCGGACCCTCAGATATCGATTTTGAAAGCAATCGGCTTACTAACAAAAAAATCAAGATGGCGGCCACTTTTCAAAATTTTGACATGAGATTCGTTATCAGAGTCGACTCGGCCCCCCAGATATCGATTTTGAAAGCAATCGGTCGAGAAATAGAAAAATTCAAGATGGCGGCCATTTTTTTCAATTCAGACATCTGATTTGTCATCGTAGTCGACTCGGACTCTCAGATACCGATTTTGAAAGCAATCCGTCCAGAAACCAAAAAATTCAAGATGGCGGCCATTTTTCCAACGAAGGGGGGACGCTTCGGGCTTCGCCCTACGCGGAGCTCGGCCTGCGGCCTCGCAACTCGGCCTCCGGCCTCGTAAATTACTTATGGTAGGAGAAGGTTGCAGGGTCAGCCGGAGGACGCTTAGAGCTTCGCTCTACGCGGAGCTCGGCCGTCGGCCTCGCTATATGATGAAAGTTACTTGGGGGGGGGGGTTAAGTAGGGGGAGATATTAGTAAGGGAGGACGCTTCGGGCTTCGCCCTACGCGGAAGCTCGGCCTGCGGCCTCGTATGAAACTTGAACTAATGGATGTATGTGACAGCACGACATGCTGGGGGACGCTTCGAGCTTCGCTCTACGCGGAGCTCGGCCTCCGGCCTCGCCATGTTGGTTTTAGTTACTTGGGGGTAGGGTTGGGGACAGGCAAAGTACGGGAGGGACGCTCCGAGCTTCGCTCTACGCGGAGCTCGGCCTGCGGCCTCGCAAGTTACCTAGTGTGGGTCGTTTCTATGGCGGCCATATTGGAAAATGGCGCCAAAATTTTTTTTACAGGAAAAACGTAATCTTCACCCATAAAAACCCCCAGATACCAAATTTCACTCGAATCGGGGCAACTTTTATTTTGGCCGCCATTTTGAATCCGCCATTTTGTTTTTTTTTAATAACAGTTAGTCGCCTTTTATCATCCTCTTTGACATTTGTTAAAGAACATTGTACTTTGCTCTTTTTGTTTAGGATTTATTGGACTTTGAATATTTTTTTAATAAAATTTGTATGGCGGCCATTTTGTTTTCCGCCATTTTGGATTTTTTTCACCCCAGGTAGAATTTGACCAGGGTGTGGGTCGACTTTTGTTCGAGGTCGACCCACCTATCCTTTACAGTTTTTACGGGCCGTTGACCCCTACCCTGATGCTGAAGACTTTTCCAAGGTTTAAGATTTTTCTGGTACTCATCAGACCTGGTCGTACAACTTTTCCATACATCACTTTCACCGGTTTCGCCTCTTTCATGGAGAACAATTGTGTCAATGAGTCAGTCAGTGAGTCAGTGGTAATTGAGCTTTATATAGTATAACTAGAGGTCGCGTGGGTGCGCGGGCTGCAAGCAGCCCGCGTGAGGTGTTGTGGCTGTTGGATATATTATCCGAGCCTAAATGTCGATTTTGAAAGCAATCGGCCGAAAAACAAAAAAATTCAAGATGGCGGCCATTTTTTTTTTCAATTCTGACATTCGATTCGGTATCGCAGACTTCTCGGACCCTCAGATATCGATTTTGAAAACAATCGGTCAAGAAACAAAAAAATTCAAGATGGCGGCCATTTTTTCAAAATTTTATTCTTGATTCGGTATCGGAGACGTCTCGGACCCTCAGATATCGATTTTGAAAGCAATCGGCCCAATAACAAAAAAATTCAAGATGGCGGCTATTTTTTTCAATTTTGACATTGGATTCGAAATCGGAGACCTCTTGGACCCTCAGATATCGATTTTGAAAGCAATCGGTCCAGAAACAAAAAAAATCAAGATGGCGGCCATTTTTTTTAATTCTGACATTTGATTCGGTATCGAAGACGTCTCGGACCCTCAGATATCGATTTTGAAAGCAATCGGCCTAATAACAAAAAAAATCAAGATGGCGGCCACTTTTCAAAATTTTGACATGGGATTCGTTATCAGAGTCGACTCGGCCCCCCAGATATCAATTTTGAAAGCAATCGGTCGAGAAATAGAAAAATTCAAGATGGCGGCCATTTTTTTCAACTCTGACATCTGATTCGTCATCGCAGTCGACTCGGACTCTCAGATATCGATTTTGAAAGCAATCCGTCCAGAAACCAAAAAATTCAAGATGGCGGCCATTTTTCCAACGAAGGGGGGACGCTTCGGGCTTCGCCCTACGCGGAGCTCGGCCTGCGGCCTCGCAACTCGGCCTCCGGCCTCGTAAATTACTTATGTTAGGAGGAGGGTTCAAGGGTCAGCCGGAGGACGCTTCGAGCTTCGCTCTACGCGGAGCTCGGCCTTCGGCCTCGCTATATGATGAAAGTTACTTGGGGGGGAGGGTTAAGTAGGGGGAGGTATTAGTAAGGGGGGACGCTTCGGGCTTCGCCCTACGCGGGAGCTCGGCCTACGGCCTCGCGACTCGGCCTCCGGCCTCGTATGACACTTGAACTAATGATTGTATGTGGGAGCACGACATGCTGGGGGACGCTTCGAGCTTCGCTCTACGCGGAGCTCGGCCTTCGGCCTCGCCAAGTTGGTTTAAGTTACTTGGGGGAGGGGTTGGGGACAGGCACAGTAAGGGAGGGACGCTCCGAGCTTCGCTCTACGCGGAGCTCGGCCTCCGGCCTCGTAAATTACTTATTGTAGGAGAAGGTTGCAGGGTCAGCCGGAGGACGCTTCGAGCTTCGCTCTACGCGGAGCTCGGCCTTCGGCCTCGCTATATGATGAAAGTTACTTGGGGGGGGGGGGTTAAGTAGGGGGAGGTATTAGTAAGGGGGGACGCTTCGGGCTTCGCCCTACGCGGAAGCTCGGCCTACGGCCTCGCGACTCGGCCTCCGGCCTCGTATGACACTTGAACTAATGGATGTATGTGGGAGCACGACATGCTGGGGGACGCTTCGAGCTTCGCTCTACGCGGTGCTCGGCCTTCGGCCTCGCCAAGTTGGTTTATGTTACTTGGGGGAGGGGTTGGGGACAGGCACAGTAAGGGAGGGACGCTCCGAGCTTCGCTCTACGCGGAGCTCGGCCTTCGGCCTCGCAAGTTACCTGGTGTCGGTCGTTTCTATGACGGCCATATTGGAAAATGGCGGCAAAAAAAAATTGACACCAAAAACGTAATCCACACCCCCAAAAACCCCCAGATACCAATTTTCACTCGAATCGGAGCACCTTTTATTTTGGCCGCCATTTTGAATCCGCCATTTTCTTTTTTTTTAAGTAACAGTTTGTCGCCTTTTATCATCCTCTTTGACATTTATTAAAGAACATTGTACTTTGCTCTTTTTGTTTAGGATTTATTGGACTTTGAATATTTTTTTAATAAAATTTGTATGGCGGCCATTTTGTTTTCCGCCATTTTGGATTTTTTTCACCCCAGGTAGAATTTGACCAGGGTGTGGGTCGACTTTTGTTCGAGGTCGACCCACCTATCCCTTACAGTTTTTGCTGGCCGTTGACCCCTACCCTGATGCTGAAGACTTTTCCAAGGTTTAAGATTTTTCTGGTACTCATCAGACCTGGTCGTACAACTTGTCCATACATGACTTTCACCGGTCTCGCCTCTTTCATGGAGAACAATTGTGTCAATGAGTCAGTGAGTGAGTGAGTGAGTCAGTGGTAATTGAGCTTTATATAATATAACTAGAGGTCGCGTGGGTGCGCGGGCTGCAAGCAGCCCGCGTGAGGTGTTGTGGCTGTTGGATATATTATCCGAGCCTAAATGTCAATTTTGAAAGCAATCGGCCGAAAAACAAAAAAATTCAAGATGGCGGCCATTTTTTTTTAATTCTGACATTCGATTCGGTATCGCAGACCTCTCGGACCCTCAGATATCGATTTTGAAAGCAATCGGTCAATAAACCAAAAAATTCAAGATGGCGGCAATTTTTTTAAAATTTTGACATTGGATTCGAAATCGAAGACCTCTCGGACCCCCAGATATCGATTTTGAAAGCAATCGGCCGTAAAACAAAAAAAATCAAGATGGCGGCCATTTTTTTCAATTCTGACATTCGATTCGGTATCGGAGACCTCTCGGACCTTCTGATATCGATTTTGAAAGCAATCGGTCAAGAAACAAAAAAATTCAAGATGGCGGCCCTTTTTTCAAAATTTTATTCTTGATTGGGTATCGGAGACGTCTCAGACCCTCAGATATCGATTTTGAAAGCAATCGGCCCATTAACAAGAAAAAAACAAGATGGCGGCCACTTTTCCAAATTTTGACATGAGATTCGTTATCAGAGTCGACTCGGCCCCCCAGATATCGATTTTGAAAGCAATCGGTCGAGAAATAGAAAAATTCAAGATGGCGGCCATTTTTTTCAATTCTGACATCTGATTAGTTATCGCAGTCGACTCGGACTCTCAGATATCGATTTTGAAAGAAATCCGTCCAAAAACCAAAAAATTCAAGATGGCGGCCACTTTTACAACGAAGGGGGGACGCTTCGGGCTTCGCCCTACGCGGAGCTCGGCCTGCGGCCTCGCAACTGGGCCTCCGGCCTCGTAAATTACTTATGGTAGGAGAAGGTTGCAGGGTCAGCCGGAGGACGCTTCGAGCTTCGCTCTACGCGGAGCTCGGCCTTCGGCCTCGCTATATAATGAAAGTTACTTAGGGGGGGGGGTTAAGTAGGGGGAGGTATTAGTAAGGGGGGACGCTTCGGGCTTCGCCCTACGCGGAAGCTCGGCCTACGGCCTCGCGACTCGGCCTCCGGCCTCGTATGACACTTGAGCTAATGATTGTATGTGGGAGCACGACATGCTGGGGGACGCTTCGAGCTTCGCTCTACGCGGAGCTCGGCCTTCGGCCTCGCCATGTTAGTTTGAGTTACTTGGGGGAGGGGTTGGGGACAGGCACAGTAAGGGAGGGACGCTCCGAGCTTCGCTCTACGCGGAGCTCGGCCTTCGGCCTCGCAAGTTACCTGGTGTCGGTCGTTTCTAAGGCGGCCATATTGGAAAATGGCGGCAAAAAAAAATTTACACCAAAAACGTAATCCACACACCCAAAAACCCCCAGATACCAATTTTCACTCGAATCGGAGCACCTTTTATTTTGGCCGCCATTTTGAATCCGCCATTTTGTTTTTTTTTTTAGTAACAGTTTGTCGCCTTTTATCATCCTCTTTGACATTTGTTAAAGAACATTGTACTTTGCTCTTTTTGTTTAGGATTTATTGGACTTTGAATATTTTTTTAATAAAATTTGTATGGCGGCCATTTTGTTTTCCGCCATTTTGGATTTTTTTCACCCCAGGTAGAATTTGACCAGGGTGTGGGTCGACTTTTGTTCGAGGTCGACCCACCTATCCCTTACAATTTTTGCTGGCCGTTGACCCCTACCCTGATGCTGAAGACTTTTCCAAGGTTTAAGATTTTTCTGGTACTCATCAGACCTGGTCGTACAACTTTTCCATACATCACTTTCACCGGTTTCGCCTCTTTCATGGAGAACAATTGTGTCAATGAGTGAGTCAGTGAGTGAGTGGTAATTCAGCTTTATATAGTATAACTAGAGGTCGCGTGGGTGCGCGGGCTGCAAGCAGCCCGCGTGAGGTGTTGTGGCTGTTGTAAATTGTCAAATATCGATTTTGAAGGCAATCGGTTCAGAAATAGAAAAATTCAAGATGGCGGCCATTTTTTCAAAATTTTATTTTTGATTAGGTATGGGAGACGTCTCGGACCCTCAGATATCGATTTTGAAAGCAATTGGTCAAGAAACAAAAAAATTCAAGATGGCGGCCATTTTTTCAAAATTTGATTCTTGATTCTGTATCGGAGACCACTCGGACCCTCAGATATCGATTTTAAAAGCAATTGGCCCAGTAACAAAAAAATTCAAGATGGCGGCCATTTTTTTAAAATTTTATCATTGATCCGGTATCGGAGACATCTCGGCCCCCCAGATATCGATTTTGAAAGCAATCGGTCGAGAAATAGAAAAATTCAAGATGGCGGCCATTTTTTTCAATTCTGACATCTGATTCGTCATCGCAGTCGACTTGGACTCTCAGATATCGATTTTGAAAGCAATCCGTCCAGAAACCAAAAAATTCAAGATGGCGGCCATTTTTCCAACGAAGGGGGGACGCTTCGGGCTTCGCCCTACGCGGAGCTCGGCCTGCGGCCTCGCAACTCGGCCTCCGGCCTCGTAAATTACTTATTGTAGGAGAAGGTTGCAGGGTCAGCCGGAGGACGCTTCGAGCTTCGCTCTACGCGGAGCTCGGCCTTCGGCCTCGCTATCTGATGAAAGTTACTTGGGGGGGGGGGTTAAGTAGGGGGAGGTATTAGTAAGGGGGGACGCTTCGGGCTTCGCCCTACGCGGAAGCTCGGCCTACGGCCTCGCGACTCGGCCTCCGGCCTCGTATGAAACTTGGACTAATGGATGTATGTGGGAGCACGACATGCTGGGGGACGCTTCGAGCTTCGCTCTACGCGGAGCTCGGCCTTCGGCCTCGCCATGTTGGTTTAAGTTACTTGGGGGGGAGGGGATGGGGACAGGCAAAGTACGGAAGGGACGCTCCGAGCTTCGCTCTACGCGGAGCTCGGCCTGCGGCCTCGCAAGTTACCTAGTGTCGGTTGTTTCTATGGCGGCCATATTGGAAAATGGCGCCAAATTTTTTTTTACACCAAAAACGTAATCTACACCCACAAAAACCCCCAGATACCAAATTTCACTCGAATCGGAGCACCTTTCATTTTGGCCGCCATTTTGAATCCGCCATTTTGTTTTTTTTTTTTACAGTTAGTCGCCTCTTATCATCCTCTTTGACATTTGTTCAAGCACCATATACTTCTCTCTTTTCGTTTAGGATTTATTGGACTTTGAATATTTTTTTAATAAAATTTGTATGGCGGCCATTTTGTTTTCCGCCATTTTGGATTTTTTTCACCCCAGGTAGAATTTGACCAGGGTGTGGGTCGACTTTTGTTCGAGGCCGACCCACCTATCCCTTACAGTTTTTACGGGCCGTCGACCCCTACCCTGATGCTGAAGACTTTTCCAAGGTTTAAGATTTTTCTGGTACTCATCAGACCTGGTCGTACAACTTTTCCATACATCACTTTCACCGGTCTCGCCTCTTTCATGGAGAACAATTGTGTCAATGAGTGAGTGAGTGAGTGAGTCAGTGAGTGGTAATTGAGCTTTATATAGTATAACTAGAGGTCGCGTGGGTGCGCGGGCTGCAAGCAGCCCGCGTGAGGTGTTGTGGCTGTTGCTTTTGTTATCGTGGACTAAATTTCGATTTTGAAGGCAATCGGCCAAAAAACAAAAAAATTTAAGATGGCGGCCATTTTTTCAAAATTTTATTCTTGATTGGGTATCGGAGACGTCTCGGACCCTTAGATATCGATTTTGAAAGCAATCGGTCCAGAAACAAAAAAAATCAAAATGGCGGCCATTTTTTAAAAATTTTATTCTTGATTCTGTATCGGAGACCTCTCGGACCCTCAGATATCAATTTTAAAAGCAATTGGCCCAGTAACAAAAAAATTCAAGATGGCGGCCATTTTTTCAAAAATTTATTCTTGATTCGGTATCGAAGACATCTCGGACCCTCAGATATCGATTTTCAAAGCAATCGGCCCAGTAACAAAAAAATTCAAGATGGCGGCCACTTTTCAAAATTTTGACATGAGATTCGTTATCAGAGTCGACTCGGCCCCTCAGATATCGATTTTGAAAGCAATCGGTCAAGAAATAGAAAAATTCAAGATGGCGGCCAAATTTTTCAATTCTGTCATCTGATTCGTCATCACAGTCGACTCGGTTTCTCAGATATCGATTTTGAAAGCAATCCGTCCAGAAACCAAAAAATTCAAGATGGCGGCCATTTTTCCAACGAAGGGGGGACGCTTCGGGCTTCGCCCTACGCGGAGCTCGGCCTGCGGCCTCGTAACTCGGCCTCCGGCCTCGTAAATTACTTATGATAGGAGAAGGTTGCAGGGTCAGCCGGAGGACGCTTCGAGCTTCGCTCTACGCGGAGCTCGGCCTTCGGCCTCGCTATATGATGAAAGCTACTTGGGGGGGGGGGGGGTTAAGTAGGGGGAGATATTAGTAAGGGGGGACGCTTCGGGCTTCGCCCTACGCGGAAGCTCGGCCTACGGCCTCGTATGAAACTTGAACTAATGGATGTATGTGAGAGCACGACATGCTGGGGGACGCTTCGAGCTTCGCTCTACGCGGAGCTCGGCCTTCGGCCTCGCCATGTTGGTTTTAGTTACTTGGGGGGAGGGGTTGGGGACAGGCAAAGTACGGGAGGGACGCTCCGAGCTTCGCTCTACGCGGAGCTCGGCCTGCGGCCTCGCTAGTTACCTAGTGTGGGTCGTTTCTATGGCGGCCATATTGGAAAATGGCGCCGAAATTTTTTTTACACTAAAAACGTAATCTACACCCACAAAAACCCCCAGATACCAAATTTCACTCGAATCGGAGCACCTTTTATTTTGGCCGCCATTTTGAATCCGCCATTTTGTTTTTTTTTATTAACAGTTAGTCGCCTTTTATCATCCTCTTTGACATTTGTAAAAGAACATTGAACTTTGCTCTTTTTGTTTAGGATTTATTGGACTTTGAATATTTTTTTAATAAAATTTGTATGGCGGCCATTTTGTTTTCCGCCATTTTGGATTTTTTTCACCCCAGGTAGAATTTGACCAGGGTATGGGTCGACTTTTGTTCTAGGTCGACCCACCTATCCCTTACAGTTTTTACGGGCCGTTGACCCCTACCCTGATGCTGAAGTCTTTTCCAAGGTTTAAGATTTTTCTGGTACTCACCAGACCTGGTCGTACAACTTTTCCATACATCACTTTCACCGGTTTCGCCTCTTTCATGGAGAACAATTGTGTCAATGAGTCAGTCAGTCAGTCAGTGAGTGAGTGAGTCAGTGGTAATTGAGCTTTATATAATATAACTAGAGGTCGCGTGGGTGCGCGGGCTGCAAGCAGCCCGCGTGATGTGTTGTAGCTGTTGTAGATTGTCAAAATCGATTTTTAAGTCAATCGGCCCAAAAACAAAAAAAATCAAGATGGCGGCCATTTTTTTTAAATTTTATTCTTGATTAGGTATGGGAGACGTCTCGGACCCTCAGATATCGATTTTGAAAGCAATCGGTAAAGAAACAAAAAAATTCAAGATGGCGGCTATTTTTTTCAATTTTGACATTGGATTCGAAATCGGAGACCTCTCGGCCCCTTAGATATCGATTTTAAAAGCAATCGGTCCAGAAACAAAAAAAATCAAGATGGCGGCCATTTTTTTTAATTCTCACATTTGATTCGGTATCGAAGACGTCTCGGACCCTTAGATATCAATTTTGAAAGCAATCGGTCGAGTAACAAAAAAAATCAAGATGGCGGCCATTTTTTCAAAATTTTATTCTTGATTCGGTATCGGAGACATCTCGGACCCTCAGATATCGATTTTGAAAGCAATCGGCCCAATAACAAAAAAATTCAAGATGGCGGCCACTTTTCAAAATTTTGACATGAGATTCGTTATCAGAGTCGACTCGGCCCCCCAGATATCGATTTTGAAAGCAATCGATCGAGAAATAAAAAAATTCAAGATGGCGGCCATTTTTTTCAATTCTGACATCTGATTCGTCATCGCAGTCGACTCGGACTCTCAGATATCGATTTTGAAAGCAATCCGTCCAGAAACCAAAAAATTCAAGATCGCGGCCATTTTTCCAACGAAGGGGGGACGCTTCGGGCTTCGCCCTACGCGGAGCTCGGCCTGCGGCCTCGCAACTCGGCCTCGGCCTCGTAAATTACTTATGGTAGGAGAAGGTTGCAGGGTCAGCCGGAGGACGCTTCGAGCTTCGCTCTACGCGGAGCTCGGCCTTCGGCCTCGCTATATGATGAAACATACTTGGGGGGGGGTTAAGTAGGGGTAGATATTAGTAAGGGGGGACGCTTCGGGCTTCGCCCTACGCGGAAGCTCGGCCTACGGCCTCGTATGAAACTTGAACTAATGGATGTATGTGAGAGCACGACATGCTGGGGGACGCTTCGAGCTTCGCTCTACGCGGAGCTCGGCCTTCGGCCTCGCCATGTTGTTTTTAGTTACTTGGGGGGAGGGGTTGGGGACAGTCAAAGTACGGGAGGGACGCTCCGAGCTTCGCTCTACGCGGAGCTCGGCCTGCGGCCTCGCAAGTTACCTAGTGTGGGTCGTTTCTATGGCGGCCATATTGGAAAATGGCGCCAAAATTTTTTTTACACCAAAAACGTAATCTACACCCACAAAAACCCCCAGATACCAAATTTTACTCGAATCGGAGCACCTTTTATTTTGGCCGCCATTTTGAATCCGCCATTTTAAATTTTTTTTTTCACAGTTAGTCGCCTCTTACCATCCTCTTTGAAATTTGTTAAAGAACATTGTACTTTGCTCTTTTTGTTTAGGATTTATTGGAGTTTGAATATTTTTTTAATAAAATTTGTATGGCGGCCATTTTGTTTTCCGCCATTTTGGATTTTTTTCACCCCAGGTAGAATTTGACCAGGGTGTGGGTCGACTTTTGTTCGAGCTCGACCCACCTATCCCTTACAGTTTTTGCTGGCCGTTGACCCCTACCCTGATGCTGAAGACTTTTCCAAGGTTTAAGATTTTTCTGGTACTCATCAGACCTGGTCGTACAACTTTTCCATACATCACTTTCACCGGTTTCGCCTCTTTCATGGAGAACAATTGTGTCAATGAGTCAGTCAGTGAGTGAGTGAGTGAGTCAGTGGTAATTCAGCTTTATATAATAGAACTAGAGGTCGCGTGGGTGCGCGGGCTGCAAGCAGCCCGCGTGAGGTGTTGTGGCTGTTGCTTTTGTTATCGTGGACTAAATTTCGATTTTGAAGGCAATCGGCCAAAAAACAAAAAAATTCAAGATGGCGGCCATTTTTTCAAAATTTTATTCTTGATTGGGTATTGGAGACGTCTCGGACCCTCAGGTATCGATTTTGAAAGCAATCGGTCTAGAAACAAAAAAAATCAAAATGGCGGCCATTTTTTAAAAATTTTATTCTTGATTCTGTATCGGAGACCCCTCGGACCTTCAGATATCGATTTTAAAAGCAATTGGCCCAGTAACAAAAAAATTCAAGATGGCGGCCATTTTTTCAAAATTTTATTTTTGATTCGGTATTGAAGACATCTCGGACCCTCAGATATCGATTTTCAAAGCAATCGGCCCAGTAACAAAAAAATTCAAGATGGCGGCCACTTTTCAAAATTTTGACATGAGATTCGTTATAAGAGTCGACTCGGCCCCTCAGATATCGATTTTGAAAGCAATCGGTCGAGAAATAGAAAAATTCAAGATGGCGGCCAAATTTTTCAATTCTGTCATCTGATTCGTCATCGCAGTCGACTCGGTTTCTCAGATATCGATTTTGAAAGCAATCCGTCCAGAAACCAAAAAATTCAAGATGGCGGCCATTTTTCCAACTAAGGGGGGACGCTTCGGGCTTCGCCCTACGCGGAGCTCGGCCTACGGCCTCGCAACTCGGCCTCCGGCCTCGTAAATTACTTATGGTAGGAGAAGGTTGCAGGGTCAGCCGGAGGACGCTTCGAGCTTCGCTCTACGCGGAGCTCGGCCTTCGGCCTCGCTATATGATGAAAGCTACTTGGGGGGGGGGGGTTAAGTAGGGGGAGGTATTAGTAAGGGGGGACGCTTCGGGCTTCGCCCTACGCGGAAGCTCGGCCTACGGCCTCGCGACTCGGCCTCCGGCCTCGTATGAACCTTGAACTAATGGATGTATGTGAGAGCACGACATACTGGGGGACGCTTCGAGCTTCGCTCTACGCGGAGCTCGGCCTTCGGCCTCGCCATGTTGGTTTTAGTTACTTGGGGGGAGGGGTTGGGGACAGGCAAAGTATGGGAGGGACGCTCCGAGCTTCGCTCTACGCGGAGCTCGGCCTGCGGCCTCGCAAGTTACCTAGTGTTGGTCATTTCTATGGCGGCCATATTGGAAAATGGCGCCAAAATTTTTTTTACACCAAAAACGAAATCTACACCCACAAAAACCCCCAGATACCAAATTTCACTCGGATCGGAGCACCTTTTATTTTGGCCGCCATTTTGAATCCGCCATTTTGTTTTTTTTTTATTAACAGTTAGTTGCCTTTTATCATCCTCTTTGACATTTGTTAAAGAATATTGTACTTTGCTCTTTTTGTTTAGGATTTATTGGACTTTGAATATTTTTTTATTAAAATTTGTATGGCGGCCATTTTGTTTTCCGCCATTTTGGATTTTTTTCACCCTAGGTAGAATTTGACCAGGGTGTGGGTCGACTTTTGTTCGAGGTCGACCCACCTATCCCTTACAGTTTTTACGGGCCGTTGAACCCTACCCTGATGCTGAAGACTTTTTCAAGGTTTAAGATTTTTCTGGTACTCAAGAGACGTGGTCGTACAACTTGTCTATACATGACTTCCACCTCAGACGCCTCCTTCATGGAGAACAATTCTGTCAGTGAGTGAGTGAGTCAGTGGTAATTGAGCTTTATATAATATAATAACTAGAGGTCGCGTGGGTGCGCGGGCTGCAAGCAGCCCGCGTGAGGTGTTGTGGCTGTTGGATATATTATCCGAGCCTAAATGTCGATTTTGAAAGCAATCGGCCGAAAAACAAAAAAATTCAAGATGGCGGCTATTTTTTTTCAATTCTGACATTCGATTCGGTATCGCAGACCTCTCGGACCCTCAGATATCGATTTTGAAAGTAATCGGTCAAGAAACAAAAAAATTCAAGATGGCGGCTATTTTTTTCAATTTTGACATTGGATTCGAAATCGAAAACCTCTCGGACCCTCAGATATCGATTTTGAAAGCAATCGGTCCAGAAACAAAAAAAATCAAAATGGCGGCCATTTTTTTAAATTTTATTCTTGATTCTGTATCGGAGACCTCTCGGACCCTCAGATATCGATTTTGAAAGCAATCGGTCCAGAAACAAAAAAAAACAAAATGGCGGCCATTTTTCTAAAATTTTATTCTCGATTCTGTATCGGAGACCTCTCGGACCCTCAGATATCGATTTTAAAAGCAATTGGCCCAGTAACAAAAAAATTCAAGATGGCGGCCATTTTTCTAAAATTTTATCATTGATCCGGTATCGGAGACATCTCGGCCCCCCAGATATCGATTTTGAAAGCAATCGGTCGAGAAATAGAAAAATTCAAGATGGCGGCCATTTTTTTCAATTCTGACATCTGATTCGTCATCGCAGTCGACTCGGACTCTCAGATATCGATTTTGAAAGCAATCCGTCCAGAAACCAAAAAATTCAAGATGGCGGCCATTTTTCCAACGAAGGGGGGACGCTTCGGGCTTCGCCCTACGCGGAGCTCGGCCTGCGGCCTCGTAAATTACTTATTGTAGGAGAAGGTTGCAGGGTCAGCCGGAGGACGCTTCGAGCTTCGCTCTACGCGGAGCTCGGCCTTCGGCCTCGCTATATGATGAAAGCTACTTGGGGGGGGGGGGGTTAAGTAGGGGGAGGTATTAGTAAGGGGGGACGCTTCGGGCTTCGCCCTACGCGGAAGCTCGGCCTACGGCCTCGCGACTCGGCCTCCGGCCTCGTATGAATCTTGGACTAATGGATGTATGTGAGAGCATGACATGCTGGGGGACGCTTCGAGCTTCGCTCTACGCGGAGCTCGGCCTTCGGCCTCGCCATGTTGGTTTTAGTTACTTGGGGGGAGGGGTTGGGGACAGGCAAAGTACGGGAGGGACGCTCCGAGCTTCGCTCTACGCGGAGCTCGGCCTGCGGCCTCGCAAGTTACCTAGTGTGGGTCGTTTCTATGGCGGCCATATTGGAAAATGGCGCAAAAATTTTTTTTACACTAAAAACGTAATCTACACCCACAAAAACTCCCAGATACCAAATTTCACTCGAATCGGAGCACCTTTTATTTTGGCCGCCATTTTGAATCCGCCATTTTGTTTTTTTTTATTAACAGTTAGTCGCCTTTTATCATCCTCTTTGACATTTGTAAAAGAACATTGAACTTTGCTCTTTTTGTTTAGGATTTATTGGACTTTGAATATTTTTTTAATAAAATTTGTATGGCGGCCATTTTGTTTTCCGCCATTTTGGATTTTTTTCACCCCAGGTAGAATTTGACCAGGGTGTGGGTCGACTTTTGTTCGAGCTCGACCCACCTATCCCTTACAGTTTTTGCTGGCCGTTGACCCCTACCCTGATGCTGAAGACTTTTCCAAGGTTTAAGATTTTTCTGGTACTCATCAGACCTGGTCGTACAACTTTTCCATACATCACTTTCACCGGTTTCGCCTCTTTCATGGAGAACAATTGTGTCAATGAGTGAGTCAGTGAGTGAGTGAGTGGTAATTCAGCTTTATATAGTATAACTAGAAGTCGCGTGGGTGCGCGGGCTGCAAGCAGCCCGCGTGAGGTGTTGTGGCTGTTGGATATATTATCCGAGCCTAAATGTCGATTTTGAAAGCAATCGGCTGAAAAACAAAAAAATTAAAGATGGCGGCCATTTTTTTTTTTTCAATTCTGACATTCGATTCGGTATCGCAGACCTCTCGGACCCTTAGATATCGATTTTGAAAGCAATCGGGCAAGAAAAAAAAAATTCAAAATGCCGCCTCTTTTTTTTTTAATTTTGACATTGGATTCGAGATCGGAGACCTCTCGGACCCTCAGATATCGATTTTGAAAGCAATCGGTCTAAAAACAAAAAAATTCAAGATGGCGGCCATTTTTTTAAATTCTGACATTTGATTCGGTATCGAAGACATCTCGGACCCTCAGATATCAATTTTGAAAGCAATCGGTGGAGTAACAAAAAAAATCAAAATGGCGGCCTTTTTTTCAAAATTTTATTCTTGATTCGGTATCGGAGACGTCTCCGACCCTCAGATATCGATTTTGAAAGCAATCGGCCCAATAACAAAAAAAATTCAAGATGGCGGCCACTTTTCAAAATTTTGACATAGGATTCGTTATCAGAGTCGACTCGGCCCCCCAGATATCGATTTTGAAAGCAATCGGTCGTGAAATAGAAAAATTCAAGATGGCGGCTATTTTTTTCAATTTAGACATTGGATTCGAAATCGGAGACCTCTCCGACACTCAGATATCGATTTTGAAAGCAATCGGTCAAGAAACAAAAAAAATCAAGATGGCGGCTATTTTTTTCAATTTAGACATTGGATTCGAAATCGGAGACCTCTCCGACCCTCAGATATCGATTTTGAAAGCAATCGGTCTAGAAACAAAAAAATTCAAGATGGCGGCCATTTTTTTTAATTCCGACATTTGATTCGGTATCAAAGACGTCTCGGACCCTTAGATATCAATTTTGATAGCAATCGGTCAAGTAACAAAAAAAATCAAGATGGCGGCCATTTTTTCAAAATTTTATTCTTGATTGGGTATCGGAGACGTCTCGGACCCTCAGATATCGATTTTGAAAGCAATCGGTCCAGAAACAAAAAAAAACAAAATGGCGGCCATTTTTCTAAAATTTTATTCTTGATTCTGTATCGGAGACCTCTCGGACCCTCAGATATCGATTTTAAAAGCAATTGGCCCAGTAACAAAAAAATTCAAGATGGCGGACATTTTTTCAAAATTTTATTCTTGATTCGGTATCGGAGACATCTCGGACCCTCAGATATCGATTTTCAAAGCAATCGGCCTAGTAACAAAAAAATTCAAGATGGCGGCCACTTTTAAAAATTTTGACATGAGATTCGTTATCAGAGTCGACTCGGCCCCTCAGATATCGATTTTGAAAGCAATCGGTCGAGAAATAGAAAAATTCAAGATGGCGGCCAAATTTTTCATTTCTGACATCTGATTCGTCATCGCAGTCGACCCGGACTCTCAGATATCGATTTTGAAAGCAAACCGTCCAGAAAACAAAAAATTCAAGATGGCGGCGAGTTTTCCAACGAAGGGGGACGCTTCGGGCTTCGCCCTACGCGGAGCTCGGCCTTCGGCCTCGCAACTCGGCCTTCGGCCTCGCAACTCGGCCTCCGGCCTCGTATATTACTTATGGTAAGAGAAGGTTGCAAGGTCAGCCGGAGGACGCTTCGAGCTTCGCTCTACGCGGAGCTCGGCCTTCGGCCTCGCTATATGATGAAAGCTACTTGGGGGGGGGGGGGGTTAAGCAGGGGGAAGTCTTAGTAAGGGGGGACGCTTCGGGCTTCGCCCTACGCGGAAGCTCGGCCTACGGCCTCGTATGAAACTTGTACTAATGGATGTATGTGGGAGCACGACCTCGCCATGTTGGTTTAAGTTACTTGGGGGAGGGGAAGGGGACAGGCACAGTAAGGAAGGGACGCTCCGAGCTTCGCTCTACGCGGAGCTCGGCCTTCGGCCTCGCAAGTTACCTGGTGTCGGTCGTTTTTATGGCGGCCATATTGGATAATGGCAGCAAAAAAAAGTTTACACCAAAAACGTAATCCACACCCCCAAAAACCCCCAGATATCAATTTTCACTCGAATCGGAGCACCTTTCATTTTGGCCGCCATTTTGAATCCGCCATTTTGAATTTTTTTTTACAGTTAGTCGCCTCTTATCATCCTCTTTGATATTTGTTCAAGAACATTGTACTTTGCCCTTTTTGTTTAGGATTTATTGGACTTTGAATAATTTTTTAATAAAATTTGTATGGCGGCCATTTTGTTTTCCGCCATTTTGGATTTTTTTCACCCCAGGTAGAATTTGACCAGGGTGTGGGTCGACTTTTGTTCGAGGTCGACCCACCTATCCCTTACAGTTTTTACGGGCCGTTGACCCCTACCCTGATGCTGAAGACTTTTCCAAGGTTTAAGATTTTTCTGGTACTCATCAGACCTGGTCGTACAACTTTTCCATACATCACTTTCACCGGTTTCGCCTCTTTCATGGAGAACAATTGTGTCAATGAGTCAGTGAGTGAGTGAGTGAGTGAGTGAGTCAGTGGTAATTCAGCTTTATATAGTATAACTAGAGGTCGCGTGGGTGCGCGGGCTGCAAGCAGCCCGCGTGAGGTGTTGTGGCTGTTGGATATATTATCCGAGCCTAAATGTCAATTTTGAAAGGAATCGGCCGAAAAACAAAAAAATTCAAGATGGCGGCCATTTTTTCAAAATTTTATTCTTGATTGGGTATCGGAGACTTCGCAGACCCTCAGATATCGATTTTAAAAGCAATTGGCCCAGTAACAAAAAAAATTCAAGATGGCGGCGATTTTTTCAAAATTTTATTCTTGATTCTGTATCGGAGACCTCTGGGACCCTCAGATATCGATTTTGAAAGCAATCGGCCCAATAACAAAAAAATTCAAGATGGCGGCCACTTTTCAAAATTTTGACATGAGATTCGTTATCAGAGTCGACTCGGCCCCCCAAATATCGATTTTGAAAGCAATCAGTCGAGAAATAGAAAAATTCAAGATGGCGGCCATTTTTTTCAATTCTGACATCTGATTCGTCTTCGCAGTCGACTCGGACTCTCAGATATCGATTTTGAAAGAAATCCGTCCAGAAACCAAAAAATTCAAGATGGCGGCCATTTTTCCAACGAAGGGGGGACGCTTCGGGCTTCGCCCTACGCGGAGCTCGGCCTTCGGCCTCGCTATATGATGACAGTTACTTAGGGGGGGGGTTAAGTAGGGGGAGGTATTAGTAAGGGAGGACGCTTCGGGCTTCGCCCTACGCGGAAGCTCGGCCTACGGCCTCGCTATATGATGACAGTTACTTAGGGGGGGGGTTAAGTAGGGGGAGGTATTAGTAAGGGAGGACGCTTCGGGCTTCGCCCTACGCGGAAGCTCGGCCTACGGCCTCGCGACTCGGCCTCCGGCCTCGTATGAAACTTGAACTAATGGATGTATGTGAGAGCACGACATGCTAGGGGACGCTTCGAGCTTCGCTCTACGCGGAGCTCGGCCTTCGGCCTCGCCATGTTGGTTTTAGTTACTTGGGGGAGGGTTTGGGGACAGGCAAAGTACGGGAGGGACGCTCCGAGCTTCGCTCTACGCGGAGCTCGGCCTTCGGCCTCGCAAGTTACCAAGTCTCAGTTTTTTCCATGGCGGCCATATTGGAAAATGGCGAGAAAAAAAAGGACACCAAAAACGTAATCCACACCCCCAAAAACCCCCAGATACCAATTTTCACTCGAATCGGAGCACCTTTCATTTTGGCCGCCATTTTGAATCCGCCATTTTGAATTTTTTTTTTACAGTTAGTCGCCTCTTATCATCTTTTTTGACATTTGTTAAAGAACATTTTACTTTGCTCTTTTTGTTTAGGATTTATTGGACTGAATATTTTTTTAATAAATTTTGTATGGCGGCCATTTTGTTTTCCGCCATTTTGGATTTTTTTTACCCCAAGTAGAATTTGACCAGGGTGTGGGTCGACTTTTGTTCGAGGTCGACCCACCTATCCCTTACAGTTTTTGCTGGCCGTTGACCCCTACCCTGATGCTGAAGACTTTTCCAAGGTTTAAGATTTTTCTGGTACTCACCAGACCTAATCCTACAACTTTTCCATACATCACTTTCACCGGTCTCGCCTCTTTCATGGAGAACAATTCTGTCAGTGAGTGAGTCAGTCAGTCAGTGGTAATTCAGCTTTATATAGTATAACTAGAGGTCGCGTGGGTGCGCGGGCTGCAAGCAGCCCGCGTGAGGTGTTGCGGCTGTTGGATATATTATCCGAGCCTAAATGTCGATTTTGAAAGCAATCGGCCGAAAAACAAAAAAATTCAAGATGGCGGCCATTTTTTTTTCAATTCTGACATTTGATTCGGTATCGCAGACCTCTCGGACCCTCAGATATCGATTTTGAAAGCAATCGGTCAAGAAACAAAAAAATTCAAGATGGCGGCTATTTTTTTCAATTTTGATATTGGATTCTAAATCGGAGACCTCTCGGACCCTCAGATATCGATTTTGAAAGCAATCGGTCCAGAAACAAAAAAATTCAAGATGGCGGCCATTTTTTTAAATTCTGACATTTGATTCGGTATCGGAGACCTCTTGGACCCTCAGATATCAATTTTGAAAGCAATCTGTCAAGAAAAAAAAAATTAAAGATGGCGGCTATTTTTTTAATTTTTACATTCGATACGAAATCGGAGACCTCTCGGACCCTCAGATATCGATTTTGAAGACAATCAGTCAAAAAATGGAAAAATTCAAGATGGCGGACATTTTTTTTAAATTTTATTTTTGATTGGGTATCGAAAACCTTTCGGACCCTCAGATATCGATTTTGAAAGCAATCGGTCAAGAAACAAAAAAATTCAAGATGGCGGCCATTTTTTTCAATTCTGACATTCGATTCGGTATCAGAGATCTCTCGGACCCTTAGACATCTATTTTTAAAGCAATCGGTCAAGAAACAAAAAAATTCAAGATGGCGGCTATTTTTTTCAATTTTTACATTCGATTCGAAATCGGAGACCTCTCGGACCCTCAGATATCAATTATGAAAGTAATCGGTCGAGAAACAAAAAAAATCAAGATGGAGGCCATTTTTTACAATTCTGACATTTGATTCAGTATCGGAGACCTCTCGGACACTCAGATATCGATTTTGAAAGTAATCGGTCAAGAAACAAAAAAATTCAAGATGGCGGCCATTTTTTTCAATTCTGACATTAAATTCGGTATCGGAGACCTCTCGGACCCTCAGATATCGATTTTTAAAGCAATCGGTAAAGAAACAAAAAAATTCAAGATGGCGGCTATTTTTTTCAATTTTTACATTCGATTCGAAATCGGAGACCTCTCGGACCCTCAGATATCGATTTTGAAAGCAATCTGTCAAAAAACAAAAAAATTCAAGATGGCGGCTATTTTTTTCAATTTTGACATTTGATTCGAAATCGGAGACCTCTCGGATCCTCAGATATAGATTTAGAAAGCAATCGGTCAAGAAACAAAAAAATCCAAGATGGCGGCCATTTTTTACAATTTTTACATTCGATTCGAAATTAGAGACCTCTCGGACCCTCAGATATCAATTTTGAAAGCAATCGGTCAAGAAACAAAAAAATTCAAGATGGCGGCTATTTTTTTCAATTTTTACATTCGATTCAAAATCGGACACCTCTCGGACCCTCAGATATCGAGTTTGAAAGCAATCGGTCAAGAGATAAAAAAATTCAAGATGGCGGCCATTTTTTTCAATTCTGACATTTGATTCGGTATCGGAGACCTCTCGGACCCTCAGATATCGATTTTGAAAGCAATCGGTCAAGAAACAAAAAAATTCAAGATGGCGGCTATTTTTTTCAATTTTTACATTCGATTCGAAATCAGAGACCTCTCGGACCCTCAGATATCGATTTTGAAAGCAATCGGTCAAAAAACAAAAAAATTCAAGATGGCGGCTATTTTTTTCAATTTTGACATTTGATTCGAAATCGGAGACCTCTCGGATTCTCAGATATCGATTTAGAAAGCAATCGGTCAAGAAACAAAAAAATTCAAGATGGCGGCCATTTTTTTCAATTCTGACATTCGATTCGGTATCGGAGACCTTTCGGACCCTCAGATATCGATTTTGAAAGCAATCGGTCAAGAAACAAAAAAAATCAAAATGGCGGCCATTTTTTCAAAATTTTATTCTTGATTCGGTATCGGAGACGTCTCGGACCCTCAGATATCGATTTTGAAAGCAATCGGCCCAATAACAAAAAAATTCAAGATGGCGGCCACTTTTCAAAATTTTGACATGAGATTCGTTAACAGAGTCGACTCGTCCCCCCAGATATCGATTTTAAAAGCAATCGGTCGAGAAATAGAAAAATTCAAGATGGCGGCCATTTTTTTCAATTCTGACATTTGATTCGTCATCGCAGTCGACTCGGACTCTCAGATATCGATTTTGAAAGCAAACCGTCCAGAAACCAAAAAATTCAAGATGGCGGCCATTTTTCCAACGAAGGGGGGACGCTTCGGGCTTCGCCCTACGCGGAGCTCGGCCTTCGGCCTCGCAACTCGGCCTCCGGCCTCGTATATTACTTGTGGTAGGAGAGGGTTGCAAGGTCAGCCGGAGGACGCTTCGAGTTCGCTCTACGCGGAGCTCGGCCTTCGGCCTCGCTATATGATGAAACTTACTTGGGGGGTGGGGGGGGTTAAGTAGGGGGAGGTATTAATAAGGGGGGACGCTTCGGGCTTCGCCCTACGCGGAAGCTCGGCCTACGGCCTCGCGACTCGGCCTCCGGCCTCGTATGAAACTTAAACCAATGGATGTATGTGGGAGCACGACATGGTAGGGGACGCTTCGAGCTTCGCTCTACGCGGAGCTCGGCCTTCGGCCTCGCCATGTTGGTTTTAGTTACTTGGGGGGAGGGATTGGGGATAGGCAAAGTACGGAAGGGACGCTCCGAGCTTCGCTCTACACGGAGCTCGGCCTGCGGCCTCGCAAGTTACCTAGTGTCGGTCGTTTCTATGGCGGCCATATTGGAAAATGGCGCCAAAATTTTTTTTACACCAAAAACGTAATCTACACCCACAAAAACCCCCAGATACCAAATTTCACTCGAATCGGAGCACCTTTCATTTTGGCCGCCATTTTGAATCCGCCATTTTGAATTTTTTTTTTCATAGTTAGTCGCCTCTTATCATCCTCTTTGACATTTGTTAAAGAACATTGTACTTTGCTCTTTTTGTTTAGGATTTATTGGACTTTGAATATTTTTTAAATAAAATTTGTATCGCGGCCATTTTGTTTTCCGCCATTTTGGATTTTTTTCACCCCAGGTAGAATTTGACCAGGGTGTGGGTCGACTTTTGTTCGAGGTCGACCCACCTATCCCTTACAGTTTTTACGGGCCGTTGACCCCTACCCTGATGCTAAAGATTTTTCCAAGGTTTAAGATTTTTCTGGTACTCACCAGACCTGGTCGTACAACTTGTCCATACATGACTTCCACCTCAGACGTCTCCTTCATGGAGAACAATTGTGTCAATGAGTGAGTGAGTGAGTGAGTGAGTGGTAATTCAGCTTTATATAGTATAACTAGAGGTCGCGTGGGTGCGCGGGCTGCAAGCAGCCCGCGTGAGGTGTTGTGGCTGTTGCTTTTGTTATCGTGGACTAAATTTTTATTTTGAAGGCAATCGGCCAAAAAACAAAAAAAATTAAGATGGCGGCCATTTTTTCAAAATTTTATTTTTGATTAGGTATGGGAGACATCTCGGACCCTCAGATATCGATTTTGAAAGCAATTGGTCAAGAAACAAAAAAATTCAAGATGGCGGCCTTTTTTTCAAAATTTTATTCTTGATTGGGTATCGGAGACGTTTTGGACCCTCAGATATCGATTTTGAAAGCAATCGGTCCAGAAACAAAAAAAAACAAAATGGCGGCCATTTTTCTTAAATTTTATTCTTGATTCTGTATCGGAGACCTCTCGGACCCTCAGATATCGATTTTAAAAGCAATTGGCCCAGTAACAAAAAAATTCAAGATGGCGGCCATTTTTTCAAAATTTTATTCTCGATTCGGTATCGGAAACATCTCGGACCCTCAGATATCAATTTTCAAAGCAATCGGCCCAGTAACAAAAAAATTCAAGATGGCGGCCACTTTTTAAAATTTTGACATGAGATTCGTTATCAGAGTCGACTCGGACCCTAAGATATCTATTTTGAAAGCAATCGGTCGAGAAATAGAAAAATTCAAGATGGCGGCCATTTTTTTCAATTCTGACATCTGATTCGTCATCGCAGTCGACTCGGACTCTCAGATATCGATTTTGAAAGCAAACCGTCCAGAAACCAAAAAATTCAAGATGGCGGCCATTTTTCCAACGAAGGGGGGACGCTTCGGGCTTCGCCCTACGCGGAGCTCGGCCTGCGGCCTCGCAACTCGGCCTCCGGCCTCGTAAATTACTTATGGTAGGAGAGGGTTGCAAGGTCAGCCGGAGGACGCTTCGAGCTTCGCTCTACGCGGAGCTCGGCCTTCGGCCTCGCTATATGATGAAACTTACTTGGGGGGTGGGGGGGGTTAAGTAGGGGGAGGTATTAGTAAGGGGGGACGCTTCGGGCTTCGCCCTACGCGGAAGCTCGGCCTCCGGCCTCGTATGGAACTTGAACTAATGGATGTATGTGGGAGCAAGACATGCTGGGGGACGCTTCGAGCTTCGCTCTACGCGGAGCTCGGCCTTCGGCCTCGCCATGTTGGTTTTGTTTACTTGGGGGGAGGGGTTGGGGACAGGCAAAGTACGGGAGGGACGCTCCGAGCTTCGCTCTACGCGGAGCTCGGCTTGCGGCCTCGCAAGTTACCTAGTGTGGGTCGTTTCTATGGCGGCCATATTGGAAAATGGCGCCAAAATTTTTTTTACACCAAAAACGTAATCCACACCCACAAAAACCCCCAGATACCAAATTTTACTCGAATCGGAGCACCTTTTATTTTGGCCGCCATTTTGAATCCGCCATTTTGTTTTTTTTTATTGACAGTTAGTCGCCTTTTATCATCATCTTTGACATTTGTTAAAGAATATTGTACTTTGCTCTTTTTGTTTAGGATTTATTGGACTTTGAATATTTTTTTATTAAAATTTGTATGGCGGCCATTTTGTTTTCCGCCATTTTGGATTTTTTTCACCGCAGGTAGAATTTGACCAGGGTGTGGGTCGACTTTTGTTCGAGGTCGACCCACCTATCCCTTACAGTTTTTACGGGCCGTTGATCCCTACCCTGATGCTGAAGACTTTTCCAAGGTTTAAGATTTTTCTGGTACTCATCAGACCTGGTCGTACAACTTTTCCATACATCACTTTCACCGGTTTCGCCTCTTTCATGGAGAACAATTGTGTCAATGAGTCAGTCAGTCAGTCAGTCAGTGAGTGTGTCAGTGGTAATTGAGCTTTATATAATATAACTAGAGGTCGCGTGGGTGCGCGGGCTGCAAGCAGCCCGCGTGAGGTGTTGTGGCTGTTGCTTTTGTTATCCATGACCAAATTTCGATTTTGAAGGTAATCGGCTGAAAAACTAAAAAAATCAAGATGGACGCCCTTTTTTTTTTAATTCTGACATTTGATTCGGTATCGGAGACCTCTCGGACCCTCAGATATCGATTTTGAAAGCAATCGGTCAAGAAACAAAAAAATTCAAGATGGCGGCTATTTTTTTCAATTTTGACATTGGATTCGAAATCGGAGACCTCTCGGACCCTCAGATATCGATTTTGAAAGCAATCGGTCCAGAAACAAAAAAAATCAAGATGGCGGCTATTTTTTTTTATTCTGACATTTGATTCGGTATCGAAGACGTCTCGGACCCTCAGATATCGATTTAGAAAGCAATCGGCCTAATAACAAAAAAATTCAAGATGGCGGCCACTTTTCAAAATTTTGACATGGGATTCGTTATCAGAGTCGACTCGGCCCCCCAGATATCAAATTTGAAAGCAATCGGTCGAGAAATAGAAAAATTCAAGATGGCGGCAATTTTTTTTCAATTCTGACATTCGATTCGGTATCGCAGACCTCTCGGACCCTCAGATATCAATTTTGAAAGCAATCGGTCCAGTAACAAAAAAAATCAAGATGGCGGACATTTTTTCAAAATTTTATTCTTGATTCGGTATCGAAGACGTCTCGGACCCTCAGATATCGATTTTGAAAGCAATCGGCCCAATAACAAAAAAATTCAAGATGGCGGCCACTTTTCAAAATTTTGACATGAGATTCGTTATCAGAGTCGACTCGGCCCCCCAGATATCGATTTTGAAAGCAATCGATCGAGAAATAGAAAAATTCAAGATGGCGGCCATTTTTTTTTAATTCTGACATCTGATTCGTCATCGCAGTCGACTCGGACTCTCGGATATCGATTTTGAAAGCAATCCGTCCAGAAACCAAAAAATTCAAGATGGCGGCCATTTTCCAACGAAGGGGGGACGCTTCGGGCTTCGCCCTACGCGGAGCTCGGCCTGCGGCCTCGTAAATTACTATTGGTAGGAGAAGGTTGCAGGGTCAGCCGGAGGACGCTTCGAGCTTCGCTCTACGCGGAGCTCGGCCTTCGGCCTCGCTATATGATGAAAGTTACTTAGGGGGGGGGGTTAAGTAGGGGGATGTATTAGTAAGGGGGGACGCTTCGGGCTTCGCCCTACGCGGAAGCTCGGCCTACGGCCTCGCGACTCGGCCTCCGGCCTCGTATAAAACTTGGACTAATAGATGTATGTGAGAGCACGACATGCTGGGGGACGCTTCGAGCTTCGCTCTACGCGGAAGCTCGGCCTACGGCCTCGCGACTCGGCCTCCGGCCTCGTATGAAACTTGAACTAATGGATGTATGTGAGAGCACGACATGCTGGGGGACGCTTCGAGCTTCGCTCTACGCGGAGCTCGGCCTTCGGCCTCGCCATGTTGGTTTTAGTTACTTGGGGGGAGGGGTTGGGGACAGGCAAAGTACGGGAGGGACGCTCCGAGCTTCGCTCTACGCGGAGATCGGCCTGCGGCCTCGCAAGTTACCTAGTGTCGGTCGTTTCTATGGCGGCCATATTGGAAAATGGCGCCAAAATTTTTTTTACACCAAAAACGTAATCTACACCCACAAAAACCCCCGGATACCAAATTTCACTCGAATCGTAGCACCTTTTATTTTGGCCGCCATTTTGAATCCGCCATTTTGTTTTTATTATTAACAGTTAGTCGCCTTTTATCATCCTCTTTGACATTTGTTAAAGAACATTGTACTTTGCTCTTTTTGTTTAGGATTTATTGCACTTTGAATATTTTTTTAATAAAATTTGTATGGCGGCCATTTTGTTTTCCGCCATTTTGGATTTTTTTCACCCCAGGTAGAATTTGACCAGGGTGTGGGTCGACTTTTGTTCGAGGTCGACCCACCTATCCCTTACAGTTTTTACGGGCCGTTGACCCCTACCCTGATGCTGAAGACTTTTCCAAGGTTTAAGATTTTTCTGGTACTCACCAGACCTGGTCGTTCAACTTTTCCATACATCACTTTCACCGGTTTCGCCTCTTTCATGGAGAACAATTGTGTCAATGAGTCAGTCAGTCAGTCAGTCAGTGAGTGAGTCAGTGGTAATTCAGCTTTATATAGTATAACTAGAGGTCGCGTGGGTGCGCGGGCTGCAAGCAGCCCGCGTGAGGTGTTGTGGCTGTTGGATATATTATCCGAGCCTAAATGTCGATTTTGAAAGCAATCGGCCGAAAAACAAAAAAATTCAAGACGGCGGCCATTTTTTTTATTTCTGACATTCGATTCGGTATCGCAGACCTCTCGGACCCTCAGATATTGATTTTGAAAGCAATCGGTCAAGAAACAAAAAAATTCAAGATGGCGGCCATTTTTCTAAAATTTTATCAGTGATCCGGTATCGGAGACATCTCGGCCCCCCAGATATCGATTTTGAAAGCAATCGGTCGAGAAATAGAAAAATTCAAGATGGCGGCCATTTTTTTCAATTCTGACATCTGATTCGTCATCGCAGTCGACTCGGACTCTCAGATATCGATTTTGAAAGCAATCCGTCCAGAAACCAAAAAATTCAAGATGGCGGCCATTTTTCCAACGAAGGGGGGACGCTTCGGGCTTCGCCCTACGCGGAGCTCGGCCTGCGGCCTCGCAACTCGGCCTCCGGCCTCGTAAATTACTTATTGTAGGAGAAGGTTGCAGGGTCAGCCGGAGGACGCTTCGAGCTTCGCTCTACGCGGAGCTCGGCCTTCGGCCTCGCTATATGATGAAAGCTACTTGGGGGGGGGTTAAGTAGGGGGAGGTATTAGTAAGGGGGGACGCTTCGGGCTTCGCCCTACGCGGAAGCTCGGCCTACGGCCTCGCGACTCGACCTCCGGCCTCGTATGAATCTTGAACTAATGGATGTATGTGAGAGCATGACATGCTGGGGGACGCTTCGAGCTTCGCTCTACGCGGAGCTCGGCCTTCGGCCTCGCCATGTTGGTTTTAGTTACTTGGGGGGAGGGGTTGGGGACAGGCAAAGTATGGGAGGGACGCTCCGAGCTTCGCTCTACGCGGAGCTCGGCCTGCGGCCTCGCAAGTTACCTAGTGTGGGTCGTTTCTATGGCGGCCATATTGGAAAATGGCGCCAAAATTTTTTTTACACCAAAAACGTAATCTACACCCACAAAAACCCCCAGATACCAAATTTTACTCGAATCGGAGCACCTTTCATTTTGGGCGCCATTTTGAATCCGCCATTTTGAATTTTTTTTTTACAGTTAGTCGCCTCTTATCATCCTCTTTGACATTTGTTCAAGCACCATATACTTCTCTCTTTTCGTTTAGGATTTATTGGACTTTGAATATTTTTTTAATAAAATTTGTATGGCGGCCATTTTGTTTTCCGCCATTTTGGATTTTTTTCACCCCAGGTAGAATTTGACCAGGGTGTGGGTCGACTTTTGTTCGAGGTCGACCCACCTATCCCTTACAGTTTTTACGGGCCGTTGACCCCTACCCTGATGCTGAAGACTTTTCCAAGGTTTAAGATTTTTCTGGTACTCATCAGACCTGGTCGTACAACTTTTCCATACATCACTTTCACCGGTTTCGCCTCTTTCATGGAGAACAATTGTGTCAATGAGTCAGTGAGTGAGTGAGTGAGTGAGTCAGTGGTAATTGAGCTTTATATAGTATAACTAGAGGTCGCGTGGGTGCGCGGGCTGCAAGCAGCCCGCGTGAGGTGTTGTGGCTGTTGCTTTTGTTATCCATGACCAAATTTAGATTTTGAAGGTAATCGGTTGAAAAACTAAAAAAATCAAGATGGCGGCCCTTTTTTTTTAATTCTGACATTTGATTCGGTATCGGAGACCTCTCGGACCCTCAGATATCGATTTTGAAAGCAATCGGTCAAGAAACAAAAAAATTCAAGATGGCGGCTATTTTTTTCAATTTTGACATTGGATACGAAATCGGAGACCTCTCGGACCCTCAGATATCGATTTTGAAAGCAATCGGTCCAGAAACAAAAAAAATCAAGATGGCGGCCATTTTTTTTAATTCTGACATTTGATTCGGTATCGAAGACGTCTCGGACCCTCTGTTAAGAACCGTTGTATTTATACTCCTTTCCGAGGCAAATCATAGATGGCGTTGTACCATTGTACACGAATCCTAAAACGGGGTTACAAGATGTTTTCGTCTAATCAATAAGAGGTTTGGATGTATTTGCTCGCAATATACTACTTCATCCCAACATTTGGTGTTTTTATTAACTTCACCTATCGAGGGATTTTTGGGACTTGTACATGGTCCTTCGACTGCCGGTTTCAAAGCGGTTGAGGTTGACTGAGCGCGAGTCCACGGCGCTGGCCAGGATTGCTGTTACGCTGCCTGTGGTGCCGTCGAGACCTTCGGACTTGTAGGAGGCAGCATCGGGCGGCGGGGAGCACCCCCTCGGACACCCGTCCGACAGAAGAGGGCGCCACTGGAGCAGTGCTTTGGAACGGAGGGCGCTGCTGGACGTCACGGCAGACATCTTGGAAGAAGTGTCAGTCTGACGAAAGAAGACGTCAAATTGACAGCTGTCAACGCAGGCAGACATCTTGGAAGAATTGTCAGTTTGACGTAAGCAGACGTCATACTGACAGCTGTCAACACAAGTGTGTGAGTTATAGTCAAGTGCGAGTGTAGCCAACTGGACAACAACTGTGAGTACGAATTTGAACTTTATTAACCCAGAGCTATTAACTTAGAAAAATTTCAAGATAGTGCATGAGAATATTAACTTAGAAAAAATTGTGAAGTGTTTGCATGGACTTAGAATAGTTTCGAAAAAACTGTTCAGACGAGGAATCTATGCCGGTTTTCATAGCGAGTGTTTAAGTGTAAAAAGACTTAGAAAATTTTCGTGAATTTTACCTTGGACTTGTAAAATTTTGCGGATTCCAACTTGGACTTAGAAAAATTTGAAGAATTTTCAACTTAGAATAGTTTTGTTAAGTTTACAAATTTTAATTGGTTTGTCTGTTAACTTGTTTATTTTTTTTACTTTCTTATCAATTTGCAAACATGGCGGATAATTATATTAAATTGCAAGAAGATCTTTTAGAAAAAATCGAAAAAGGATTAAAGAACTTTAAAAAGTCTCCTTTAGACAGAATAACTATTGGATATATAGATTCACGATTGGAAACTTTGGAGAAGCAATGGGCTTCATTTGGCTCAAATCATATGGCACTTGTTTGCAAAGTGGATAAGGAGGCCTTAGCAACAACTGATTATGTTCGTAAAGATATTTATGACACTTGCGAAGAAACTTATATAGTGTACAAGGGTCTGTTAAAAGACAAACTATTAAGTCTTAAACCCGAAACTCAAGAGAAGCCTGAGTCCAAACCTGTAAACAATGTAAAATTACCTAAGATTGAAATCCCTAAATTCTCCGGCAAATATGCGGAGTGGACTACTTTCCGTGATTTGTTTGTGTCTTTAGTCCACAAGGAAACATCAATTGACAATGTTCAAAAGCTTCACTATCTTAAACTTAATCTAACTGGGGAGGCAGAGCAACTAGTGCGGCACATACCATGTACCGCTGATAATTATAAGATCTGCTGGGATATGTTGGAAAGTCGATACAGCAACAAACGATATCAAGCTAATTGCATTTTAAAGCGACTTACCGCTCAGAAAGCTCTGTCGTCCGAATCTTCAAGCGCAATTAAGCAGTTGTTAGACACTACCAAAGAATGTCTAAGTGCCTTAAAAAACTTAAACATTGACACAAGCTCTTGGGATGTAATGGTTATATTCTTGATAAGTCAAAAATTGGATAGCGAGTCAAGAAAGCAGTGGGAACAGAAAGTTAGTGAGTCTACTATAGATCTACCTACTTTTGCGGCTTTTGAGACATTTTTAGAAAACCGATTCCGTTCGTTAGAATTTATAGATTCCAAGCCTCAAAAGCAAGATAGAACTAGCTGCAATGTTGCCACTACTATCGTGACATGTTTGTTTTGTTCAGAAAGTCACAAATTATGCAATTGTAAGAAATTCTCCAAAGAGAGTGTTGACACTAGGCGTAATTTTGTCCAAACTCACAACTTGTGCTTTAATTGTATGATTCCTAATCATTCTGTCTATCAGTGTAATCAGTCATCACGATGCCGCATTTGTAAGAAAAAGCACCACACATTACTCCACACCCAAAATCCCAAACCAGTCACTAATCCTCACCAGACTGGTCAACCTAGGGAAGAAAATGTAGTTGCCACTGTAACAGCAACTGCACTACCACTTCCCAAGGCTCAAGGTGAAAGTTCACTCAATGAAGTAGTTACCTGTTTCTCAAATACGAATAGTCACGTACTGTTGGCTACTGCTTTAGTCAACGCAGAATCAGCTAAGAACAGCATGACTGTCGTATTACGATCCTTGCTGGATCAAGGCTCTCAAGCTTCTTTCATAACAGAAGCTGCAGTACAGATGTTAGGTCTCAAAAAGCAGTATGAGACTAGTCTGATGCTAGGTTTAGGCGGAGATCAGAGTAAGAATTTGTCATCAAAGTCCTCTGTAGTTTTAAAGGTTCAATCCCGTCTTGACCCAACATTTACCTTAATGGTAAAAGCTCATGTTTTAAACAAACTGACAACCTTTTTACCAAGCAAGAAAGTTGTTGTTCAAGCTCTACCAATGCTGCCGTCCATGGAATTAGCTGATCCATCGTTCCACACGCCGAACAAAATAGATCTGCTTCTAGGTGCAGAGGTGTATAGCCAGATTTTGTTAGAAGGTTTGATCAGGGGTCCGCCGGGTTCACTAGTAGCTCAAAATACTCGTCTCGGCTGGATCCTCTCTGGCAAAATACATGAAACTGCAAATGTCAACCATGGCGACACGGGTAGTAGTGTTGTAGTTAGTATGCACATGGCTCATTGCGACACTAATGAGTTATTAAAGAAATTTTGGGAATTAGAGTCCGACTCTAATATGCATGCTGATGAGCATTTTACTCCAGAAGAGGAAAAATGCGAGAAGCTGTACGCAGAATCAACGCGAAGGGATGACACTGGTCGCTTCGTGGTTAAGCTACCTTTCAAATCGGACGACCCACTCTGCAAATACGGGAACTCTAAAGAGATAGCTCGCAAACAATTCATGTATCTGGAACGACGTTTGCTCAAAAACCCTGAGTTGAAAATTGAATACTCAAAGGTTTTGAATGAATACCTCAGTTTGGGTCATATGGAAACCGTACCCCAACCAGATTTAGATAAACCAGGTGCTGTTTATTTGCCACACCATGCGGTGGTCCGTGAAGACCGTAGCACATCCAAAGTAAGGATAGTTTTTAACGCGTCGTCCAAAGGTACAAACGGAGTGTCATTGAACGAAGATTTGATGGTTGGACCAACTCTCCAAGAAGAGTTAAGGCATATTGTTATGCGATGGCGCCGCTATCCTATTGCACTTGTCGCGGACATTGTAAAAATGTACCGCCAAGTGAAAGTGGCGGAGGAAGACGCAGATTTTCAACGCTTGTTTTGGCGTGAAGATCCAAGTGCTGAACTTCAGCATTACCGACTTTTAAGAGTCACCTTTGGGACTTCCTCTGCACCGTACTTAGCGGTACGCACATTGATTGAATTGGCCTGTCTAGAACGTGATAATTTTCGGTATGCTCCAAGCAGAGTAATTAAGGACTTCTATATGGACGACCTAATGACCGGTTGTTATTCAGTAGAAGAAGGAGTTCATATCGTAAGGGAGATGACAGAGTTACTTGAGCGAGGAAAATTCCCGCTTCAAAAGTTCTCTAGCAACAGCGAAGAATTGCTACAGAAGATTCAAATGGACAGTAAGGAAAGCATTCAAAATTTGGAGCTGAAAACAGACGAGGTAATGAAAATACTGGGCCTTACGTGGAACAGGGATGCAGACGAATTTCGGTGCACTGTCAAACTTCCTCCTGTACAGCCTCCAGTTACGAAAAGAAAGGTCATATCTGACATCGCTCGCCTCTTCGATCCATTGGGCTGGATAGCACCAGTTGTCACAAAGGCAAAGATTTTTATCCAACGACTGTGGTTATCTGGAATCGGCTGGGACGAGGAAATTCCACCTACTCTACTACAAGAGTGGATTCTTTTTCGACGCGATTTACATCAGCTGCTTGACGTGCGTATACCTCGTTGGATTCAAGCAAGCACAGACGATCTACAATTCGAGCTTCATGGGTTTTCCGACGCTTCCAACGCTGCGTATGCGGCTGTAGTATATACGCGTGTAATCGATCGTGACGAAATTGTCCATGTGAACCTTATCACATCAAAATCGAGAGTTGCTCCCATAAAGCAAGTATCAATACCTCGCCTTGAACTGTGCGGTGCAGTTTTACTCGCTAAACTTCTGAATGAAGTCGCTTACATACTTAACGTTCCCAAGCAGCAAGTTCATGCATGGACTGATTCGTCAATAGTGCTAGCATGGCTTCGCAGTCATCCTAGTAGATGGAAGACCTTCATTGCCAATCGTGTCTCCGAAATACTTACGGTTATGGATAGTAATCAGTGGGCACACGTAGCATCCAAGGAAAACCCTGCAGATTGTGTGTCGCGCGGAATGCAGCCATCAGAGTTCGTTGAACATAGTCTCTGGAATCATGGTCCTGAATGGCTCCATCTGAAACTTATAAAATATGGCGACCGAAACGTCGAAGACACTACACTGGAAGAAAAGAAGCAAAAAGCGACGTGTTATGCTAACACATGTGTTGAAGAAACCGATCTGCTGTCTAGGTTCTCTTCACTGAGAAAACTGGTCCGTGTAGTGGCGTTCTGCAGAAGATTCTTGCGATGTTATCCTGAAAAAAGAGTAAAATGGTTAACAGTAGAAGAGTTAAATAAATCTTTACTTACCTGCATCAAGCTGTGTCAAAAAGTAAGTTTTGGAGAAGAAATAGAAGATATACTTAAAGAAAAGTTGAAGAAGAGTAATAAACTTACCTCATTGAGTCCCTTCGTAGACTCCGACAACGTCTTAAGAGTTGGTGGACGTCTGCAAAGTGCGAATATTACTGAGGATATGAAACATCCTATAATCATACCTCACAAGTCACACTTCACCGATCTGTTGATCGACGAAGCACACAAGAAAACTATGCATGGTGGTCCGCAACTGATGCTCAATTACTTACAGACAAAGTATTGGGTTATCGGAGCCAAGAAACTCGTTCGACAACACGTACACAAGTGCATAAATTGCATTCGTTATGCTGCTCAAACCAACCAGCAGTTGATGGGTCAGTTACCCGCAGCTAGAGTAACTGCACACAGAGCTTTCCTGAGAAGTGGCGTAGACTACGCCGGTCCAATCAGTGTCCGTACCACAAAGGGTCGTGGGCATCGTGCAACGAAGGGGTATATCTGCCTATTTGTGTGCATGGCCACTCGCGCTATTCACTTAGAAGTGGTCAGCGACATGACTTCCGAGACCTTTTTGGCTGCCTTCAAGCGTTTTGTTGCCCGAAGAGGTCATGTTGCTGAGCTATGGAGCGACAACGGTACCACCTTCGTTGGAAGCGCACGAGAACTTAAGGAGCTGTTTGATTTGGAAAACTCTAGTGTCGCAGCAGAGATCGCTGACTGGTTGGCTACAAATGGTACGGCTTGGCACTTTATCCCTCCTCGTGCTCCTAATTTTGGAGGGCTGTGGGAAGCTGGAATAAAGTCTACCAAGCACCACCTCAAGAGAGTCATAGGTGAAAGTACCCTCACCTTCGAAGAAATGACAACTGTCTTGTCACAAATTGAGGCTTGCCTCAATTCAAGGCCTATTTCACAGCTGTCAAATAATCCTGAGGATCCTAATCCGTTGACACCAAGTCACTTTTTAGTTGGAGAACCATTAGTGATGGTGCCTGATGCCAACTACGAAAAGTCAAACATCAGCAGCCTGAAGAGATGGCATCTGACCCAAAAAATGGTCCAGGATTTTTGGCGGAAATGGTCACAAGAGTACCTAACACAACTGCAACATCGATATAAATGGTCTCAACAGTCCCCTGAACCAGAGGTAGGAAGTGTCGTGCTAGTGAAGGAAGATGACCTTCCTCCAGCAAAGTGGCTTTTTGGAGTAGTCATTCAAAAACATCCTGGTTTGGACAATCTTACCCGAGTTGTTAGTCTCAAATACAAGGGAAATGTTATTAAAAGACCTGTATCAAAAATTATTTTGTTACCAGTTAAAGATGTTTAGATTAAGTTATTTTTATTATGTTTTTTCTTTTCATCAATTATCCAATTGTTACCTTATCTTGTTTTGTTCACTTGTAACTAATAAATTAGTTAAGTTTGATTTGCTGGACTGCGTCCATGGCGGCCGGAATGTTAAGAACCGTTGTATTTATACTCCTTTCCGAGGCAAATCATAGATGGCGTTGTACCATTGTACACGAATCCTAAAACGGGGTTACAAGATGTTTTCGTCTAATCAATAAGAGGTTTGGATGTATTTGCTCGCAATATACTACTTCATCCCAACATTTGGTGTTTTTATTAACTTCACCTATCGAGGGATTTTTGGGACTTGTACACCCTCAGATATCGATTTAAAAAGCAATCGGCCTAATAACAAAAAAATTCAAGATGGCGGCCACTTTTCAAAATTTTGACATGGGATTCGTTATCAGAGTCGACTCGGCCCCCCAGATATCAATTTTGAAAGCAATTGGTCGAGAAATAGAAAAATTCAAGATGGCGGCCATTTTTTTCAATTCTGACATCTGATTCGTCATCGCAGTCGACTCGGACTCTCAGATATCGATTTTGAAAGCAATCCGTCCAGAAACCAAAAAATTCAAGATGGCGGCCATTTTTCCAACGAAGGGGGGACGCTTCGGGCTTCGCCCTACGCGGAGCTCGGCCTGCGGCCTCGCAACTCGGCCTCCGGCCTCGTAAATTACTTGTGGTAGGAGAAGGTTGCAGGGTCAGCCGGAGGACGCTTTGAGCTTCGCTCTACGCGGAGCTCGGCCTTCGGCCTCGCTATATGATGAAATCTACTTGGGGGGGGGGTTAAGTAGGGGGAGGTATTAGTAAGGGGGGACGCTTCGGGCTTCGCCCTACGCGGAAGCTCGGCCTACGGCCTCGCGACTCGGCCTCTGGCCTCGTATGAAACTTGAACTAATGGATGTATGTGCGAGCACGACATGCTGGGGGACGCTTCGAGCTTCGCTCTACGCGGAGCTCGGCCTTCGGCCTCGCCATGTTGGTTTTAGTTACTTGGGGGGAGGGGTTGGGGACAGGCAAAGTACGGGAGGGACGCTCCGAGCTTCGCTCTACGCGGAGCTCGGCCTGCGGCCTCGCAAGTTACCTAGTGTGGGTCGTTTCTATGGCGGCCATATTGGCAAATGGCGCCAAAATTTTTTTTACACCAAAAACATAATCTACACCCACAAAAACCCCCAGATACCAAATTTTACTCGAATCGGAGCACCTTTCATTTTGGGCGCCATTTTGAATCCGCCATTTTGAATTTTTTTTTTACAGTTAGTCGCCTCTTATCATCCTCTTTGACATTTGTTCAAGCACCATATACTTCTCTCTTTTCGTTTAGGATTTATTGGACTTTGAATATTTTTTTAATAAAATTTGTATGGCGGCCATTTTGTTTTCCGCCATTTTGGATTTTTTTCACCCCAGGTAGAATTTGACCAGGGTGTGGGTCGACTTTTGTTCGAGGTCGACCCACCTATCCCTTACAGTTTTTACGGGCCGTTGACCCCTACCCTGATGCTGAAGACTTTTCCAAGGTTTAAGATTTTTCTGGTACTCATCAGACCTGGTCGTACAACTTTTCCATACATCACTTTCACCGGTTTCGCCTCTTTCATGGAGAACAATTGTGTCAATGAGTCAGTGAGTGAGTGAGTGAGTGAGTCAGTGGTAATTCAGCTTTATATAGTATAAATAGAGGTCGCGTGGGTGCGCGGGCTGCAAGCAGCCCGCGTGAGGTGTTGTGGCTGTTGCTTTTGTTATCGTGGACTAAATTTCGATTTTGAAGGCAATCGGCCAAAAAACAAAAAAATTTAAGATGGCGGCCATTTTTTCAAAATTTTATTCTTGATTGGGTATCGGAGACGTCTCGGACCCTTAGATATCGATTTTGAAAGCAATCGGTCCAAAAACAAAAAAAATCAAAATGGCGGCCATTTTTTTAAAATTTTATTCTTGATTCTGTATCGGAGACCTCTCGGACCCTCAGATATCGATTTTAAAAGCAATTGGCCCAGTAACAAAAAAATTCAAGATGGCGGCCATTTTTTCGAAAATTTATTCTTGATTCGGTATCGAAGACATCTCGGACCCTCAGATATCGATTTTCAAAGCAATCGGCCCAGTAACAAAAAAATTCAAGATGGCGGCCACTTTTCAAAATTTTGACATGAGATTCGTTATCAGAGTCGACTCGGCCCCTCAGATATCGATTTTGAAAGCAATCGGTCAAGAAATAGAAAAATTCAAGATGGCGGCCAAATTTTTCAATTCTGTCATCTGATTCGTCATCGCAGTCGACTCGGTTTCTCAGATATCGATTTTGAAAGCAATCCGTCCAGAAACCAAAAAATTCAAGATGGCGGCCATTTTTCCAACGAAGGGGGGACGCTTCGGGCTTCGCCCTACGCGGAGCTCGGCCTGCGGCCTCGCAACTCGGCCTCCGGCCTCGTAAATTACTTATGATAGGAGAAGGTTGCAGGGTCAGCCGGAGGACGCTTCGAGCTTCGCTCTACGCGGAGCTCGGCCTTCGGCCTCGCTATATGATGAAAGCTACTTGGGGGGGGGGGGTTAAGTAGGGGGAGATATTAGTAAGGGGGGACGCTTCGGGCTTCGCCCTACGCGGAAGCTCGGCCTACGGCCTCGTATGAAACTTGAACTAATGGATGTATGTGAGAGCACGACATGCTGCGGGACGCTTCGAGCTTCGCTCTACGCGGAGCTCGGCCTTCGGCCTCGCCATGTTGGTTTTAGTTACTTGGGGGGAGGGGTTGGGGACAGGCAAAGTACGGGAGGGACGCTCCGAGCTTCGCTCTACGCGGAGCTCGGCCTGCGGCCTCGCAAGTTACCTAGTGTGGGTCGTTTCTATGGCGGCCATATTGGAAAATGGCGCCAAAATTTTTTTTACACTAAAAACGTAATCTACACCCACAAAAACCCCCAGATACCAAATTTCACTCGAATCGGAGCACCTTTTATTTTGGCCGCCATTTTGAATCCGCCATTTTGTTTTTTTTTATTAACAGTTAGTCGCCTTTTATCATCCTCTTTGACATTTGTAAAAGAACATTGAACTTTGCTCTTTTTGTTTAGGATTTATTGGACTTTGAATATTTTTTTAATAAAATTTGTATGGCGGCCATTTTGTTTTCCGCCATTTTGGGTTTTTTTCACCCCAGGTAGAATTTGACCAGGGTGTGGGTCGACTTTTGTTCGAGGTCGACCCACCTATCCCTTACAGCTTTTGCTGGCCGTTGACCCCTACCCTGATGCTGAAGACTTTTCCAAGGTTTAAGATTTTTCTGGTACTCACCAGACCTGGTCGTACAACTTTTCCTTACATCACTTTCACCGGTTTCGCCTCTTTCATGGAGAACAATTGTGTCAATGAGTCAGTCAGTCAGTCAGTCAGTGAGTGAGTCAGTGGTAATTGAGCTTTATATAATATAACTAGAGGTCGCGTGGGTGCGCGGGCTGCAAGCAGCCCGCGTGAGGTGTTGTGGCTGTTGTAAATTGTAAAATATCGATTTTGAAGGCAATCGGTTCAGAAATAGAAAAATTCAAGATGGCGGCCATTTTTTCAAAATTTTATTTTTGATTAGGTATGGGAGACGTCTCGGACCCTCAGATATCGATTTTGAAAGCAATTGGTCAAGAAACAAAAAAATTCAAGATGGCGGCCATTTTTTGAAAATTTGATTCTTGATTCTGTATCGGAGACCACTCGGACCCTCAGATATCGATTTTAAAAGCAATTGGCCCAGTAACAAAAAAATTCAAGATGGCGGCCATTTTTTTAAAATTTTATCATTGATCCGGTATCGGAGACATCTCGGCCCCCCAGATATCGATTTTGAAAGCAATCTGTCGAGAAATAGAAAAATTCAAGATGGCGGCCATTTTTTTCAATTTTGACATCTGATTCGTCATCGCAGTCGACTCGGACTCTTAGATATCGATTTTGAAAGCAATCCGTCCAGAAACCAAAAAATTCAAGATGGCGGCCATTTTTCCAACGAAGGGGGGACGCTTCGGGCTTCGCCCTACGCGGAGCTCGGCCTGCGGCCTCGCAACTCGGCCTACGGCCTCGTAAATTACTTATTGTAGGAGAAGGTTGCAGGGTCAGCCCGAGGACGCTTCGAGCTTCGCTCTACGCGGAGCTCGGCCTTCGGCCTCGCTATATGATGAAAGTTACTTGGGGGGGGGGTTAAGTAGGGGGAGGTATTAGTAAGGGGGGACGCTTCGGGCTTCGCCCTACGCGGAAGCTCGGCCTACGGCCTCGCAACTCGGCCTCCGGCCTCGTATGAAACTTGAACTAATGGATGTATGTGGGAGCACGACATGCTGGGGGACGCTTCGAGCTTCGCTCTACGCGGAGCTCGGCCTTCGGCCTCGCCATGTTGGTTTAAGTTACTTGGGGGGAGGGGTTGGGGACAGGCAAAGTACGGAAGGGACGCTCCGAGCTTCGCTCTACGCGGAGCTCGGCCTGCGGCCTCGCAAGTTACCTAGTGTGGGTCGTTTCTATGGCGGCCATATTGGAAAATGGCGCCAAAATTTTTTTTACACCAAAAACGTAATCTACACCCACAAAAACCCCCAGATACCTAATTTCACTCGAATCGGAGCACCTTTCATTTTGGCCGCCATTTTGAATCCGCCATTTTGTTTTTTTTTTTTTACAGTAAGTCGCCTCTTATCATCCTCTTTGACATTTGTTCAAGCACCATATACTTCTCGCTTTTCGTTTAGGATTTATTGGACTTTGAATATTTTTTTAATAAAATTTGTATGGCGGCCATTTTGTTTTCCGCCATTTTGGATTTTTTTCACCCCAGGTAGAATTTGACCAGGGTGTGGGTCGACTTTTGTTCGAGGTCGACCCACCTATCCCTTACAGTTTTTGCTGGCCGTTGACCCCTACCCTGATGCTGAAGACTTTTCCAAGGTTTAAGATTTTTCTGGTACTCATCAGACCTGGTCGTACAACTTGTCCATACATGACTTCCACCTCAGACACCTCCTTCATGGAGAACAATTGTGTCAATGAGTGAGTCAGTCAGTCAGTCAGTCAGTCAGTCAGTCAGTGGTAATTGAGCTTTATATAATATAACTAGAGGTCGCGTGGGTGCGCGGGCTGCAAGCAGCCCGCGTGAGGTGTTGTGGCTGTTGTAAATTGTCAAATATCGATTTTGAAGGCAATCGGTTCAGAAATAGAAAAATTCAAGATGGCGGCCATTTTTTCAAAATTTTATTTTTGATTAGGTATGGGAGACGTCTCGGACCCTCAGATATCGATTTTGAAAGCAATTGGTCAAGAAACAAAAAAATTCAAGATGGCGGCCATTTTTTCAAAATTTGATTCTTGATTCTGTATCGGAGACCATTCGGACCCTCAGATATCGATTTTAAAAGCAATTGGCCCAGTAACAAAGAAATTCAAGATGGCGGCCATTTTTTTTAAATTTTATCATTGATCCGGTATCGGAGACATCTCGGCCCCCCAGATATCGATTTTGAAAGCAATCGGTCGAGAAATAGAAAAATTCAAGATGGCGGCCATTTTTTTCAATTCTGACATTCGATTCGGTATCGCAGACCTCTCGGACCCTCAGATATCGATTTTGAAAGCAATCGGTCAAGAAACAAAAAAATTCAAGATGGCGGCAATTTTTTTCAATTTTGACATTGGATTCGAAATCGGAGACCTCTCGGACCCTCAGATATCGATTTTGAAAGCAATCGGTCAAGAAACAAAAAAAAACAAGATGGCGGCCATTTTTTTTAATTCTGACATTTGATTCGGTATCGAAGACGTCTCGGACCCTCAGATATCAATTTTGAAAGCAATCGGTCCAGTAACAAAAAAAATCAAGATGGCGGCCATTTTTTCAAAATTTTATTATTGATTCGGAATCGGAGACGTCTCGGACCCTCAGATATCGATTTTGAAAGCAATCGGTCAAGAAACAAAAAATTTCAAGATGGCGGCTATTTTTTTCAATTTTGACATTGGATTCGAGATCGGAGACCTCTCGGACCCTCAGATATCGATTTTAAAAGCAATCGGTCTAGAAACAAAAAAATTCAAGATGGCGGCCATTTTTTTAAATTCTGACATTTGATTCGGTATCGAAGACATTTTGGGCCCTCAGATATCAATTTTGAAAGCAATCGGTCCAGTAACAAAAAAAATCAAGATGGCGGCCATTTTTTCAAAATTTTATTCTTGATTCGGTATCGGAGACGTCTCGGAGCCTCAGATATCGATTTTGAAAGCAATCGGCCCAATAACAAAAAAATTCAAGATGGCGACCACTTTTCCAAATTTTGACATGGGATTCGTTATCAGAGTCGACTCGGCCCCCCAGATATCGATTTTGAAAGCAATCGGTCGAAAAATAGAAAAATTCAAGATGGCGGCCATTTTTTTCAATTCTGACATCTGATTCGTCATCGCAGTCGACTCGGACTCTCAGATATCGATTTTGAAAGCAATCCGTCCAGAAACCAAAAAATTCAAGATGGCGGCCATTTTTCCAACGAAGGGGGGACGCTTCGGGCTTCGCCCTACGCGGAGCTCGGCCTGCGGCCTCGCAACTCGGCCTCCGGCCTCGTAAATTACTTATGGTAGGAGAAGGGTGCAGGGTCAGCCGGAGGACGCTTCGAGCTTCGCTCTACGCGGAGCTCGGCCTTCGGCCTCGCTATATGATGAAAGCTACTTGGGGGGGGGGGGGTTAAGTAGGGGGAGGTATTAGTAAGGGGGGACGCTTCGGGCTTCGCCCTACGCGGAAGCTCGGCCTACGGCCTCGCGACTCGGCCTCCGGCCTCGTATGAAACTTGAACTAATGGATGTATGTGAGAGCACGACATGCTGGGGGACGCTTCGAGCTTCGCTCTACGCGGAGCTCGGCCTTCGGCCTCGCCATGTTGGTTTTAGTTACTTGGGGGAAGGGGTTGGGGACAGGCAAAGTATGGGAGGGACGCTCCGAGCTTCGCTCTACGCGGAGCTCGGCCTGCGGCCTCGCAAGTTACCTAGTGTCGGTCGTTTCTATGGCGGCCATATTGGAAAATGGCGCCAAAATTTTTTTTTACACCAAAAACGTAATCTACACCCACAAAAACCCCCAGATACCAAATTTCACTCGAATCGGAGCACCTTTTATTTTGGCCGCCATTTTGAATCCGCCATTTTGTTTTTTTTTTATTAACAGTTTGTCGCCTTTTATCATCCTCTTTGACATTTGTTAAAGAACATTGTACTTTGCTCTTTTTGTTTAGGATTTATTGGACTTTGAATATTTTTTTAATAAAATTTGTATGGCGGCCATTTTGATTTCCGCCATTTTGGATTTTTTTCACCCCAGGTAGAATTTGACCAGGGTGTGGGTCGACTTTCGTTCGAGGTCGACCCACCTATCCCTTACAGTTTTTACGGGCCGTTGACCCCTACCCTGATGCTGAAGACTTTTCCAAGGTTTAAGATTTTTCTGGTACTCATCAGACCTGGCCGTACAACTTGTCCATACATGACTTTGACCTCTGACACCTCCTACATGGAGAACAATTATGTCAGTGAGTGAGTGAGTCAGTCAGTGGTAATTGAGCTTTATATAGTATAACTAGAGGTCGCGTGGGTGCGCGGGCTGCAAGCAGCCCGCGTGAGGTGTTGTGGCTGTTGTAAATTGTCAAATATCGATTTTGAAGGCAATCGGTTCAGAAATAGAAAAATTCAAGATGGCGGCCATTTTTTAAAAAAAATATTTTTGATTAGGTATGGGAGACGTCTCGGACCCCCAGATATCGATTTTAAAAGCAATTGGTCAAGAAACAAAAAAATTCAAGATGGCGGCCATTTTTTTCAATTCTGACATTTGATTCGGTATCGGAGACCTCTCGGACCCTCAGATATCGATTTTGAAAGCAATCGGTCAAGAAACAAAAAATTCAAGATGGCGGCTATTTTTTTCAATTTTGACATTGGATTCGAAATCGGAGACCTCTCGGACCCACAGATATCGATTTTGAAAGCAATCGGTCAAGAAACAAAAAAAATCAAGATGGCGGCCATTTTTTTCAATTCTGACATTTGATTCGGTATCAAAGACGTCTCGTACCCTCAGATATCGATTTTGAAAGCAATCGGTCCAGTAACAAAAATAATCAAGATGGCGGCCGTTTTTTCAAAATTTTATTCTTGATTGGGTATCGGAGACGTCTCAGACCCTCAGATATCGATTTAAAAAGCAATTGGACCAGTAACAAAAAAATTCAAGATGGCGGCCATTTTTACAAAATTTTATTCTTGATTCGGTATCGGAGACCACTCGGACCCTCAGATATCGATTTTAAAAGCAATTGGCCCAGTAACAAAAAAATTCAAGATGGCGGCCATTTTTTTTTTAATTTTATCATTGATCCGGTATCGGAGACATCTCGGCCCCCCAGATATCGATTTTGAAAGCAATCGGTCGAGAAATAGAAAAATTCAAGATGGCGGCCATTTTTTTCAATTCTGACATCTGATTCGTCATCGCAGTCGACTCTTACTCTCAGATATCGATTTTGAAAGCAATCCGTCCAGAAATCAAAAAATTCAAGATGGCGTCCATTTTTCCAACGAAGGGGGGACGCTTCGGGCTTCGCCCTACGCGGAGCTCGGCCTGCGGCCTCGCAACTCGGCCTTCGGCCTCGTAAATTACTTATTGTAGGAGAAGGTTGCAGGGTCAGCCGGAGGACGCTTCGAGCTTCGCTCTACGCGGAGCTCGGCCTTCGGCCTCGCTATATGATGAAAGTTACTTGGGGGGAGGGGTTAAGTAGGGGGAGGTATTAGTAAGGGGGGACGCTTCGGGCTTCGCCCTACGCGGAAGCTCGGCCTACGGCCTCGCGACTCAGCCTCCGGCCTGGTATGAAACTTGAACTAATGGATGTATGTGGGAGCACGACATGCTGGGGGACGCTTCGAGCTTCGCTCTACGCGGAGCTCGGCCTTCGGCCTCGCCATGTTGGTTTGAGTTACTTGGGGGGAGGGGTTGGGGACAGGCAAAGTACGGAAGGGACGCTTCGAGCTTCGCTCTACGCGGAGCTCGGCCTGCGGCCTCGCAAGTTACCTAGTGTGGGTCGTTTCTATGGCGGCCATATTGGAAAATGGCGCCAAAAATTTTTTTACACCAAAAACGTAATCTACACCCACAAAAACCCCCAGATACCAAATTTTACTCGAATCGGAGCACCTTTCATTTTGGCCGCCATTTTGAATCCGCCATTTAGAATTTTTTTTTTTACAGTTAGTCGCCTTTTATCATCCTCTTTGACATTTGTTTAAGAATATTGTACTTTGCTCTTTTCGTTTAGGATTTATTGGACGTTGAATATTTTTTTATTAAAATTTGTATGGCGGCCATTTTGTTTTCCGCCATTTTGGATTTTTTTCACCCTAGGTAGAATTTGACCAGGGTGTGGGTCGACTTTTGTTCGAGGTCGACCCACCTATCCTTTACAGTTTTTACTGGCCGTTGACCCCTACCCTGATGCTGAAGACTTTTCCAAGGTTTAAGATTTTTCTGGTACTCATCAGACCTGGTCGAACAACTTTTCCATACATCACTTTCAACGGTTTCGCCTCTTTCATGGAGAACAATTGTGTCAATGAGTCAGTCAGTCAGTCAGTGAGTCAGTGGTAATTGAGCTTTATATAGTATAACTAGAGGTCGCGTGGGTGCGCGGGCTGCAAGCAGCCCGCGTGAGGTGTTGTGGCTGTTGGTTTTGTTATTCAGGACCAAATTTCGATTTTGAAGGTAATCGGCTGAAAAACAAAAAAATTCAAGATGGCGGCCATTTTTTTCAATTCTGACAATCAATTCGGTATCGGTGACCTCTCGGACCCTCAGATATCGATTTTGAAAGCAATCGGTCAAGAAACAAAAAATTCAAGATGGCGGCTATTTTTTTTTAATTTTGACATTGGATTCGAAATCGGAGACCTCTCGGACCCTCAGATATCGATTTTGATAGCAATCGGTCAAGAAACAAAAAAAATCAAGATGGCGGCCATTTTTTTTAATTCTGAGATTTGATTCGGTATCGAAGATGTCTCGGACCCTCAGATATCGATTTTGAAAGCAATCGGCCCAATAACAAAAAAATTCAAGATGGCGGCCATTTTTTCAAAATTGTATTCTTGATTGGGAATTGGAGACGTGTCAGACCCTCAAATATCGATTTTGAAAGCAATCGGCCCAATAACAAAAAAATTCAAGATGGCGGCTACTTTTCAAAATTTTGACATGAGATTCGTTATCAGAGTCGACTCGGCCCCCCAGATATCGATTTTGAAAGCAATCGGTCGAGAAATAGAAAAATTCAAGATGGCGGCCATTTTTTTCAATTCTGACATCTGATTAGTCATCGCCGTCGACTCGGACTCTCAGATATAGATTTTGAAAGCAATCCGTCCAGAAACCAAAAAATTCAAGATGGCGGCCATTTTTCCCACGAAGGGGGACGCTTCGGGCTTCGCCCTACGCGGAGCTCGGCCTTCGGCCTCGAAACTCGGCCTCCGGCCTCGTATATTACTTATGATAAGTGAAGGTTGCAAGGTCAGCCGGAGGACGCTTCGAGCTTCGCTCTACGCGGAGCTCGGCCTTCGGCCTCGCTATATGATGAAAGCTACTTGGGGGGGGGGGGGGTTAAGTAGGGGGAGGTATTAGTAAGGGGGGACGCTTCGGGCTTCGCCCTACGCGGAAGCTCGGCCTACGGCCTCGCGACTCGGCCTCCGGCCTCGTATGAAACTTGAACTAATGGATGTATGTGGGAGCACGACATGCTGGGGGACGCTTCGAGCTTCGCTCTACGCGGAGCTCGGCCTTCGGACTCGCTATATGATGAAACTTACTTGGGGGGGGGGTTAAGTAGGGGGAGGTATTAGTAAGGGGGGACGCTTCGGGCTTCGCCCTACGCGGAAGCTCGGCCTACGGCCTCGCGACTCGGCCTCCGGCCTCGTATGGAACTTGAACTAATGGATGTATGTGGGAGCACGACATGCTGGGGGACGCTTCGAGCTTCGCTCTACGCGGAGCTCGGCCTTCGGCCTCGCCATGTTGGTTTTAGTTACTTTGGGGGAGGGGTTAGGGACAGGCAAAGTACGGGAGGGACGCTCCGAGCTTCGCTCTACGCTGAGCTCGGCCTGCGGCCTCGCAAGTTACCTAGTGTCGGTCGTTTCTATGGCGGCCATGTTGGAAAATGTCGCCAAATTTTTTTTTACACCAAAAACTTAATCTACACCCACAAAAACCCCCAGATACCAAATTTCACTCGAATCGGAGCACCTTTTATTTTGGTCGCCATTTTGAATCCGCCCTTGTTTTTTTTTTTTTTTTTTTTCAGTTGCCTCTTGACATTCTCTTTGACATTTGTTCAAGCACTATATACTTCTCTCTTTTTGTTTAGGATTTATTGGACTTTAAATATTTTTTTTATTAAAATTTATATGGCGGTCATTTTGTTTTCCGCCATTTTGGATTTTTATCACCCCAGGTAGAATTTGACCAGGGTGTGGGTCGACTTTTGTTCAAGGTCGACCCACCTATCCCTTACAATTTTTGCTGGCCGTTGACCCCTACCCTGATGCTGAAGACTTTTCCAAGGTTTAAGATTTTTCTGGTACTCATCAGACCCGGTCATACAACTTTTTCATACATCACTTTCACCGGTTTCGCCTCTTTCATGGAGAACAATTGTGTCAATGAGTCAGTGAGTGAGTCAGTGGTAATTGAGCTTTATATAGTATAACTAGAGGTCGCGTGGGTGCGCGGGCTGCAAGCAGCCCGCGTGAGGTGTTGTGGCTGTTGGATATATTATCCGAGCCTATATGTCGATTTTGAAAGCAATCGGCCGAAAAACAAAAAAATTCAAGATGGCGGCCATTTTTTTTCAATTCTGACATTCGATTCGGTATCGCAGACCTCTCGGACCCTCAGATATCGATTTTGAAAGCAATCGGTCAAGAAACAAAAAAAATCAAGATGGCGGCCATTTTTTTTAATTCTGACATTTGATTCGGTATCGAAGACGTCTCGGACCCTCAGATATCGATTTTGAAAGCAATCGGCCTAATAACAAAAAAATTCAAGATGGCGGCCACTTTTCAAAATTTTGACATGGGATTCGTTATCAGAGTCGACTCGGCCCCCCAGATATCAATTTTGAAAGCAATCGGTCGAGAAATAGAAAAATTCAAGATGGCGGCCATTTTTTTCAATTCTGACATCTGATTCGTCATCGCAGTCGACTCGGACTCTCAGATATCGATTTTGAAAGCAATCCGTCCAGAAACCAAAAAATTCAAGATGGCGGCCATTTTTCCAACGAAGGGGGGACGCTTCGGGCTTCGCCCTACGCGGAGCTCGGCCTGCGGCCTCGCAACTCGGCCTTCGCCCTACGCGGAGCTCGGCCTGCGGCCTCGCAACTCGGCCTCCGGCCTCGTAAATTACTTATGTTAGGAGGAGGGTTCAAGGGTCAGCCGGAGGACGCTTCGAGCTTCGCTCTACGCGGAGCTCGGCCTTCGGCCTCGCTATATGATGAAAGTTACTTGGGGGGGGGGGGGGGTTAAGTAGGGGGAGGTATTAGTAAGGGGGGACGCTTCGGGCTTCGCCCTACGCGGAAGCTCGGCCTACGGCCTCGAGACTCGGCCTCCGGCCTCGTATGACACTTGATCTAATGATTGTATGTGGGAGCACGACATGCTGGGGGACGCTTCGAGCTTCGCTCTACGCGGAGCTCGGCCTTCGGCCTCGCCAAGTTGGTTTAAGTTACTTGGGGGAGGGGTTGGGGACAGGCACAGTAAGGGAGGGACGCTCCGAGCTTCGCTCTACGCGGAGCTCGGCCTTCGGCCTCGCAAGTTACCTGGTGTCGGTCGTTTCTATGGCGGCCATATTGGAAAATGGCGGCAAAAAAAAATTGACACCAAAAACGTAATCCACACCCCCAAAAACCCCCAGATACCAATTTTCACTCGAATCGGAGCACCTTTTATTTTGGCCGCCATTTTGAATCCGCCATTTTGTTTTTTTTTTAGTAACAGTTTGTCGCCTTTTATCATCCTCTTTGACATTTATTAAAGAACATTGTACTTTGCTCTTTTTGTTTAGGATTTATTGGACTTTGAATATTTTTTTAATAAAATTTGTATGGCGGCCATTTTGTTTTCCGCCATTTTGGATTTTTTTCACCCCAGGTAGAATTCGACCAGGGTGTGGGTCGACTTTTGTTCGAGCTCGACCCACCTATCCCTTACAGTTTTTGCTGGCCGTTGACCCCTACCCTGATGCTGAAGACTTTTCCAAGGTTTAAGATTTTTCTGGTACTCATCAGACCTGGTCGTACAACTTTTCCATACATCACTTTCACCGGTTTCGCCTCTTTCATGGAGAACAATTGTGTCAGTGAGTGAGTCAGTCAGTCAGTGAGTGGTAATTGAGCTTTATATAGTATAACTAGAGGTCGCGTGGGTGCGCGGGCTGCAAGCAGCCCGCGTGAGGTGTTGTGGCTGTTGCTTTTGTTATCGTGGACTAAATTTCGATTTTGAAGGCAATCGGCCAAAAAATAAAAAAATTCAAGATGGCGGCCATTTTTTCAAAATTTTATTCTTGATTGGGTATCGGAGACGTCTCCGACCCTCAGATATCGATTTTGAAAGCAATCGGTCAAGAAACAAAAATAATCAAAATGGCGGCCATCTTTTCAAAATTTTATTCTTGATTCTGTATTGGAGACCTCTCGGACCCTCAGATATCGATTTTCAAAGCAATCGGCCTGGTAACAGAAAATTTCAAGATGGCGGCCACTTTTTCAAAATTTTATTCTTGATTCGGTAACGGAGACATCTCGGAACCTCAGATATCGATTTTCAAAGCAATCGGCCTAGTAACAGAAAAATTCAAGATGGCGGCCACTTTTTAAAATTTTGACATGAGATTCGTTATCAGAGTCGACTCGGCCCCTCAGATATCGATTTTAAAAGCAATCGGTCGAGAAATAGAAAAATTCAAGATGGCGGCCAAATTTTTCATTTCTGACATCTGATTCGTTATCGCAGTCGATCCGGACTCTCAGATATCGATTTTGAAAGCAAACCGTCCAGAAACCTAAAAATTCAAGATGGCGGCGAGTTTTCAAACGAAGGGGGACGCTTCGGGCTTCGCCCTACGCGGAGCTCGGCCTTCGGCCTAGTATATTACTTATGGTAAGAGAAGGTTGCAAAGTCAGCCGGAGGACGCTTCGAGCTTCGCTGTACGCGGAGCTCGGCCTTCGGCCTCGCTATATGATGAAAGCTACTTGGGGGGGGGGGGGGGGGGGGGGTTAAGCAGGGGGAGGTCTTAGTAAGGGGGGACGCTTCGGGCTTCGCCCTACGCGGAAGCTCGGCCTACGGCCTCGCGACTCGGCCTCCGGCCTCGTATGAAACTTGATCTAATGGATGTATGTGGGAGCACGACATGCTGGGGGACGCTTCGAGCTTCGCTCTACGCGGAGCTCGGCCTTCGGCCTCGCCATGTTGGTTTAAGTTACTTGGAGGAGGGGTTGGGGACAGGCACAGTAAGGGAGGGACGCTCCGAGCTTCGCTCTACGCGGAGCTCGGCCTTCGGCCTCGCAAGTTACCTGGTGTCGGTCGTTTCTATGGCGGCCATATTGGATAATGGCGGCAAAAAAAAATTTACACCAAAAACGTAATCCACACCCCCAAAAACCCCCAGTTACCAATTTTCACTCGAATCGGAGCACCTTTCATTTTGGCCGCCATTTTGAATCCGCCATTTTGAATTTTTTTTTTACAGTTAGTCGCCTCTTATCATCCTCTTTGACATTTGTTCAAGCACCATATACTTCTCTCTTTTCGTTTAGGATTTATTGGACTTTGAATATTTTTTTAATAAAATTTGTATGGCGGCCATTTTGTTTTCCGCCATTTTGGATTTTTTTCACCCCAGGTAGAATTTGACCAGGGTGTGGGTCGACTTTTGTTCGAGGTCGACCCACCTATCCCTTACAGTTTTTACGGGCCGTTGACCCCTACCCTGATGCTGAAGACTTTTCCAAGGTTTAAGATTTTTCTGGTACTCATCAGACCTGTTTGTACAACTTTTCCATACATCACTTTCACCGGTTTCGCCTCTTTCATGGAGAACAATTGTGTCAATGAGTGAGTCAGTCAGTCAGTCAGTGGTAATTGAGCTTTATATAGTACAACTAGAGGTCGCGTGGGTGCACGGGCTGCAAGCAGCCCGCGTGAGGTGTTGTGGCTGTTGGATATATTATCCGAGACTAAATGTCAATTTTGAAAGCATTCGGCCCTAAAACCAAAAAATTTGTATGGCGGCCATTTTGTTTTCCGCCATTTTGGATTTTTTTCGACCCAGGTAGAATTTGACCAGGGTGTGGGTCGACTTTTGTTCGAGGTCGACCCACCTATCCCTTACAGTTTTTACTGGCCGTTGACCCCTACCCTGATGCTGAAGACTTTTCCAAGGTTTAAGATTTTTTCGGTACTCATCAGACCTGGTCGTACAACTTGTCTTTACATGACTTCCACCTCAGACGACTCCTTCATGGAGAACAATTGTGTCAATGAGTGAGTGAGTGAGTGAGTCAGTCAGTGAGTGGTAATTTAGCTTTATATAATAGAACTAGAGGTCGCGTGGGTGCGCGGGCTGCAAGCAGCCCGCGTGAGGTGTTGTGGCTGTTGAAGTTTGTCAAAATCGATTTTTAAGTCAATCGGCCCAAAAACAAAAAAATTCAAGATGGCGGCCATTTTTTTCAATTCTGACATTCGATTCGGTGTCGGAGACCTCTCGGACCCTCAGATATCGATTTTGAAAGCAATCGGTCAAGAAACAAAAAAATTCAAGATGGCGGCTATTTTTTTCAATTTTGACATTGGATTCGAAATTGGGGACCTCTCGGACCCTCAGATATCGATTTTGAAAGCAATCGGCCCAATAACAAAAAAATTCAAGATGGCGGCGACTTTTCAAAATTTTGACATGGGATTCGTTATCAGAGTCGACTCGGCCCCCCAGATATCGATTTTGAAAGCAATCGGTCGAGAAATAGAAAAATTCAAGATGGCGGCCATTTTTTTTCAATTCTGACATCTGATTCGTCATCGCAGTCGACTCGGACTCTCAGATATCGATTTTGAAAGCAATCCGTCCAGAAACCAAAAACTTCAAGATGGCGGCCATTTTTCCAACGAAGGGGGGACGCTTCGGGCTTCGCCCTACGCGGAGCTCGGCCTGCGGCCTCGCAACTCGGCCTCCGGCCTCGTAAATTACTTATGGTAGGAGAAGGTTGCAGGGTCAGCCGGAGGACGCTTCGAGCTTCGCTCTACGCGGAGCTCGGCCTTCGGCCTCGCTATATGATGAAAGCTACTTGGGGGGGGGGTTAAGTAGGGGGAGGTATTAGTAAGGGGGGACGCTTCGGGCTTCGCCCTACGCGGAAGCTCGGCCTACGGCCTCGCGACTCGGCCTCCGGCCTCGTATGAAACTTGAACTAATGGATGTATGAGAGAGCACGACATGCTGGGGGACGCTTCTAGCTTCGCTCTACGCGGAGCTCGGCCTTCGGCCTCGCCATGTTGGTTTTAGTTACTTGGGGGGAGGGGTTGGGGACAGGCAAAGTACGGGAGGGACGCTCCGAGCTTCGCTCTACGCGGAGCTCGGCCTGCGGCCTCGCAAGTTACCTAGTGTCGGTCGTTTCTATGGCGGCCATATTGGAAAATGGCGCCAAAATTTTTTTTACACCAAAAACGTAATCTACACCCACAAAAACCCCCAGATACCAAATTTTACTCGAATCGCAGCACCTTTTATTTTGGCCGCCATTTTGAATCCGCCATTTTGTTTTTTTTTATTAACAGTTAGTCGCCTCTTATCATCCTCTTTGACATTTGTAAAAGAACATTGTACTTTGCTCTTTTTGTTTAGGATTTATTGGAGCTTGAATATTTTTTAAATAAAATTTGTATGGCGGCCATTTTGTTTTCCGCCATTTTGGTTTTTTTTCACCCCGGGTAGAATTTGACCAGGGTGTGGGTCGACTTTTGTTCGAGGTCGACCCACCTATCCCTTACAGTTTTTACGGGCCGTTGACCCCTACCCTGATGCTGAAGACTTTTCCAAGGTTTAAGATTTTTCTGGTACTCATCAGACCTGGTCGTACAACTTTTCCATACATCACTTTCACCGGTTTCGCCTCTTTCATGGAGAACAATTGTGTCAATGAGTGAGTGAGTGAGTGAGTCAGTGGTAATTGAGCTTTATATAGTATAACTAGAGGTCGCGTGGGTGCGCGGGCTGCAAGCAGCCCGCGTGAGGTGTTGTGGCTGTTGGATATATTATCCGAGCCCAAATGTCGTTTTTGAAAACAATCGGCCCAAAAACCAAAAAAATTGTATAGCGGCCATTTTGTTTTCCGCCATTTTGGACTTTTTTCGACCCAAGTAGAATTTGACCAGGGTGTGGGTCGACTTTAGTTCGAGGTCGACCCACCTACCTCTTACAGTTTTTACTGGCTAAAAAATTTGTATGGCGGCCATTTTGTTTTCCGCCATTTTGGATTTTTTTCGACCCAGGTAGAATTTGACCAGGGTGTGGGTCAATTTTAGTTCGAGGTCGACCCACCTGTCCCTTACAGTTTTTACTGGCCGTTGACCCCTACCCTGATCCTGAAGACTTTTCCAAGGTTTAAGATTTTTCTGGTACTCACCAGACCTGCAGCGCTAGAATTGAACACAATCGTGATCGTTATCCATTGAGTTGAAGCCAATGCATTGGTTTCACGGTAGCACCGAACGCAATCGTTATCGGCTTCAAGACGATTACCATTTTAACCGTCTTCAATGATAGTCATTCGATCAATTGAATGAATGATATATACTATTTGACATTTGAAAGCCATTATCGGTAGCACCGAAATTTAAAAAAAAAAAGAAACAAAAATTGATTCCGATTCATAGTCCAAAACGTCAAATGAACAAGGTTACTCCATCGTTACCTTGTTGGCATAATTTGGTAGATTTTCTGAATTTTTACGGTGTTTTCACCACATATTGTTAGGTATTGTTTTTTTTTTGCTGTTGCTTTTGATCGTTTCTTTTGTGTTTTTGCACTCCTCCTAGCAGCGGCAGAGCAAGAATGATTAAAGAAAAGAGATCTTTTGGAGCGAAGAGTAATGAGGGACTCTTGCTTGCAGATCTCTGCTGCTGCCAGACAAATCATTCATCGACAGTTTTTGCCTTTCGAAAAGGACTTACAGATCATTGTGAAGATTTGATCTCACTTTTGGCACAGGATTAAAGAAGCAGCGCAATGCGCTCAGATATTTATGGTACTTACCTGTGTTTTAGCATCTATATACTGTAAAAAACATCAATCAAGATGATGTTAGTTTGTTATTTGACTAACCCTGTGAAATTTATCTACTAAAAGAAAGTAGCTTCAATCAACCCTCTCCCAAAACAGACAAATTTATTGACTTTCAGATTCTGGAGTTATGCGAGTGGTTCTTACCACATAGTGTTGGAGATCACAGGATGATTAATGTGTGTCAAAGGACAATGTCGAATTGCCTGGCAGAGGTGACCAATGCCTCATATTTAAACTTGCCACATATTTTAAGAAAATATATAAAATTCCCACAGCAACTTGAGAGAAGCTCTTCTATAGAGGTAATAATTAATTTGAAATTACCGTGTGGTACGGGCAAAGAATAGTACCCAAGGAACATATATACTGATGTGACGGGATGTCAAGGTAAATTTTTCTGCCAAAACCAGGTAAAAATACACACACACATATGTTTCATGGAAGGGCTTCTAAATAACTATAGATCTTATGCTAAGCATCTCTCAAAATACAAGGCATTAACTTAGGCTAACCGTAGGATAATGCTTGATCTGTGTTTTTTACACAGAATTATCAATAATTCAGTAGATTCTCCATCACTATTAAGTAAGATAAAGCACACTGTTCCTAGACCTAATGCAAGGCCTACAAACTATGTTCCCTTTAGAGCTCTTGGATATAGAACAAATCTTGGTACTTCAGCTCCTATTAACAGAATGATAAAAACTTATAATTCTATGTACAAGCATTTCGGTTTGGATGTATTCAACGATACCTCACCCATGTACAAAAATAAAATTAAAAGATATTTGTATGAGAAACAATAATGTAATATGCTTTTAGGTAATCTGATCTGTTTAAGATAAAATTATACTTCTCGTAAATGATATTTGAATTGAATGTTAATGTAAAATGAAAATTGAATTGATATGCATGATATTTTAGTTCTTTTAGTGATATTATAATTAGGTATGTAAGTTTTAACGGTAAATTGACATGACATGCATGATATTTTAGTTCTTATAATGATATAATAATTATTATGTAATTTTTAACTTCTAGCATGATGTGGCAGCCTATTCGCTTACACAACAGGTAAATGCACCACGGGTAAATGCACAGATTCAGCACTACACGAGGTAGTAGGGAAAATAGAGTGTGCGATACATCATAAATTATCAACACTTGGCGTTTTCATAGACATTGAAGGAGCCTTTGACAAAACAATGTTCCACAGCATGAGAACGGCACTAGAAACCCACGGGGTGGGAACAACCCTCAAGAACTGGATATGCAATGTGCTAGAACAAAGAGCGATACAGGTAACAGTGAACGACAAAACAAGAGCCGTAGTGGCGTGGGGATGCCCACAAGGAGGTGTATTGTCTCCGCTGCTATGGAATCTTGTAATAGACAGTCTCCTCACACAACTAAATGACAAAGGTTATTTCACAATAGGATATGCCGATGATATTACCATCCTCATCAACGGAAACCATGAGCACACTCTATGCAACCTCATGGGATAGGCACTAGTGTGATAAATATGATCTCTCCGTTAACCCTATCAAAACCGAAATGGTCCTTTTCACAAAGAAAAGGAAACTTTCAACAATGGGAATGCCAACATTTTTCAAAACAAAATTAACTCTTTCAACCGAGGTTAAATACCTTGGAATAATGATAGACAGCAAATTAACTTGGCAAAAACACCTAGACAACACACTGAAAAAAGCCAATGTAAAAGACTCCTAGGTCAGAACTGGGGTCTCTCTCCCAAAATTGCGCACTGGCTATACACAACAGTAATAAGACCAATCACCACATACGGCGCGTGGTATGGTGGCCCAGGACAACTCTAAGAACCGCTGGAGCGGACCTAGAAAAGCTACAGAGACTAGCATGCATCTGCATAACGGGTGCAATGCGCACCACACCAACAGCAGTCCTGCAGGTGATGCTAGACCTGCCACCCCTAGACTTATACATACAACAGGAGGCAACTCTAGCATCACTCAGGCTAGGACTGTCAGGGACACTAAGCGTAGACTCTAGAATTCACCACACAAAAATAAAAGAGAAAGCCCTAAGTCACCAGCCGCTATTAGCCGCACCATGTGACAGGATACCTAAACAAAACACCCTTAACAAAACACCTTTAACAAAACATACAACATAAACTTACAAGAAGAAACACATGACTACTCAGGTATAAATGAACTGCGCATATACACTGATCGGTCAAAAACAAAACTAGGCACAGGTGCAGGTACATATTCACAAGACCTTAATATTGAAATATCAAGCGCCCTAGGACAATTTCACACAGTATACCAAGCTGAATGTGTCGGCATTATACAAGCTGCACAAGCAACAACAGCGAGGAACATAACTAACACAAGCATTCGTATAGTCTCGAACTTTAGAACTTACCCGTGGGTGTCGTAGGGGGCGACTAAGGGTTAAAAACTCGGGGATGGGCAGCAGCATCCTCCTGTGTATCATACCATGTTACTTACTGCTGTCACCTAAAACTGCGGTTCATGGTGCCAGCCATAACGCTGACAAGTGAGGTTACTGGTACTTCCCCTCCATGTTTTTCCAGCAAAAGCTAGAATTCTGGAGGGAGCTCCCTGTCCTGTAGTGGACGTTTCATGGGATGTTATGATGATGAATAATTAATTTAGATATTATATACACTTTCAACCTAAATGCCCTTAACAGTTGATTTTTTTTAGATTCTCTTTAGAACTTACCCGTGGGTGTCGTAGGAGACGACTAAGGGTTAAAAACTCGAGGATGGGCAGCAGCATCCTCCTGTGTATCACACCATGTTACTTACTGCGGTCACCTACAACTGCGGTCCATGGTGCCAGCCATAACGCTGACAAGCGAGGTTACTGGTACTTCCCCTCCATGTTTTTCCAGCAAAAGCTAGAATTCTGCAGGGAGCTCCCTCTCCTGTAGTGTACGTTTCATGGGATGTCATGATGATGAATAATTAATTTAGATATTATATACACTTTCAACCTAAATGCCCTTAACAGTTGATTTTTTTTAGATTCATTGAAAAGTTCAGTTTCCACGAGTACTGGGCTAAAAACCTAAGACAAATGCTCCAAGCACTTGCTCAAGAAAGTTAAAAAGTTGCATTGGAGATGAAATAAAAACAAAACTCATGACTTACCATATAGAAACTCCTCCCTGCCTAAAACTAGCTTCAGGCAAGGAGGTATTCATAGCCCGGATGCCTGGACATATAGAAATAAGGGAAAAGAGACATATGGAAATATGCTGATAAATTGGCTAGGTTGGGAGTGGATGAAGTCTTGATAGGCCCAGAACCCCGCCTACCCATCCCTAGCAAGATAATTAAAGGGGTTTTCAAGAGAATAATTATTACAGAGGCCGACAATCCAAACTCTTTATAAAAGAGTATGATAAGACAAAGATTAGACATTTATTACAGTTTCCGAAAGCAGATATAACTAAGATAGTAGGTGTAATAACAGGACACTTTATCCTGAATAGACACCTAACTTTAATGAAGATGAAGGAAGATCCAGCCTGTCCAGCCTGGAGTGAGGAGAAGATGAAACTAGCTTCCACTTCATCGATAACTATTTTATCAAATAAATATTCATAATGATGTTTAGATAATAGCCGTGGTCATATGCCATGCCACATTCCCTAACTAAATGAAGTTATTAAGTTTATGCCACTTTTCGCCAGTTGCTCAAAGGATCTTTAAAATTAAAGCTCCTTTAAGTCTATTGCTGACTCTTTCTGTTTTGCTAACAAAGAAAGTGACAGTAATTGATTTAAATCAGCTTTAACTCTAAAGACGCTTTGTGCAACTGGCTGTTTGCCCTAAAGCTTCTTTGAGGGAAGGTGGCATGGCATTACCCGACTACGGCAAAAAAAGGGTGAATTGTAACTCCGTTCAAAGAAGCTCAACAAGCGATCGAAACCATTGTCGGTCTGACAAGGGCCCAATCCGCAAATCAGATATATAGATATATTTTAAGTTCAAAAACTCAACAAGTAGGTACTGCAAAATGTTGCTTTAAAAAGTATGAAACAAGAAAAATTGTCAACTCAAATTATTATGTACAAACTATTATATTAAATAAATATTCATAGTGATGTCAGGTAATAGCCGTGGTCATATTATGCCACCAACCCTAAAAGCGAGCAAAGGCTTTAGGGAAAAGTGACAACAATATAACCACGGCTATTATATGAATATCACTATCAATATTTATTAAATACCATAGTTTATACATAACAATTTTAGTGACAATATTTTCTTGTTTCATACAATTTAGAGCAAGATTTGCCAGCTGTAGTCGGGTTCTAGATTTTTAACTAATTTTTTATTTGCCATACTATTTTTAAAGTAGGTAAAGTTATGTTTAAAACCATTACATCTTTATTGACCTACTATTTAGTTAGATATCACTTTATTGCTCACATAATAACAAAAAAAAACCGGCCAAGTGCGAGTCGGACTCGCGCACTGAGGGTTCCGTACCACCACATAAACATAATTGTATTAGTTGAAATTTCAGTAAGTTAATGTGCTAGATTTTTTGAGTCCGACACGCGCTTGACCAAATTTTATTATTTATTGTTATTTTATAGCTTATGCACTATAAACATACCAATTTTCAAGTTTGTAAGTGTTCCCGTTTTTAAATAAAACTAAAACAAAAATCGCCTCAGCGACCATCCAACTTGACCCCTCTCTTATATGAATGTTCTTTAAACGGGAGCTCACCACAATTGGTTACCATTGAAATAAAAAAAAAAAAAAATAATTCTTTATTCAGTAAAATTCACATTTTGCTTAACTGCGATAACCACACTAGGCAAAGCCTGTATCGTGATTATCGCTACATTATATCATTCACAGCAGGACACAAACTGATTCTTAATAGTAGGTAGCAATTATTCTAACTTGTACATAGTGGCATAGTAGCGTAAGATTAGAGCTTAAATTATGAATAGAATTAATAATTATATTAGCCAAGAATAAAACATTAAGAAGAAATCTATTAGTTGTGCGAAAAGTTGTAATATTTAATGATTTCAGACTTTTCCCATTATTTGTACTGTGAGACCTAGCTTCTTGCCAAATTTCATAATTTTAGGTCAACGGGAAGTACCCTGTAGGTTTTGCATTTTTGAATAAATGTATGGAGATGAGGACATAAAATGCCATATCTTTTGATTGCGTCGTGACAAAAAATTGAAATTTTCAGACCTTGTGTGGTTTATGGATCCTAATATATGGTATTAATTTCAACCTGATACCTTTACCCGTTCGTGAGATAAAGGGTCTTGACAGACAGACAGACAGATGGACAACAAAGTGATCTTATAAGGGTTCCGTTTTTTTCTTTTGAGGTACGGAACCCTAAAAAAGTACAAAAATATATTTTAGAATGTGCAAGTAAAGCCCTTTTATACGACACCCCACTCAACCTAATAGCAATAATTTGAATTTTGCCTTGGGTAATTCAATAGTAATATTTTTTTAATATTCTTTCATGTGCAATTTAGTTGGGCAACCATATTCTAAAACTATTTCAAATTTCAAGTCAATAGGCCCGTCCACACCAAGCGAGCAGCCGCGCCCGAGGCCCGCCGCGCGGTGTCGGTAAAACGGTTTGCTCAAAGGTGCCTCAGTCGTTTGCCGCGCTCGGTGTGGACGCGTCGTTTGAAGGTGCCGCAAAAAATGGACAAAGATCAGTGTCGACGTTTGATAAGTTTGTATATGCCGCAAATAATTGGCTTGCCGGCCGTGGTCGCCCGACCGGTCGGCTGGTGGTCAAGTGGACAGCTGCTGGTCAAGTGATCGGATGGTGGTCAAGTGGTTGGCTGGTGGTCAAATGGTCGTCTAGTGGTCAGCTAGTAGTCAAATGGTCAACTAATGGTCAAGTGGTCGTCTAGTGGTCAAGTGGTCTTCTAGTGATCAAGTCGTCGGCTAGTGGTCAAATGGTCGACTAATAGTCAAGTGGTCTTCTAGTGATCAAGTGGTCGGCTAGTGGTCAAATGGTCGGCTAGTGGTCAAATGGTCGGCTAGTGGTCTGCTAATGGTCAAGTGGTCGGCTGCCAGCTCGGCTTTCTTGTTTATATTGGTGTGTAGCACAATAAACGGACATACAGCGACCTTCGTGTGCAGTACAACAACGCATTCAGGATTCTGATGGGGCTGGAGTGGCGCTGCAGTGCGTCGGCAATGTTCGCGGAGGCGCACACGGATGACTTCTACGCCATCATGAGAAAACGTTGCGCCTCTCTCATGCACCGGCTCTGCACCAGCACCAACAGTCTCCTGAAGGTGTTTGTGTACCGCTGGGACTCTCCAATGTTGCAACATTGGGACCAGCTACATAGGCTAAGAAATAAATAAGAATTTTTAGTTTTAACTAACAATAGTGTATAAGTGTTTTGTATTACTGTTACGTATGCGAGTGGGGTTTGTCTTAGTGTGCGTGCGTGCGCGCCGCACTTCCTTTTACTAGAATTAAATAGTATGCAACCGGCCCTTGTGTTTGACTGTCGCGCCCAAGCTCCCGTCCGCAAGTACTTACCTATACAACACTGGCGACGAGCCGAACCTTGAAAAAATGACGTCCGGGGTGTCTTTTGGCATTATTTCGAATTTCGACCACCTTAACCACCATTGGAGCAGCTACAAGTCGCGATTAGCCCAATGGTTTATCGCAAACGACATCGACGACAGCTCGGACAAAGGAAAGGTCAAGCGGCGGGCGATTCTACTGAGCGCGCTTAGCGAATCTACCTACAAGTTAACTAGTGACTTAGCATTGCCGAAAAAACTTGAAGATTTGGAATTTGATCGTATAGAACAACTACTGGACGATCATTTCACGCCAAAACGGATCGGGTTTGCAGAAAAAGCAACTTTTTATTCGGCGACACAGAGGTCCGGTGAAAGTCATACACAATGGGCAGCCAGATTAAGAGGGTTGTCGGCGCACTGCAACTTCAAGTCCTTGGAAGAGGCCCTATTGGACAGGTTCCTGATGGGTATGCTGGCGGGACCCGAGCGGGACAAACTGTTCGCCCAGGATCAGAGCGAGCTGACCCTGGCGAAGGCGGTAGACATGGCGGAGAGCGTGCGCTGTGCACGTCAGGCCGCCGTGGCGGGGGCGGCTGACCGGGCCGCCGCCGCGGCCGCAGCTGCGTCCTTGGATCCGGTGTTTTCCGTAACCAAGAAGGATAAATGTACAGTGTGCGGTTATTCGAATCATAAAGCTTTTCAGTGTCGATTCAAAAATTATCGTTGTAAAAAGTGTAACCGGAAAGGTCATTTAGGCAAAATGTGCACGGCTGATAATGAAGTGAAATGCGTTGAGGAAGGTCAGTCGGATGCAGGTGACGATGGTGAGTTGATTTGTAATATCCTGTGTGTCAAGGGCAAGCCAATGACAGAGCGGGTTTTTATCCGTGGTCTATGTTTGGAGTTCCAAATAGATAGTGGGTCAGCTGTTAGTTTAATTCCAGAAAAAACTTACCTTTGTCATTTCAAAGACGAGCCGTTATCACCAACTAACAAAAGATTAGTAAGTTTTACCGGTGATAGTATTTGTACGTGTGGAGTGTTACAATTACCTGTTACGTACAAAAGAACAACAAAAAAATTGAATATTTTTGTGGTACGTAACAGCAACTTCTCCCTTTTAGGTCTCGATTTTATTAATATTTTCAATCTGGAACTCGTCCCTGCTATTAACACTATTAGGTCACAGGAAAAGTCCTTCATTGAAGACGTCATTGCGAAATTCCCAAAGGTTTTTTCAGGGGAATTAGGGGAATTCAATAAATATACAATTGATTTACGCTTAAAAGAAGAGTCGAGGCCAATTTTCTTTAAGGCAAGGCAGGTTCCTTTTGCTCTAAGAAATAAAATCGATGCAGAGCTAGACCGGTTAATCAAATTAGGTATCCTTTTACCCGTGGAACATTCGGAATACTCTTCTCCGGTTGTCCCGGCCTTAAAGAAGAATGGCGACTTGCGCTTGTGTGGGGATTATTCGGTGACAATAAATAAGCAGTTACTGGTAGAAAAATATCCACTCCCAACGGTAAATGAACTCTTTTCAAAATTGAATGGTGGCGTACAATTCAGTAAAATTGACCTTTCTATGGCGTACAACCAGCTTAAGTTGAATGAATCATCGCAAGCGCTTACTACTATTAATACCCACCGCGGCCTATTTAGGTATACGCGGCTAGTGTTTGGCCTATCTTCCGCACCGGCTATTTTCCAGCGCGCGATTGAGAGTGTTCTGGCGGGGTTGGACGGGGTAGTTTGCTTCCTCGACGATGTACTTGTGACAGGTAAAGACTTAAACGAACACAAACGGCGACTCTGTGCCGTTTTGCAGCGTTTGGAGGACTCGGGTTTAACGATTCAAAAAAGTAAGTGCGAGTTCTTAAAAGACGAGATTACTTATTTAGGTCACATCATCGATAGAAACGGCATTCGTAAATCGCCTGATAAGGTGCAGGCTATAATGAACGCCCCACCCCCGCAAAATGTTGCCCAATTGCAATCATTTTTAGGTCTTACCAACTACTATCGGAATTTTGTACCTAACGCTTCGTCGATTTTAAGCCCCTTGTACAATCTACTGCACAAAAATGTAAAGTGGCATTGGTCGCGTGAGCACGAGGAAAGTTTTAAAAAGATTAAGTCGATATTAGCTTCCGATAATGTACTCGCGCATTACGACGCAGACGCCACACTCATCCTAACTGTGGATGGTAGTCCCGTAGGTGTCGGGGCTATTCTCTCGCAAATAGGTAGCGATAATATAGAAAGGCCTGTGTCGTACGCATCGCGCACGCTTACGCCGGCCGAGAGGCAGTACGCCCAGATTCAACGCGAAGCGACGGCGATAATTTTCGGTGTTCGTAGATTCCACCAATATTTGTTTGGCCGCTCTGTACCTTTCATCCTCCGCACCGACCACAAACCGCTACTAACGATATTCGGTCCCCACCGGGGTATCCCAGAAGTGACAGCGAATAGGCTACAGCGATACGCTATTTTCCTATCTGCATACAATTATTCAATCGAGTATGTTCGTAGTAGTTGTAATAGCGCGGATTACTTGTCTCGTGCGCCCTTATCAGGTGATCAACTGTTGCGGGCAGCGCCGGGCGGAGTGGGGGGCACGGCTAGTAGTCGCTGCACCGACAATGTTGGGTTAGATAGCGCTTCGTACGTTAATTTCGTTATTGACGGTGACTGGCCGGTGACATCGGATGATCTGCGTCGGGAAATTAAACTTGACCCAATTTTAGAAAGAGTTAAAAATCATGTGATAATCGGTTGGCCAAGGAAAGTAACTGATCCAGAGTTGAGGCCCTATTTCAATTGCCGTTATCAGTTATCGTATGAAAACGGGTTTTTAATGCGGGGTCACAAGGTTGTCGTTCCGACCGCCCTTCAAGAAATAATTTGTAAGGAGTTACATAGTTCGCATTTCGGCATAATTAAAATGAAAAGTGAGGCTAGGAAAAGGTTGTGGTTTCCCGGCGTGGATGCTGCACTAGAGCGGCTAGCGGCGGAATGCACGGTGTGCGCCGCCCTCCGCCCGGCCCCGCCACACGCGCCGCTGGCCCCCTGGCCACACCCACCCGAACCTTTTTATCGCATCCACGTAGATTTCCTAGGGCCATTTAATTCTCAAATGTATTTGATTATAGTGGATGCGTATAGCAAATGGATTGAGTGTTATTGTATGTCCAATTCTTACGGTTCTAAGGCAGTTATTAGTAAGCTTTGTGATTTTATGTCTAGAACAGGAATTCCACATACTTTAGTAAGTGATAACGGCACATCTTTTACTTCTGAGGAATTTAATAATTTCTGTAAATTAAATGGTATAATTCATTTATATTCGCCGGCTTATCATCCATCTAGCAACGGACAAGCGGAAAGCATGGTGAAAGTGGTTAAGAAAGGTCTGAAAACTATAATTTTAAACAACTTGAACAAAAAAATCCTTCAGGAGCAAATAGCAAAATTTTTGTTCGATTATAGAAACTCCACAAATAGCACCACGGGTAAATCACCCGCAGAAATAGTGTTTGGTAAGCCATTGCGCTCTCGGTTAGATTTATTACGACAAAAAGAATCGTCACCTCAGTCCGATGACTTATCTGAAACGGTAGGGAAAAATCAGTACTTACAGGCTAGACACTACAAGGGAAAAGTCAGGCCGGACTTTGTCCAAAATGAACAAGTTTGGATAACGAAAAACTTCACTAATCAAAAAATTATTTGGATAGAAGGACTGATTAGGAAAAAAATCGGAAAAGTGCTATATTTAGTTTTTGTACCAAGTTTGAACTCTGAACTCACTAGGCACGTGGATCAAATCAGAAGAAGACCAAGCACATACAGGACTACAAGGTCCTGGGATCCCGATGTCATCCCGGACATAGCATCGGCCGTGGCGATCGACTCCACCGCCAGCACCGCCAGGCAGCAGGAGCCACCGGGGACGCCCTCCGTGAACACGGGGGGAGAAGGAGAGGCAGCAACCGCCGCCGCGGGCGGGCACAGCCGCCGCCGCGAGGTGACGCCGGTGCGCAGCCCCACGCCGCCGCCGAGCGAGACCGAGGCCAGCAGTATGGACGACTCAGCGGATCTCCGCGACTCGCCGTCACCACCGCCGGTCACAGAACCGACAGATGATTACTCTCGGGCAGTTTTTAGTTTTAGGAATATCTTTTAGGTTAAGTCTTAACTATAAGGGTGAGGGATGTTACGTATGCGAGTGGGGTTTGTCTTAGTGTGCGTGCGTGCGCGCCGCACTTCCTTTTACTAGAATTAAATAGTATGCAACCGGCCCTTGTGTTTGACTGTCGCGCCCAAGCTCCCGTCCGCAAGTACTTACCTATACAACACTTACTAACATACTATGGACGTTGTCTGAAATAAAAATTTTGAATTTGAATAAAAGCAAAAGCTGCCACGGCCGTGCGCATGTACGGCGCCATCTTTTCCGTTTGATTGCTCGAGCTTGCTCGGGCTGCTTTAGCGAGGCAGACTAGTTGCGTGGAATTTTACGACCCCGCATGCCGCGGCCGCGGCAGGGAGACTGCCGTGCGCGGCGGGCCTCGGGCGCGGCTGCTCGCTTGGTGTGGACGGGCCTAATTGAAGGTGCCGCAAAAAATTGATAAAGATCAGTGTCGACGTTTGTAAGCCGCAAGTAATTGGCTTTGGGCGCCGGCCGCCCGTGGTCGCCCGACCGGTCGGCTGGTTGTCAAGTGGTCGGCTGCTGGTCAAGTGATCGGATGGTGGTCAAGTAGTCGGTTAGTGGTAAAGTGGTCGACTTATGGTCAAGTGGTTGGCTGGTGGTCAATTGGTCGGCTGCCAGGTCGGCTTTCTTGTTTATATTCGTTTGTAGCACAATAAAAGCAAAAGCTGCCACGGCCGTGCGCATGTACGGCGCCATCTTTTCCGTTTGATGGCTCGGGCTGCTTTAGCGAGGCAGACTAGTTGCGTGGAATCTGACGACCCCGCACGCCGTGGGCGCGGCAGGGCGACTGCCGCGCGCGGCGGGCCTCGGGCGCGGCTGCTCGCTTGGTGTGGACGGGCCTAATAGCATGAGTGGTTGCCGAGATATACATGTATGACAGACAAAGTCGCGCCATAAGGGTTCCTTTTTTTACCATTTAGGTATCGGAACCCTAAAAACAAATGTACATGGAGAACTTAAACCTAATGTGGGCAAAGGCGGCCTATTGTTTATTTATTGTTATTTATAAAATTATTTAAGGTAAATTGTGGACTTTACCTTAAACAATTTTATAAAATATTCTTATAGTAGTATAAGAATATTTTTTTTAAAGAAAACAATGTTCAAAATTTGTATTTTTTTAATAGAAAATAAACATATACCTACTATAACTTTGTTTTAATTACAGCCGGTTCTTGTTAATAAAACACCATAGCCTAAATTAAGTTTTTGTATAATCACAGTATTTACTGGCTTTTACAATCATCGTCAGATAATATCATATTGTTATGAGCTAGCGGTTCGGGATTGGAGTGAAACACCAAAGTAAGTTTTTCCGTTTATAGGCTAGATAAGATAAGGACTTAGTACCTGGGCGACCGAGCTTCGCTCTACAATAACTGCCTCAACATTTAAATATCATCAGGTGAGCAAGCTATGCTACTCGCCAACAGATGGCGCTGTAAGGTTCTGTCTAAAACGCGAAATTTACAAAATGCTCAAAAAAACGAGGAAAACGAATTTTCTCAGACATAAGACCTAGCTAGATCGATTTTTTGCCCCCAAAAACCCCCGAATGATAATTTCATCGAAATCGTAAGAGCAGTTTTCGAGAAACCGATTACAAATATATATATATATATACAAATATTGCTTGCTTAATAGTTAGGACTTATATACAACCCGAGCTTCTTGTTCACACCTCACCAAGTTCGCCCTCTGAGCCTCTTCGTACGGACTCCCCTCCGTGCACTCTTCCACAGAGTTTTCTCGCTCTGGGACCTCTTCAACGGAGTCTTCCCTCCGGGACCTCTTGTAAGGGGTCTTCCCTCCAGGACCTCTTGTATGGAGTCTTCCCTCTGTACTGTACTACCTCCGGCACCTCTTTCAGAGTCTTCCCTCTGTACCCTCTTGAGTTCCCTCTGAGGCTTCCTCTTCCTTAGGACTTTTCCTTGTTCTTCTTTTCTCTTTTTAGTTTGCTTTCCACTGAACTGCGGAGTAGCCATCATCATCAGCTATATTCTGTGATTTGTCGCGCGCTTTCGAGCTCGTCAGTCATCCACTCCTGTTAAACAAATTACGCCGGTATGGAGTGTCAGGAAACACGTACGCACTGTTTGAGTCTGTAAAGAGGCTCATCATTGGGGTTGTTATCTATTGGCTCTAGACTCTATGTTGATCACTAAGGTTATGGGTTGATTTAAGAAAACTACCGAAAACTGTTAAGACTGTATTGTGACATCACAAAGTTACAAGAGAGGTACCTGTCCGTCGCGTTCTACGGTTCTGGAGTGACTGCGGGCGTCGGGCCCCGGGCTTGATTTGCTACCTATGCAACTCTGTCGCTACACTATTCCCCCCTTTTTTGAAAAAAAAAAATACAATTTTTACCCCAAAAATACTGAACTACAATTTCAACTGAAAACTAATTCACAATTCAAAAGTACAAACAGAAAACAAAGGTTACATGCATGCCTACGAAACACGAACGGACTTGAAACGATAACAAGGTGTAAGATTACATTACATTTTAAACTTAGGTAAGTAGTATAAGACAGGTAGTATAAGTTAGCTAGGTACATAATATATTTATAGTAAGTTAAAATAAATTTGACAATAAAGTTTTATCTAGACAATTTGTTTTATTTCTGAAACTAAGGTTACATTTCATCACAATTTTGAAAAAAACATTTTTAGTAACAAAATTTAGTTTTAAGAAAAACTTTGCAGCCAGAAATACACATCACAACACAGAATCTCAAGTTGCTTAGAATTAGGACACAAAAATTAAAAATGTGGCAATTGATGAATTTCACTATTTGTCACCCGATCACTATAGTAGGTTCTTCCAGCTTGCTCGCCGGTTTTCCCGCTAATTTCCGTACACGTTTTATCAAAAGTTTGTCCAATCGATCGTTACACTTCCTGTATAGAAAATATAGCATGAGCAGGAGTAGTATGGCCGCCATCAAAATTATTAAGATGTAGGCGTAGTTGAGTCTATCTTCTATTCCGGAAATTTTAACTTCTGCCTGTGCAGTAACTGCTGGCTTGTTTTCGACTTTGCTTGACGGGTTTCCCATTTTAGACAAATATATTAATTGAAAGTACGTACTGCTATAACGATGGTAGTAAAGTAAAATTTTACGGCTTTCGAAATAAAGTTGATTCAGTTTGACCTAAAAAAATCGCTTAGGTCGTTGGACAACGCGGCCGCTACGCGTGGTATAAGGTTGCTCATTTATTATACCTCGCGTAGCGGTTCCGCTCCGCTCATGATCGACTTGGCTATTACTCCGATTAACGTTAAACCTGACTGTTTTGCCATTTGGAACGTGAGTATTTTTAATTTGTGCATGCGAGTTACTATCGTTTGTATTATTTAAACCTTCATTTTCATCGTCAGTAATTAAATAGGCTGGTTTTGCAACAGACGCTGCCTTTTTCGCAGAAGGTTTAGCACTTGACTTGACCTTGAGGGCAGCAGCCTTGGCGGACCCAGGTTTGGCAGAGGGCACAGAAGACTTTTCAGCAGGCTTTGCAGCTGGTGCAGAAGCGGTTTTGGCTGCTGCAGGCTTGGCAGCTGTTGCAGCCTTGGGCACCGCTGCCTTAGGAGCAGGCGCCGGTGTCTTGGCGGACGCAGGTTTAGTAGCACTGCTGGTTGAAGCAGCCTTGGGAGCTGGTGCCGGTGTCTTAGCAGTCGCTGGCTTCTTCTCCGCGGGCTTAGACCCCGTCGAAGCGGATTTCTCAGGTTGCTTCTTAGGAGGCATCGTGACAAAAAGATGGAGTCAACAAGGACGTAAGTAACTGGACCAAAACTTGTTTGCAATGTCAGAAATCAAAGGTACATAGACACACTTCGTCGAAATTAGGAAATTTCCCACAGGCATCACGCTTCGAACACATTCATGTCGATATTGTAGGCCCACTACCTATCTCAGAGGACGGTTACAGGTACTTACTCACGATTATCGACAGAAACACTGGATGGCCGGAAGCTCACCCAATTAAGGAGATCAGTGCTGAAACAGTAAGTAAAGTCATTTACGAAGTATGGATATCACGTTTCGGTTGCCCAAGCAGAATCACATCAGATCAAGGGAGACAATTCGAAAGTAACGTATTCACTAATTTAGCTAAAATGCTAGGCATAGAGAAATGCAAAACCACTCCGTACCACCCACAAGCCAATGGAGCTGTTGAACGGTTTCACCGAACCCTCAAAGCTGCACTTATGGCCAAACTGGACCACGGAGGCTGGATTGACGAGCTACCAACAGCCATGTTAGGTTTACGAGCAGCGACACGCGCAGACACAGGTATAAGCGCAGCAGAACTAACCTACGGACAAGTCTTGAAATTACCAGGAGACTTCTATGATTCTTCTGATAAGCCAATTAATGATACTTACGATTTCGCTACGAAACTTAGAGGAACAATTAGAAACTTGAAACCTAGACCTAACGCTCAAAAAAGTAACCGAACTATATTCGTGCATAAAGATCTTAATACTTGCACTCACGTTTTTGTTCGCACTGATTTAGTTAAACAGTCTTTGCAACAACCCTATGCAGGACCCTATAAAGTCTTAGACAGAAAAGATAAAGTATTTTTAATTCAGTTACCCAACAGACAAAGTAGAATTTCTATAGACAGACTAAAGGCATTTTAGCTAAATTAGTGAATACGTTACTTTCAAATTGTCTCCCTTGATCTGATGTGATTCTGCTTGGGCAACCGAAACGTGATATCCATACTTCGTAAATGACTTTACTTACTGTTTCAGCACTGATCTCCTTAATTGGGTGAGCTTCCGGCCATCCAGTGTTTCTGTCGATAATCGTGAGTAAGTACCTGTAACCGTCCTCTGAGATAGGTAGTGGGCCTACAATATCGACATGAATGTGTTCGAAGCGTGATGCCTGTGGGAAATTTCCTAATTTCGACGAAGTGTGTCTATGTACCTTTGATTTCTGACATTGCAAACAAGTTTTGGTCCAGTTACTTACGTCCTTGTTGATTCCATCCCAGAAGAATCTTTCCTTCATCAGTTTACGAGAGGTGCGGATTCCAGGATGACTTAAATTGTGTACGCTATTGAAAGCGCTACGACGAAAAGATTCAGGTAGGTACGGCCTGATTTTGTCAGATGATGTCTCACAATATACTGCAGTTTCGGAGCCGGGTATTAAATACTTTTTGAAGGTAAATTTACTATCTTCTTTGTTTAAAAGTTCCAATAATGTCGGATCAGTTTCTTGAGCTTTAGCTAACTCTGAATAATCGAGCATTTTTGGACATGTTATTGTTTCGATACGCGATAAAGCGTCGGCCACGACGTTATCGGATCCGTTAACATATCGTATGTCCGTTGTGAATTCACTAATGTATAGTAACTGACGTATTCTACGTGGGGTTTCTTTATCGTTTAAAAGCTTGGTAAACGCGAAAGTTAAGGGTTTGTGGTCAGTATACAAAATTAAATTTCGACCTTCGATAAGATTCCTGAAGTATCTGACTGACTCGTAAATGGCTAAAAGTTCCCTGTCATAGGTACTATATTTTTCTTGTATTGAACTCAACTTTTTAGAATAGTATGCTAAAGGTTGCCATGTGTCATTTTTATACTGTTGCAAAACGCCAGCTATCCGGTTACATGAAGCGTCGGCCATAATTGCTAGCTGGGCATCGGCCACCGGATACGCTAAGCAAGCGGCGTTTTGTAAGCTAAGTTTACATTTGTCGAATGCTTCGTTAGCGTGTGAGTCCCATTGTAATATCGTTCTGTCCCTTTTCTTGCTCTTGGGTAGCATTTTGTTTAACGGAATTTGATATGTGACACCTTCTGGAATGTGTGCACGGTAAAAATTAATCATGCCTAGAAATCTGCGTAATTCGTCTACTGTTTTGGGTTTTGGGTAGTTACTGATTGCTTGTACTTTCTCTGGCAACGGTTGGATTCCGTTGACGCTGACCTCAAAACCGAGAAAATTGATACTGCTTTTTCCAAATTCGCTTTTTGTTAGATTAATGGTAAGTCCTAATTTGTCAAAACGTTCGAAAACTTGATCTAAATGTTGTTTGTGCTCGACTTCGTCTGCACTTGCGATAAGGATATCGTCAATGTAACAGAAAACGAAATTAAGGCTTTTTAGTACAGTGTGATCCATAAAGCGTTGAAAGCTCTGAGCTGCATTACGTAGTCCGAAACTTAACCTTGGAAATTCGTATAAACCAAAAGGGGTAATAATTGCCGTTTTCTCTATGTCCTCTTGAGCTACGCTAATGCAATGGTATGCCCTATTGACATCGATGTGAGAAAAAACTTTTTTGTGGGCCAAAAGGTACGTGAAATCATGAATTCTAGGTATAGGATATCTATCAGGTACTGTGATAGCGTTAAGCGCTCGATAGTCTCCACATAGACGCGGCTGGCCATCTTTTTTAGGAACCACATGAAGGGGGCTCGACCACGGGCTGTTTGATGGTCTACATATGCCCATCTCCTGCATTATTCTGAACTCTTCTTTAATTTTAGAATACCTATCAGGTGGCAAAGGTCGAGCGCGAGCGTGAACGGGAGGGCCAGTTGTCTCGATGTGGTGTACTACGGAGTGCTTAGGCGTGTCTTTGAACGAAGCTGGTCGAGTAATATCAGGGTATTTCTGAATTACGTCGTAATAAGAGTGATTTTCATCAATTGTCTTTACCGATTGGTTAAAAGAATGCTTAACAATTAATCCCTTAGTATTTAAATGAGTAGTATTATCTATTAATCGACGTTTATTTAAATCAACTAACAGGTTGTAATGTTTCAAAAAATCTGCACCCAAAATTGGTTGACGCACGTCAGCGACAATAAAAGTCCATTTAAATGAACGTCGTAACTTTATATCTAATGTTAAAGTTTTCACTCCAAAAGTCTTTATTTGTGTGCCGTTTGCGGCGTACAAAGAAAATTTGGGTTCCGTACTAATATCACGTCGGGGTCACCAGTGTAAAGAGGCTCATCATTGGGGTTGTTATCTATTGGCTCTAGACTCTATGTTGATCACTAAGGTTATGGGTTGATTTAAGAAAACTACCGAAAACTGTTAAGACTGTATTGTGACATCACAAAGTTACAAGAGAGGTACCTGTCCGTCGCGTTCTACGGTTCTGGAGTGACTGCGGGCGTCGGGCCCCGGGCTTGATTTGCTACCTATGCAACTCTGTCGCTACAAGTCTTTCTTAAAAACCCGCAAACAACTCACCACAATCCGCGGTGAGCGCTCTGAACTGATGGACCTGAGTGACTGTGCTGTTCCCCAGGGATCAGTAATGGGAAATAACCTTTTTCTGATCCTAATGAATGATTTCACCATCGCGTCTAAAGACGCAGATTTTGTAATGTTTGCTGATGATGGCTGCGTGATCGTTTCCAGCGATAACCAACAAAGTCTATCACTGAAACTTAATTCTGTAATGGCCCAGTTATCTGAGTGGTTTGATGCTAATGGATTGCTATTAAACGTGGAAAAGACTAACATCTTACATTTCAAATTAAAAAGAAACAGCTCTATTGACATGAACGTCCAGTGTAAGGGTCAGGCAGTCCCTCAGGTTCAGCAGGTGAAATATCTCGGGTTAATCATCGACTCTGGATTCACATGGGCCACTCATATCGATATAACATGTGCTCGCCTATCAGCTGCGTGCTTCGCTCTTGGTCGGCTGCGGCCATCTCTCAGTCAGGAGAATATGCTTAGAGCTTATTATGGGTACTTTCACTCCATACTTACATATGGCTGTATACTGTGGGCGACCGCCGCCGACCGGGAGAGAGTATTTCGTAAGCAGAAACGCGCGGTACGTATATTAAGTGGCGCCGTCTGGGATCACCCTGCAAGGGACTTATTTAGGAAACTTAAAATATTGACGCTACCATGCGTATACATATATGAAGTAGCTAAATACGTCAGGATGAACTTAGGTGAGTTCTCGACGCGTGGTGATGTAGTAAATTCGCGAAATTTGCGCAGACGTCATGAATTGCGAGCCCCTGCAACGAGACTAGTCAAGTCAAATAAATGTATACAAACCATAGGACCTAAAGTGTACAATAAAATTTCTGCTGAAATAAAAACCTTAAAAAGTGACTCATGTTTCTTAAACAAACTGAAAACTTACTTACTCACAGAAGCTTTTTACTCTGTGGATGAATTTTTGATACAAACTGTCCCAGCTTAAATAAGAGGGAATGTTTTAAGACTGTACGTTAGTACTCTATTGTTAATGACATACTTTGATAATATTATTAAGTTACTTTATGTAATATTGTAAGCAATTTACAGAAATCCTTTTTACTGTAATATTTTAATGACGTATAAATGTATATTTATAAATAAATAATTGAATTGAATTGAATTGGTATCTTCTCAGGCGCCCACAGTCCTGTTTGACGAGGAGTAGTGGGCATGGGCTGCCTAGTGGCCGCAGGGTGCGGCGGGGGAGGGGAGGGGCCTCAACGGCGTAGCCGCTCGGTGGCCCGGCTTATATATATACACATGCTACTTGTTTCCGAACATTCTGGACTCATTTTTAGGGTTCCGTACCTCAAAAGAAAAAAACGGAACCCTTATAGGATCACTTTGTTGTCCGTCTGTCTGTCTGTCTGTCTGTCTGTCTGTCTGTCTGTCTGTCTGTCTGTCTGTCTGTCAAGACCCTTTATCTCACGAACGGGTAAAGGTATCAGGTTGAAATTAATACCATATATTAGGATCCATGGACCACACAAGGTCTGAAAATTTCAATTTTTTACAACGACGCAATAAAAAGATATGGCATTTTATGTTCTCATCTCCATACATTTATTCAAAAATGCAAAACCTACAGGGTAGTTCCCGTTGACCTAAAATTATGAAATTTGGCAAGAAGCTAGGTCTTACAGTACAAATAATGGGAAAAGTCTGAAATCATTAAATATTACAACTTTTCTCACAACTAATGGTAACCAATTGTGGTGAGCTCCCGTTTCAAGAACATTCATATAAGAGAGGGGTCAAGTTGGATGGTCACTGAGTTTTTAAACTCAAAGAGCAAAAGCTTTTAGTATATAATAATTATGGTAGGTAGTACTGGGTAGTATGGGTCATACTGTGCCTGGACGGTGGTGGTATTGCTTATTAAATTTTTAAAAATTTTTGCTTTTTTACTTTTGAAATGTTTTTTATATTTTTAGACGCTTACCTTACAGGTTTTGCCGTCAATATTTAAATAAAATAAAGATAAGAAAATAGTTAATGTTTTTTTTACTTTAATAATATAATTATACTTACTAAACAAAGTTTATTTAATACGTGATAAAGTGTGGAACCATAATCTGATATCAGCGCCATCTTTAGGTACACGGTACAGACTTTTTAACCTAACTTCCTCTGAGACATCCAAAGCTCAAGATAATATCAATTATGGCCGCTAGGATTGCCACTAGGATGACACAGGTAAAAAATAATTAGAACCGTTTGATTGTATGCTATAGGTACTCAAAAAAATTTTCCTGCTTATAATAAATAAATTATATCACGGATTGCTTTGAAAATTAGAAATATGCAACATAAGCGTAAATTGGGTTAGGATGGAGGTAGGATACGCCATCTATACCGTTTAATATAGCTGGTAGGTAGGTATACTGCGTGCAAAATAACTTTGTCTGTGACCGTTAATGCGCAGAAGTCAAAAAATTAGTCTTGGGGGTGAGCACGGCTCCCCCCAGGGGGCGAGCGAATCGCTCATTGGCTCTCCGCCTGTCACCCATGCGCGGAAAATAAAGACTTGTTCTGAACGCGCTGTACCTATTCCAACCTATAGCGTGAGCTGAGGTTGGTCTTAGGTACACTTAACAGCACATCAGGAGAAACACTTTTGCACCTTATGGCATGGTAATAGAGTTGAAAAAGTTTCTACCGACGTGCGGTTGACCGTACGTACACACGGCCGCACATCGGTAGAAACACTTTTGGACCTTATGGCGTGGTAATAGAGTTGAAAAAGTTTCTACCGACAAGCGGTTGACCGTACGTTGACCGACCGTACGTAGCCATGATCACACCTAGCTGTATTCAAAGACTAATTCAGCGTACATTGCTCGTTGAAGTAAGGATATTGCAATTAACATAACCAAGCCTCCCAGCAATGTATGCCGAATTAAGTCTTGGAATTTAGGTAGGTGTGATCGTGGCTTAAACTGCCAAGCTTGATGTGCTAAGCAGGTAATTTAGTTTTATACTATGGTTTTATTGTACACCTTTTGAGATGTACCTACGTCAGCAATCAACTGTAACAAAACGTAAGATGAACATGTTATCTTCAATTATAGGTATAGGTTTTATCAATGAAAAACCTACAGGGTACTTCCCGGTGACCTAAAAATATGAAATTTGGCAAGAAGCTAGGTCTCACGGTACAAATAATGGGAAAAGTCTGAAATCATTAAATATTACAACTTTTCTCACAACTAATGGTAACCAATTGTGGTGAGCTCCCGTTTCAAGAACATTCATATAAGAGAGGGGTCAAGTTGGATGGTTGCTGAGGCGATTTTTGTTTTAGTCCTATTTAAAAACGGGAACACTTACAAACTTGAAAATTGGTATGTTTATAGGGCATAGGCTATAAAATAATAACAAATAATAAAATTTGGTCAAGCGCGTGTCGGACTCAAAAAATCTAGCACATTAACTTACTGAAATTTCAACTAATACAATTATGTTTATGTGGTGGTACGGAACCCTCAGTGCGCGAGTCCGACTCGCACTTGGCCGGTTTTTTTATTTAGGTTTTTGTTAGATATTTCTAGTTATTAGCTCTCTTTCTTCAGCTATCTCTTTCTTTTCTTTCTAGAATGTTCTGAACAAAAAACAAATGATAAAACAGCTATATGGGTGGGTGGGATTCGAACCGGCAACCATTGGCTTGTTAGCCCAACGCCCTGACCATGGGGCTATTAACGATGAAATTTTGATAGTTCTTTTTGAAAGCTGGCAACCTGACGTCATGCTCGTGTCACTATGTAGGTTGTAAGGTTGATGACTGACAAACCCTGTTGACAGAATTGTTAAGCTGTTAAGGCCTGTGACTTCTTCAGAAAATAGGACCAATGGCTTATGTGCCTTCTGAAGCACGAAATCATTTTACTTTTCGCACCCACTGGGAGGTGACTAGAGGTTGCAATGGGGGTCACCACTATTAGCTATGCCACTCCAAACAAAATTAGTATGTCTCCATATTATACATAAGCATTACATCCATCTGCTGCTCTCTTGAAACCGCTCGGGGAGCTAGCATCCTGAAATGTTGTACAAAATGTATAATGCATATCTACTAAACAAGAATGGCAGACTAGACTACCGAAATGCAGACAAAAAGTAATTCACAAAATATTTGGATTTCAGTCGAAAGGAAAGTGGATGATTAAACTAAAACATTTCTGTAATTGAGAATCACTACAAACTAGACATAGCCTATGTATCTGCAGAGGAAATTACAAGAGAAACAGAAAATTTGTAACTAACCTTGACTTCCACTTTCTTCTTTCTTTTTGTCGTTTAATAATTTGTGACTGCTGCTGAGCGAATATTAGGGGTAGGTAAGGGCTTTTCACACACAATATGAAAGAAACATCGTCAAAAGCGCCAGATAGAAAATTTTATAACCTAGGGTGGAAAACATAACCTAAAAGAAGACTGAAAAGTCGTGCGTTTAGTTGCTCGCTTTTTATTCAATACTTTTTATTTTTTTGAGCTAAAAATCAAATAAAAAATAATTATTTCACTCAATTAATCCCTTTCAAGCCAAAATACTGTATAAAAAGTAACATTCTTCTAATCAAAGATTTGTAAATCGCTTCCGAAATATTTTCATGGTGAAGAAATATAACGCATATATTTAGTTCACTTTAATCATTCATGAACCCCATCAATCGTATTCAACCAAACTGATAGTTACATGCTACCGTTTTGTTCAACACGATTACGACTCAATGGGAATCATGATACCGATTCAAATCGTTAACGATTGAGTTTCAATTGTAGCGCTGCTGGTCGTACAACTTTTCCATACATCACTTTCACCGGTCTCGCCTCTTTCATGGAGAACAATTGTGTCCATGAGTGAGTGAGTGAGTGAGTGAGTGGTAATTCAGCTTTATATAATAGAATATAGATAGATAGAATAGATAGATAGATAGATTATAGATAGATAGATAGATATAGATAAGATGAACAGATCCTGGCTAACGGATGGTGCAGTCCAAGGTTAGTTCTATAGCGAGGTATATATTATTAAAAAATGTTTTAGTTATGGCGTGTCGAGAATATTTATGGGGAACAGTTAGGTGTTTCATCTTGAGTAGTCTTGAGCTTTGAATTTTATTATTGAAATTTAATTTAATTAGGAATAATTGATCTGATATAAAGCACCGATTTTTTAGCGTTTTCATTTCGAAGAAGGCTAATCTTTGTTCTTGTGGCTGGCGCGCGGTGAGAAATACCGGATTTAGCAGTTAAATGGTTACAAATGGGAAAAAATGGACAAGATAAGGGTCAATTTAGATTTTTTTCTTGAGATACAAATTAAGTTAAAATTTTATCTCGACCACATTACTTCGGGTATGTAATAGATTATATAACAACCTTTAATATAAAATGTAACTGATATAACAACGTTTCATATAATAATTATTTAATATAATCGACATTTCACATATTTCCTTAAATATAAATTCAAAACTTATATATATATGTCGAAGACACGAACTCGGGTGGAGAGGGATGGTACTATGTGGGCAAGGGATAGACATCAGGAATAGCAGAGAACACGATACTGGCCGAACTATTTGTAGCAGACATCGATAACATCTTTGACAATCGCCTAATTCAATCGAGTGTAACTTACTTGCATAACGATCATTCATCCTGACTTGCCATTGACCTCTCATACGGTATTCTCCTCAATCACGTCGTCGGTAAACACAGCGGTGTGCAGGACTGCTTGTGCCACCTGTTGTTTTAATGTAAAATTAACTAAGTGGCACAATCCTGTCAACCCCAAACGTTGGAGGCTTATTCTAAGATTCTATTCACATGTTCAACTACAGCAAACTCACAGTGCACCGTGTTTCACTATCACAAAAGGTATTCGCGTATCATAACCTAAAAATCTCACAGTTTAAGGCAGACAAGACTATAAACACTTAGCTGTCGTTAAAGGGTCGCTCCTGTCATCGCAGAATTGCCACAGCTCATCCGCCAGCGGCTGCAGGCTTCATCTCGCGGCCAACTATGACTTTAGAACTTGACGTGGTAAAATCTCGAACAAGAATGAGCTGTTGAAAATGGCGGCCTCGTCTTCACTTTGCTACGTGTTGGCTAAACTGACACAAACCACGCCCCTTTACGCGCTATTCGTTGTAGTAGTACCAACCTCACGATCTAAATAAAGCCATCATTGCCAACATCATCGTCCAACATCGACAATCTACACTGGTACGGAAATTCAGTACTAATTTGACGTTTGGCGTAGCTTCGCCGTGCTTGGGCCACTGCATGGGTGCTGCTGGCACTAACGTTTGTCTTTGAAAATACCGCGGGAAATTTGAAATAATAATCGCTCTTCGACACGGCCGTCCTGACGGGTCGCACGTCCTCGTGCGAGTTTAGGTAACTGCAAGAATCTATCTTCTAAACCGCTCGGCCAAATCTGACCACGAATCAAAACAAACTGTAAGAATCTTTCATCAAAATCACTCATCCGCTCCTGACCAAGAATGTTCAAACTTCAACGAACTTCCAAACTCTATGACTGTCTACAGCTCAAATCTAAAAGAGCTAAATCAAAACTAATTTTAACTAGTAGGTACTAAAATAACGTTAAATTATCGCATCTTTTTGATACCAAATAAAAAAGTCACTAACTCTCTAATAAGTCAGTATCACGTCATTATGTAAACGTCAAAGTTAATTTAGACCATCGATCAATAATTTGACAATTAGGTGAAAACCATTTTCAGACTAAAGCAATTGATATCAAGTTCTGTAATTAAAATAATTCACCATACACTCGTTAAATCATTGCCTCTATCCGGCAAGTACATCGCCTCCTTCCGGCTAGTACACAAATAAAACGAACGCCTCTATCCGGCGGGTACGTCGCTTCCATCAGGCTAGTACCTTAAATGGCGGGTACATCGCTTCCATCAGACTAGTACCTTTAAAATAATTTGCTCACAGAACTTCAAAATAATTCAGTTTACAACTGTATTAAACAAAGCATTAAATTTAATCATTGATCGACTGTCCGCGCATCATCTTCACTATCAGTAGTCATATTAACATACTAGTTTAATCAAAACAGCGTTTTACATCTGAGTATTTTACTAAATCCTCTAGTCAAGGTATACCTTCACTTTTTTTTTTTTAGGTTATTTAAAGGAAACATCAATTTCAATAGCAAACATTATCAATTTAGAAACAGCACCTGTAATGTTGAACAACGCCCATAATCATTCAAACAACAATAACTAGGTAAAATTTTACAATGCTCAACTCTGACCTCTATCCGGTCATCACAACAATCGACCTCTATCCGGTCTTCCACACGTGACCTCCATCCGGTCACGAACACAACTGGCAACCTCTATCCGGCCATCTCAATCGACCTCTATCCGGTCTTTCACACGTAACTAAACCAGAGCGAACACTTTCAATGCCGCGCAGCTTTGAACCGCCCGAGAGCAAGTCATTAAGAAACGGCTTACGACTCAGAGTTGCAACTGATTTAGTCACACACACACACGCATATCCGCCATCCGGGCACATCACCACAACGGCGACGTCCGTCCGGCCACAAACATATCCGCCCTCCGGGCACATCACCACAACGGCGATGTCTGTCCGGCCACAAACATAACTCAACCACTTATTCGATTATGAAAACCAGTAACCTCCATCCGGTTACTTTTGAGCTTTGTAAAACACAAAAACAATCTCAAGTTCTCTTGATCTCAAATCGAATTAAAATTATCACAATAATGGGTTTATTCAACATGTCACAGGATTAACGCTATAAAATTTCACTGGGCTATTGAATCAGTCTGGTTTCGGTCATCCTACTAGGTATGTCAAAATGGTATTCCAAAACAATCGCGAAATTTACTTACGTTCTCACTTGAGACCACAAAACTACTACTAGCACTTAAAAGTTACTGTTCCTTTTTTTAAAAATAATCATTATGGTTTTAGTAATCACTTGATCAAAATCACTAAAGCACTTGTGTACGCTTTTATCACGTTATTGTAAAACATTTTAAACTTTATCTCAAAACTACCTTACGAAGGTTATGTTATGAACGCAATCTTTACGTTATAACGAAAATTTTTAACACTGCCTATCAACTAAAACCATTATTCCAGGACCTAAGAATATTGTAAACGTCATGGCACGATCAATATTTACGAGTAACTTCCTATGGTTTGTACTTACGTGGGTGCAATGTCAAATATCGTGTTAAGTAAACAATAAATCACATCAAAAACACTAAGAAAATCGTAGCACTATTACAAAAGCAACATTTACAATGCTTTTTTCGTTTCAGCACTACATTTTACTTATCGTAACAGTTAACCGCAATATCAAAACTATTTTAGGCAACTAAACGTCACGTGTCATGTAGGTAGACGTTGCCTATCGTCGAGCAAAACATTTAAACTATTGTAGGTACACTAACGAGGTTCAGAACTGTCCCGAGTCAACTATAAACAAACTAATTAATTTTCTACCTTCAACTTTAAACTTTTTTTTTTTCTGACTACTGTGCATGACTGTAGGTTACCTACCTACACCATCCAAAAAAAATATCAAATGCTTTACCACTATGCTAAAAAAACCTGTAACACTTCACTACTATTCCAACAAAACCGTAAAGGTCACACTACACTACTCGTATCATCAGAATTCGTGGGTGTTGGATTACATCCCGCTTCTGATGTCGAAGACACGAACTCGGGTGGAGAGGGATGGCACTATGTGGGCAAGGGATAGACCTCAGGAATAGCAGAGAACACGATACTGGCCGAACTATTTGTAGCAGACATCGATAACATCTTTGACAATCGCCTAATTCAATCGAGTGTAACTTACTTGCATAACGATCATTCATCCTGACTTGCCATTGACCTCTCATACGGTATTCTCCTCAATCACGTCGTCGGTAAACACAGCGGTGTGCAGGACTGCTTGTGCCACCTGTTGTTTTAATGTAAAATTAACTGAGTGGCACAATCCTGTCAACCCCAAACGTTTTAGGCTTATTCTAAGATTCTATTCACATGTTCAACTACAGCAAACTCACAGTGCACCGTGTTTCACTATCACAAAAGGTATTCGCGTATCATAACCTAAAAATCTCACAGTTTAAGGCAGACAAGACTATAAACACTTAGCTGTCGTTAAAGGGTCGCTCCTGTCATCGCAGAATTGCCACGGCTCATCCGCCAGCGGCTGCAGGCTTCATCTCGCGGCCAACTATGACTTTAGAACTTGACGTGGTAAAATCTCGAACAAGAATGAGCTGTTGAAAATGGCGGCCTCGTCTTCACTTTGCTACGTGTTGGCTAAACTGACACAAACCACGCCCCTTTACGCGCTATTCGTTGTAGTAGTACCAACCTCACGATCTAAATAAAGCCATCAACATCATCGTCCAACATCGACAATCTACACTGGTACGGAAATTCAGTATTAATTTGACGTTTGGCGTAGCTTCGCCGTGCTTGGGCCACTGCATGGATGCTGCTGGCACTAACGTTTGTCTTTGAAAATACCGCGGGAAATTTGAAATAATAATCGCTCTTCGACATATAAAAGTTAGATGATTCCGTGCTTCGGAAGGCACGTTAAGCCGTTGGTCCCGACTTCTATCTACTGATGTAGTCGTTAATGAGCCATGTTAGAGGCCTTTGGCGGCTCAACAGCCCTGACACCAAGGTTTGTGAGGTCGGTCATTGACCTTGCCACCCACACGATATGATGATGACTGATGTGGCTACCGCAAGGCTGGTTTACTTTAGCTACTTCCATAGCATTATGTCTTATGGCATACTGTTTTGGGGCCGTGCAGCTGATATCCGTTCAGTATTCGTTTTACAAAAGAGGGCTATAATAGTACATTAAAATGCAAGTGCGCTATTTTGGATATTACAACCGAGGCTCAGAAATTGCAGCCCGAGCCGCAGGCGAGGGCGTAATGGAGCCGAGTGTGTAATATCCAACGCGCACGAGCTTTTTACGACATTTTTCAACACATTTGCGAATAAAAACAAATCAAATTGGTTACCTTTAAAATACTAAACTTTGCTAACCTTACGTCCACCGCACGTCCACCGGAACATTTTGTCGGCTGCGCATAATTATGTTCATGTTTCCCTTTTATTTTACCAAATTTCAAAATTGTATTTCGTTTATGAGTATTTTAGACGGTTCAGGAACAGTTTTTTATTTGTAGAAGTCGACACTTTTAGAAATAATTACAATAATAAACACTACAGATATTTTGTAAAATGGCGCGCATTCTTTCTTTTTCAGCGGACACAGATTATAAATACGTCGCGTGAGGAGCCCCCAAAACATTACCATGTTATCTTACACCATCAATCTTTTATCAATTATTAATCAATCTAGTAACCAAGCTATAAAAAAAGTAATTGTCACTCGGTAAAACATCCTATTCCATTAACCTTGAAACAAATGATCAAAAATTAAATATCTTGTTACGTATATGACAAATTTATTGTTAATTAGTTAATTACTATAAATAATTTCATAAAATCAACATTCATTTATGATACAGCCGTACAGGTTGGAGTGCGGGGTGCGGCAGGGGGGGATAAGCTCGCCCACGCTCTTCAATCTGTACGTCAACGGGCTGATCGTGGAGCTCAGCAGCCACCATGTCGGCTGTCACGTGGACGGAGTCTGCGTCAACAACATCAGCTACGCAGACGACATGGTGCTGCTGAGTGCTTCAATCGGTGGTCTCAGGGAGCTTTTGGCCATTTGCGAAGGGTATGCAAGCCGACATGGCTTAAAATACAACGCTGTTAAGAGCGAGCTAATGGTGTTCAAAGCTGGGACGAAAACTCCTCTGGAAGTGCCGCCTGTCAAGCTGAACGGTATACCCTTGAAGCAGGTACATAAATTTAAATATCTTGGTCATTTTGTGACCGACGACCTGAAGGACGACGTGGATATGGAGCGCGAAAGGAGGGCACTGTCAGTAAGAGCGAACATGATCGCCCGCAGGTTCAAGCGTTGCTCGAAGGAAGCTAAAATTACGATATTCAGAGCCTTCTGTACTTCCTTCTATACAAGCAGCCTGTGGGTAAACTTCACGCAGAAATCTTACAGTGCCCTCCGAGTTCAGTTCAACAACGCCTTTAGGGTGCTGTTGCGATTGCCCCGTTTCTGTAGCGCCTCAGGCATGTTCGCGGAGGCGCGTATGGATTGCTTCTACGCCACCATGCGGAAGAGAGTGGCATCGATCGCGCGCAGAATACGGGACAGCCGCAACAGCCTCCTGATGATGGTCTCCGGACGGATGGACAGCCCGCTCCAGAGGCATTGGATGTCGATGCATGCACCAATGTCTCTGGAGTACGTCCATTGACGCTTGGCTGTATTTTTATGCGATAGTCCTGTTTGTCTTACTTACATAGTTTTAAGTCCAATTGTACTAACCATTTTTATTTATTTGTCTAATTTGATTTTAATTGTAACTATGGATGTTTTTCCGAAATAAATGAATATTATTATTATTATTAAATCGTATTTCTTTTTTTCTCTCTTTTCAGAGGTGAGTTCCCTACCTCACGGGCCTTAGCCAAGTGAGGAGGGGTCGTTGGATGAGGTTACTGAAGTTGTTAGAAATTTCCTGACTATGCGGCATGTGTTGAGGATGGTAGCTTTTTGTAGGGTCTGGGTAATTAAAGGATGGATCTGCAAGGTTTTTAAACTATTGCGTAAGGTTTTTGGTGTTACTCCAGTGGAAGAAATTACTATTGGAACTATGTGTACAGTTTCGGCTCTCCATTGGGTTTGAAGCTCAATTGCCAGGTCTCGGTACTTCGTTAACTTAGCTGTGATGGTAGATTGCAAATTATGAGTATTGGGAATCGCTACATCGATTAAATATGCAGTTTTCTTTTGTTTATCGTAGAGGGTAATATCAGGCCTATTGAAATGTATTGTCTTGTCAGTCAGTATGGTTCTGTCCCAATAAAGTGTGTAGTTGTCGTTCTGATATACTGTCTCTGGTTTATATTTATAGTAAGGTACCTTTTTATTTATGAATTTAGTTGAATATGCAAGGTGCTGGTGTATTATGGAAGCTACTTGGTCGTGGCGGTGTTTGTAATCAGACTGAACTAAATTTTTACAAGCTCCTGTCACATGCTGTATGGTTTCGGAAGCACTGTTGCACTGTCTACAAAGGTCGGTCGGTCGATCCAGGTCCTTAGTTATGTGTTTTCTATAGTTTCTTGTTGCGATAACTTGATCCTGAATGGCGATCATAAATCCTTCAGTCTCGGGAAACAGAAAGCCGTGCCTAAGCCACGCGTTCGACGCTTCTTGGTCGACATGTGTTTGACTTAGGTCAGCCTTGTGTCTCCCGTGCAAGGATTTCTGGGCCCAGGTTTCGGTCTTTTGTTCTGTAGTTGTAATTTTTTCATTGGGTTGGCTATTTCGATTGCTTAAGTTGAGTGGTGTTAATTTTTGGTCTATTTGAGTGACGTACTGGTGCAGTATAGAGTTTTCAGATTTATTGTGAAAAAATCGTCTGAGTGTGGTTATTTGGCGATTGTGCAGATTCTGGATATCTATGAGCCCTCTTCCACCTGATTGTCGGGGTAAGGTGAGTCGTTGTACACATGATTTGGGATGGTGTTTTCGGGCTTTAGAAAGGCTGGTGTTGATTATACGTTGCAATCTTTTTAGGTTTGTTTGTGTCCAGTTTATTATACCAAAGGAATATGTCAAAATTGGGATTGCAAAAGTGTTAATGGCCTTGAAGAGGTTGCGTGAGTTGAGGTGGGACTTTAAGATCTGATTAACTCTATGCCGAAATTTACTAGTAAGTTCTGACTTGGTCTTTTTTTGTTCTATTTGGTTAGATTGTTGGAAGCCTAGGTATTTGTAAGTGTCTTCTTCTTCCATCGGTTCAATACGCTCCCCTGTTTCCAGCTCATATGTAATCTTTTGAAGTTTACCTCTTTCTACGGAATGTATCTTGCATTTGTCGATCCCGAAATTCATGTGAATATCCTTGGAGAACTCTTGTGTTATGTCCGCCAGCTTGAAGAGCTCTTTCTTGTTGGATGCAAATAGTTTTATATCATCCATGTACATGAGATGAGACAAAACATGGTGTGAATTATGATGTTTTAGTTTAAAACCACAGCCAGATTCGTTCAGAAGTATTGAAAGTGGGTTCAGTGCCAAACAAAACCACAAGGGACTCAAAGCGTCACCTTGAAAGATACCCCGTTGTATGCGGATCGGTTCAGTAGTTAGGGTATTATGACTATGGCCTATGTTAAGTACTGTTTGCCATGTTTTCATTGAAGTCTGTAAAAATGTGATGATTGCCGGATGTATACTGTAAAGAGTTAAAATCTGAATAAGCCAGCTATGTGGGACAGAGTCAAAAGCTTTCCTGTAATCTATGTACATGCTGTGAATACTAGAGATTAATGCTAGTTTCATTGCTACTGTATCTATTGTTAACTGTTCCTTGCAACCTTGACTGTTTCTCCTACAACCCTTCTGCTCTTCACTTAGTATATTGTGTTCATTAACGTGGGCTTGGATTATTTCACTTAAACATCCTGTGATAATTTTATATATAGTTTGTAAACACGTGATGGGTCGATATTTAGCAGGGTTTTTGGTGTCGTCATCCTTTGGTAACATATACGTTTTGCCAAATGTTATATATCCTGGCATACTATCTGGATAAGATATAAAATTATTTATGTGACTATGTAGGTATGGATGGATGGATGTAAGCTTTTTATACCAGTAGTTGTGAATATGATCTGATCCTGGAGCCTTCCAATTTTGAGTTCGCTTGATAACTCTGACAAATATATCTACTGGTATATGATCAAAAGGCATCTCAGTTATATCGGTCCTACGTCTAATACTATTAAACCATTGCGCGTTCTCATTGTGCTGTAATGGGTTTTCCCATATTCCTGCCCAGTATCCCCGCATACTTTCTGGAGTTGGACGTTCTGTATTTAGGCTTGATTGACTCTTTTTATTTTGTGATAGGTATCGATAAAAAGCCTTTTCATTGCTATTGAACTTAGCATTCTGCGTTTTTCGCTCAGTGCAAGTCAAATACCTTCTCAATCTGCTGGAAGCTACATTTAGCTTCTGCTTTAGTGTGTCCATAAAATGAGTTAAGTCAGTGTTTGGATTCGTATTGGGAGTGAAGTTGGTATCTATTTTTAATATCCTCTACTGCTGCTATAATTCTCCAGCTTCTATTTCCTGAGATGTGTTGCGTCAAACGAGCAATAACTTTCCTAAACTTATCTATTTTATTTTCTAGTCTTACCTGCCATGGTGGTTTTCCGCGTGATCCTATGTTTTGGTTTGTACTGATTTTTGACCCGTTTGATGAAGCTATAGTATAAGCTGCCACGTATATTAATGTCTGAAGTGTAAAAAAGTCTTGCTCATGATTTAGATGTTTAGGTAGAATAACAGTATTCACATAATCTACAATAGCCGCTAATTTGCGTGATGATTTTTGTTTAGTGATATATGGTCTAGAAATCGGATCAGAATTTTTGAAAATTTCTAAGGTGTCTTTAAATATTTGGTCAATTTTATCACTATCAATGTTGACTTTTTTATTTTTTTCACTTCTCTCAGTTGGTTCCAAATCAAAATCGTCTGTTCCTATGTTATTTGCACTGCTGAATTGTATATTATCCTCACTGCTGGGTGGCATATTTTCCACACTGCTGGGCGGCATATTTTCCCCACTGCTGGGCGGCATATTTTTCACACTGCTGGGCAAAATATTTTCCACACTGTTGGGCCAAATATTTTCCACACTACTGGGCAACATATTATCTTCTATTGATGGCATACTGCTGGGACGTTGGCCATTTGTCGTTGAGTTAGACGAGTTTTCAATTTGAAATTGTAGCCCTACTTCCCTTCGTATTGTTTCTATTCTAGTCGGTGTGAGTAAATGGTTATTTACTATCACACGTCTTTGGTCCGATATACGCTGTTCAGATAAGTGAGATAAGTGGGGGTACTGTTCTATGAATTTTTGGTGAAGCTTGTTTCTGTATACTGTCATATCTGATTCATTCCTAGTTACTTCAAAGTAACTCCTAATTACAGTCTCATTCATTTCTTCTGACCATGTCAACCTGCTACTGCCAATTGAACTATATTGTTGGGTGGTTTGGGAACTGTTTGGTAGGGTTGATCGTGTGTCTGTTCCACTTAAGTAGCTTGAGACTTCAACTTTGATAATATCTAAAGTATCTTGTGATAATAATTTATTGTTAACAATAGCCCTGCGCTGATCGCCTATTCTTTGTTTAGATGCGTTATAGTCAGGAAACTTTTCGTTAAATTCTTTGAATAAGGGATCTAAATTTTCTCGATTAATCGTTTCAAGTTTAGAGTGAATTTGTTTACTTCTTCTGGCCATCTTTTACGCGCACCTGTATTACCCGAGGTGGGCGCAGGGTTGTTGGCGTTTGCCTCCTGCGCAACATCCAAAGGCAATGGCGATCTGATGGTCGACCGCGAAGCCATGGACTGCGGTACGTCGCCCCCCCCAGAATACTCGGGGCTGCCCGAGCCGGAGCGGTCGGGGCGGGATTCTCCAGCGCGTTGTGCGCTGGTACCCGCCTGGGGTACTCTACGTCTATTGCGTCCCGCTTCCATTTTGACTGGCTACTAGTGCTCCGTTGGTCATTGGAAAGTTATAGCAAAAAGCTGCCAATGTCCGCCCCTCACGTGGCATCAGATGTTCGAGCCGGACGTGGAGTTAGAATTTGTGAGGAGCTATTATTATTATATCGCCTGAAGACTCGTGATTCCCTGAGAGAATTGTTTAAGGAGATCAACATTAAGACAGTGCCATGCTAATATGTCAATTGAAATATTATTATGTATGTGTCCTCCGAGAGAATATTCATCATCATAACCAAAGAGATATTAACCTCGCATCGCTCGATAGCGAGGTTCAAATCTCGTTGATCATAACATCGTATGAAATGTCCACTACAGGACAGGAAGCTCCCTTCAGAATTGCAACAAAAACGCTTGGTACTTACGAGGGGGTTTACCACAGTCATCATGCTTGTAAGAGTTTAAACTAGCGACCGCTGTTGTTGGTGACCGCAGTATGTAAAGATGCTGCTGCCCATACTCCGGTTCTTAAACCCTTAGTCACCTCTTACGACACCCACGGGTATTTATATTATTTTTTTATTTTATTTATTAGGCCAGCCAACATAGTACATACATGATTTTTACTTTCGAGCGGAGCGAGAAAGTTATTGTATTCGTGAAAAATAGTTTTTTAAATTTTCTCAAAAATGTGTTCTATATCACTTATACGAGTACATCATAAAAAAACAAGTCTACCAAAAATGTCCGACTGTCGGTCGGTCGGTCGGTCCGTCGGTCGGTCTGTCCGTCACGCTTTGGCATAGCGGCTAAACGAATAGTCCGATTGACACCATATTTTGAATTTAGGAGTTTTATGCAAATCCATCGAAGAGTTCGAAGTGGTTTCTTGCTGGCTCTCATTTTGAGGGTAGCTGTCATACAACGAAAATGAAAAATTGAAATATTCTCAAAAACGGCTAATAGAGTCTTGATGAAACTTTGCATGACCAAGCATCTCCATGTAATATATCTTGCGCCAGTACCAATTGATCTGTGTAATTTCATATAAGGGTTGTTCCTGTACCACCAAATCTTAAATATGTGATTTACCCAAAATTGGTTCCATTGAGTTTATTAAAATTTTCTATAATATTAATCCTGAATTGTTTGTCCACCTGACTGGATATTCTTTATGATATTTTAAATAAAATTTAGTACACAGGGTGTAGCAAAAACTGAAAGCGCTTGCTCAGTAGACTAAACTGAACAATTATCCATTAGGAACATGTATTGGGAAATTAAAAAAATCTCCATGCAAGTATCCTACGGTAGTAGTGTGTTTTCCCACCATGGCGCCAATTTGTTTGTGAAGCGATTCAGTTTAGCTGACGTCATTAAGAGATTTTACTATCCAACAATGAATAAAGTATTTTGAGTTTGAAAGTTTATTCATTTGTTCGAGAATCACGCAAAAACTACTGAACCGATTTCAGTGGAACTTTTTTGTTAAATAGACTTGAACACTGGTATTCTTTTCTGGGAACAATTTTATCTCATTTTCATAGTTTAATAAATGTTTATAATTTTTTTGAGAATTTCTTAAAAATAGCGCGTTTCAATAATCCTACAGCGCCATCTGTTAGTTAGTGGGCTTAGGTTAAGATTATACAGAGCGAAGGTCGGTCGCCAGGTACACACGGCCGCACGTCGGTGGAAACACTCGGCCTTGAACGGGACTGGTTTCGGGGGTTTCGGGCATTTGTAGCGCAGCGCTTTTTCAGCAATTGTAGTGGAAATAATATTGATTTAAGAAGGAATAGCAGTTGGATTTTTCCATACAAATGTTTCCCCTGTTTTCTTCCTAGGTAATGCTTCTAGATAATGGTTTTTTTTTATAAAATATGTTTTACTTTTGCGCAAAAAAAAAAATTTCCAAAAAACCTGAATATTGGCCCTTTTTTGCCGCCGTATTCAGACGACTACCATAAAAAAAATTAAATGGTTTTAAAATAAATGAAAAACATACGAGCATAGATTTACTCTTTATTTAAATATTGGTACCAAAATTAATTAAATCGGCTCAGATTTGAAGGACAATATAGGGGAAAACAAAACGCCGATCTGGTCAAGGTTTTTGTAGGCAAAAGCGGTCTCAGCGGCAGTTGTCCCTATCGCACACTCCGGGGGGAGATCGAGGGTGAGGGGGGATCAGAGTAATACGTATACATCTAGTGAAGTGATAATTGTCTACTGAAAAACAGGTTGAAATACGAAAAAAATATTTTTTTTTTGTTTTTAGTCAGTGTTGCCACATCTACGATATTTTCCAAATTCATATGTACCCTAAGAGCTATCCTATATTTTGGAGAAAAAATTCATACCAGGCCAAATTTTTGTAAACGGCTTTTAAATGCAATTTTAAGAGACTATATTTTTGAATCCACCCAAATTTCAAACTGGAAGGTATGTACAATTTCAATTTCTGAAGGTTTCAATTTCCATATTATTATTTTTTGTTGGATTTAGTACACTATATGATAAGGGACGTTAATGAAACAAAAGCATTGAAGAACTGATCTGATAGCATTTTTATCATAGGTCTAATGCAACTTTGAGATTTACGTAAATTTGTTTGTTAGATTTAATTGTGTTTCTTTTACAAATATAGGAGGATTATATACTTAAAAAAAAAGATAAAAATAAAGGTAATTAAATGTAAAGTAAATAATATTTATAGCATTTTTGCCCTTCTTTTGTGGAATTTATAATACCTTATTATTATTTTTTTAAATCATGCGGTCGTAAATTTGGGTGGATTACTAATGAATTATTTTATAGACCAGCTAATCTTATTTTTGACGAAAAAAACATGCTGATATGAATTTTGTTGAATCTTCATACAGTGAAATCGTTTGGTTCTTAGGCTAATACGGAATTTAGTGGTCTTAGGGCTCCCGCACACGACCGAGAATCGGTGACCGATTTTTTGTAGGTCAAAAATGGAACGTACTGATTGCCATACTTCAACGCACACGACCGACAAAAACTCGGTGAGAAATAAAATCGGCCGTCACGGCCGATCCGTTTGTCGGTGAGAAATGGAACATACGTAAATCTATACTTCAACGCACACGACTCACCGTCGCCGGCCGTCGCGGTCTCGTCAGTCAGCTCCGTACACTCGCTAGGGAGGGGTGCGTGTTGAATCACGCACGATGGATATTGACATCGAGATTTTGATTCCTGTATTACGTGTAGGTAATAAACAACGTATGAAGACAAGTCTCAGACAAAAATAAAAACCGAACGTTTTTCTGTTTTCCGCCGGACGAATGAACGACGATAAATAAGTAAAATTATGTACCTATTTTATTCTAGATTTGCTTCACGTTTGGTTTTCTAGGTAGGTTTACATAAGTACCTCTTGGTAAGTATCTACCTCATAGAAATTGGAAATCCTTGTCCTACCTACAGAAATTGTCGTGCCACTACGATCAACATTGCCAGCCGTGGACGAATGAAAAATACAGGATGTAAAAAAAAAGTAGGATGATCCTTCTAAGGGGTGATTGTACGTACAATACTAAAATAAAAATACTTTAATTAATATTTAATTTCTGATTTGTTTGATCATTAAATTAGTTTTTCCTCCGAATTACATTCCAGTAATTTATTGAAATGTGCTAGTGAGTGGATATTAAATAACAATAAACATCCTTGTCTACGTCGTTTAACCCTTGTGCTTCACTTCTTCTTGAGCTAAAACAACTTTTTTTAAGCAAAATATTTTTTTTTATTTTATACGATGTAGAATCACTCCTTAGAAGTATAGTCGAACTTTTTTTACACCCTGTAGATTAAACAGTTCCGTGAGATATACAATGTATGCAAAGGTTCTCGAGTGGTACTTTTGTTCAACAAAAATAAAATACAAAATTCCAATTCTCAATTTTTTTATTCTAATTTCCAATAAAGTTGTTCAGTTTCATAAGTAGAACGAGTAAAACTACCACCCGAGAGGTTTTGCGTATTGGTAATTACAAGTTGTATAATAATATACCTTCTTGGTAACCTAAACCTACCTAGTCATCATCAGAGTGATTGTGTTTGTTTGACCAACAACCGCGGCGCTAGTGGGTAGGTACAGTCAGCCGCACGTTAGGTAGTAACACTTTGACCTTGAGCGGGTCTTTGGTTTCGGGGGTTTGTAGCTTAGCGCTGGTTCAAGTTATAGGTACCTACTGGCTTTGTTAACACTTACTTGCTACTGTGCGTACCTTGTAGGTAGTTGTAATTATACTGTTTTTACATCTTTTGTGGTGCAAAGGTACTGAGGTAGGTGCCTAGGCTAGGTCCTAGAAACTTTAGTAAAAACATATTAAACTCGCACTGCCGGATTTTTTAATGAGTAGATAATATATCATATTCTAATATGTTTGTATGCTTGGAGATAATAACAAATAGTTCAATCATTATGACATTTATGACCCGTGAATAATCAGTTCTTGGTTTTTTTTCGTAGGCCCTCGGGGGGGAGTGGACTGTGAGTGTAAATTCAAAAAGTAGACTGAATCAGGCTCCTGTTTATTTGAAAAATGTTTTTTTTAATGGGTTTTCTTGAATAACTCAACAATTTTTGAATTTATAGTAAAACCATGAAGACAAAAATTTTTGTATTTTAAAATTTTTCTTCCAGGATCGACATTTTGGAAATTAAACCTGAAAAACACGACAAATTCAAAATATTATCATTATCTCCTATGTTCCACGTTTTACGGCATGAATGAAAAGAAACAAAGTTGTAGAGAATCAAATTCTGAACAATTTTGGTACCTACCTTTTCCCCCCCAAAATTGATATTTTGGGAAAGAAACTTGAAAAACGCGACCAATTCAAAATATTATCATTATCTCCTATGTTCCACGTGTTAAAGCATGAATGAAGAGAAACAAATTTGTAGAGAATCAAATTCTGAACAAATTCAGTTTTCATTAATTAATAGGTAATTAATTAATTAATTAAGTTTAATTTCCAAAATATCGATTTTGGGGCAAAAAGGTGGGAACCAAAATTGTTCAGAATTTGATTATCTACAACTTTGTCTATCTTCATTAATGCCGTAAAACGTGGAACATAGGAGATAATGATAATATTTAGAATTTGTGTCGCGTTTTTCAGGTTTAATTTCCAAAATATCGATTTTGGGGGGAAAAAGGTAAGAACCAAAATTGTTCTGAATTTTATTATCTACAACTTTGTTTATCTTCATTAATGCCGTAAAACGTGGAACATAGGAGATAATGATAATATTTAGAATTTGTGTCAGGTTTTTCAGGTTTAATTTCCAAAATATCGATTTTGGGGGAAAAAGGTAGAAACCAAAATTGTTCAAAATTTGATTCTCTACAACTTTGTTTCTCTTCATTCATGCCGTAAAACGTGGAACATAGGAGATAATGATAATATTTAGAATTTGTGTCGCGTTTTTCAGGTTTAATTTCCAAAATATCGATTTTGGTGGGAAAAAGGTAAGAACCAAAATTGTTCAGAATTTTATTATCTGCAACTTTGTTTCTATTCATTCTTGCCGTAAAACGTGGAACATAGGAGATAATGATAATATTTAGAATTTGTGTCGCGTTTTTCAGGTTTAATTTCCAAAATATCGATTTTGGGGGAAAAAGGTAGGAACCAAAATTGTTCAAAATTTGATTCTCTACAACTTTGTTTCTCTTCATTCTTGCCGTAAAACGTAGAACATAGGAGATAATGATAATATTTAGAATTTGTGTCGCGTTTTTCAGGTTTAATTTCCAAAATATCGATTTTGGGGGAAAAAGGTAGGAACCAAAATTGTTCAAAATTTGATTCTCTACAACTTTGTTTCTCTTCATTCTTGCCGTAAAACGTAGAACATAGGAGATAATGATAATATTTAGAATTTTTGTCGCGTTCTTCGGGTTTAATTTCCAAAATATCGATTTTGGGGGAAAAAGGTTGGAACCAAAATTGTTCAAAATTTGATTCTCTACAACTTTGTTTCTCTTCATTCTTGCCGTAAAACGTAGAACATAGGAGATAATGATAATATTTAGAATTTTTGTCGCGTTCTTCAGGTTTAATTTCCAAAATATCGATTTTGGGGGAAAAAAGGTAGAAACCAAAATTGTTCAAAATTTGATTCTCTACAACTTTCTTTCTCTTTATTCATGCCGTAAAACGTGGAACATAGGAGATAATGATAATATTTAGAATTTGTGTCGCGTTTTTCAGGTTTAATTTCCAAAATATCGATTTTGGGAGAAAAAAGGTAGGGACCAAAATTGTTCAGAATTTGATTTTCTACAACTTTGTTTCTTTTATTCATGCCGTAAAACGTGGAACATAGGAGATAATGGTAATATTTAGAATTTGTGTCGGGTTTTTCAGGTTTAATTTCTAAAATATCGATCCTTGAAGAAAAATTGTGAGGACTAAACTTGTAGAAATTCAAAATTCAAAAAAAATAAACCATTTTTCGAATATACACGGGAGCCTAATTCAGTCTCCTTTTTAAATTTACACTCCCAGTACCCCCCGAGGGACCTACGAAAAAAAAATTCAAGAACGGATTATTTACGGGTAGGGTCGGTTTTTGGACTGGAACAACCGAAACAACCGGTTTTACTTGTTTTTTTTTTCCAGTTTCGTTTCAGGTTTGGATAGCTATGCCAGGTAGGTACGGTCAACAGCACGTCAGTCAAAACATAAACAGGACGCCCGAAACCAGAGACCCGCAATGGACAAAGTGTTACCACTGAAGTGCGGTCAACTGTACGTAGGCACTTTTCTATAAATATGCGTCTTACTGCCAGTTGCAGAAATCCTCTTAAAAATAAAAGCTCCTTTACTATATTACGATGTATATCGTAATATTATCATGACATCCCATGAAACGTCCACTACAGGACAGGAAACTCCCTCCCTAAATTTCTATAGCAAATAAATATCTTTATCTTATCTCCAAAATTCTAGTTTTTGCTAAAACAATGTGCAGGAGAAGTATCATAGTCACCACGCTTGTTAGCGTTACGGCTGGCACCGTGGACCGCGGTTGTTGGTGACCGCAGAATTTAAGAGAGATGATACGATACACATCCTCTGGTTCATTAGCCCTGTAGTCGCCTCTTACGACACCCATGGGTAGAGATAGGTTGGTACTATTTTTTGCCGGCACCACACGGGGCGTGATACACTGTGCCGAATTAGTCTTTGAATTCAGCCAGGTGTGATCTCTCCTTAAGTTTGGTTCTGACCACAGAACTACGATAGGGCCACTCCGCCTGCGCGCGCACCCCCCCTTAGAAGCGAATATAGTAAAAAACATTGGTTCCTTATTGAATAGGTATACTTTCCAATTTATGTTCCTAGGTGCTTATTTTGAATGCACATCATAAACACATTCGTTGCCATAGAGACGCTGTCACTGGTTTTTTGCATATTACTCTCTCGCGATAATGGTACTATGTTTATCGCACTCAAAGGAAAACGTGTTAGTTTTAGTAAATGGTGACACTGATTTGTATTGAATGACATAAAGAATTCGTCTCTAGAAGTAAATGGACTTCAGAGCTCTGTGGTTCTTATTTTCTGCGCATGGGTGACAGGCGGAGAGCCAATGAACGATTCACTCGCATCCTCTCCCACTACCGCGCTCACTCCCGCGACTCTTTTCTTGACTTCTGCGCCACAGTAAGAGTTATTTTGTTCGCTGTATATGCCTTAAGCTCAAGTCACACAGAGGCGGTATGATTGCGAAAGCGGTCCGGGGCGGTTTGGCGGGAACAAAATACCGCGCCGCGACCGCTTTTCAATGTGACAGGGTGCATAAGAACTCATACTTTACAAAAAAACCGGCCCCGGAACGCTTCCGCTACCGCCTCTGTGTGACGCGGGCTTTATACCTACACATGCGTGTTGGCTTATATTTGGCGGTCATGGCCGAATATGTGGATGAGCCTTTAGCCCCCAGTAGACTTTGGGCCAACCGTTGGCCGCGCCAGCTCGGCAAGCTTGATGACAGCGTTCACACGTTGGTGTGTGTAGGTGTAGCGTGTAGGTCTGTCAAGCAAGTTGGACGTAAACGCGGAGACTATTACTGCCGCTGCAATGTACTTTTACAGTGCTTTTAATTTTTATTACCAGCTGCACCATATTTGAAAAATAAGACGAAATTATTTTTACTTATTAAAAAAAAATTAAAACGTCCATCTACTCCACTTATTGGAAATGAGGACACGGCCAACGTGTGAACGCCGTTTGCGGCTTGTGGCAAAACCGATAACCGACGGCACGCCGGCGAGCGTTGGTCGCAAACGGCAAACTCACGCAAACGGGCCTAGTAGACGTTGGCTGCGCCGGCGCGGTCACGCGGCCAACGTGTAGAGCCAGTGTTTAGTTATCAACCTTTAAAACAAGGTGCTCCGTATCCGTATTTACGATGCCCGCCCCCCTCCCCCCGCTTCACCGCAAGTACCCCTCTGTTGCTCTGCGTAAGTACATTAGGTGCGCTAGAGTAGGTACTAGTGAATATAATATAATCTGTTTCACGAGTCAATGCCAAAGTTTAGCAACACATTTTGCAGCTACCTATATCAAGGCTATTGTGCACCATGATCAATAGTAATCAGCTAAAGCTGTCAGAAAAAAAAAACAAGTTTGTAACATAATGTTATTTTTTTCGTCAAATATACTCTAGTTCGTCTGGTTCTTGGTGGTTTGTCTGGTTCTATGGCTGCAAAATGTGTTGGTAAGTGTTGGCATTGACTCTTGAAACCATAGCTTGAAACGGATTAGGTATATACTCGTACCTACAACGTGTGGCACGTTAGTCCTGTACATAACAGGGGCAAATAATTAAAGTATAGGCTCTCTTAGATATTATGAGGAATTGGTTTAATGATGTTTAAAGTTATTTTAATATTAATCAAACGCATCATCACGCCTTTATCCCATAGGTAGAGCATCAAAGAGTGTATGCGATGATGAGAAATCTAGCTATGTCTATTACTTATGAACCTAAACCATTTTTTTTATGTTACAAGTGAGCAAACGTGCAGGTGGGCCACCTGATGAGTGCTCACTACCGCCCATAGCACCCATATTAGTGGCAGTAGTTGGTCGACCGAGCTTCGCTCTATAATAGCAGCCACAACATTAAAATATCATTGGATAAGCAAGCTATTCTACCCGCCAACAGATGGCACTGTAGATTTCCGTCTAAATCGCGGAGAAATTCATCGAAATCGTTAGAGCCGTTTTCGAGAAACCGTTTACAAATATATATATACCGGGTAATTTGAATGCGTGACATAGATCAGGGATCAATATCAGTAACGGAACAACTTTTCCCACGAAAATCAATTTTTGACCTCCCATAGAAACTGCATCAGCTCATAGCGCATTTTGTATGGAAGGTCAAATTTGGTTTTTCGTATTTCGAACTATGTTCCTTGGGAAAATACTATTTAACGAGCAATATTTGTATACAAATATACCTATATGTTTGCAATCTGTTTCTCGAAAACGGCTCTAACGATTTCGATGAAATTTACTATCAGAGAGCGTTCGGGGGCCGCCTTTAAGACAGAAACCTACAGCGCCACCTGTTGGAGAGTAGAATAGCTTGCTCACCCGATGATATTTTAATGTTCAGGCAGCTATTATAGAGCGAAGCTCGGTCGACCAGGTACTGTACAAATATTGCACGTTTAATAGTATAGGATATTTGGAAACTAATAAGATAGCAAAGCGCGTTGCTTACTTTGAGAACTAAGATGGTATGTCTCATGTGCCGGTAGTTTTACTGGCTCCCTTACCCTTCGAATTGCTGCTTCACGGCAGAAATAGGCGAGGGGGTGGTACTTCACCAAAAGGACTTTGCACAAAATCCCTACCACTAAGTAATTTAAAAATAAATCCAAATTAAAAATAAATCCAAATCGTTTTTACTCTTTTTTAGTAACCCGTGACACAAAAAAACACTATATCTACCCGTGCGAAGCCGGGGCGGGCCTAGTACTACCTACTGTACCCAGCGGTTGATCAAGACGCTCCTAACGGTACCTCATTTGTCAAATTACGATAACTAGTTTAGAAGTTATGAAGGACCAGTATACATACATACCGTTCAAAATCATAACCCTCCTCTTTGCCGTAGTCGGGTAGTGAATTAAAAGTTTATTGTATTTATTGTGCAGAATTTATTGGTTTAGGATACCTGCAAGTACTGTCAATCGATCAGTGATACCCTATGGACGGTCCATTAATTTTATTTGCCGCTGCTCCAGGCCACACGATGTACATATCGTAATATCATCATAACATCCCATAAACGCGTCCACTGCACGACAGGGAGCTCCCACCAGATCTCCAGTAAAATCGCGTGGTACTTTGAGGGGGATTTACCATAGTCACCACGCATGTAAGCGTTGCGGCTGGCGACCGCTGTTGTTGGTGACCGCAGTATGTAAGATCGTACGATTCACAGAAAGTTGTTGCTGCCCATCCTCCGGTTCATAAGCCCTTAGTCACCTCTTACGACACCCACGGGTATAGATGACTGTACATATAGTGATCCTAATCTAACACCCTGTATACTTACCCTAACACCCTGTATACTTACTTTAAAACCCTGTACATATAGCGATCCTTACCTAACACCCTGTATAGTTATCCTATCCTAACACCATGTATACTTACCATAAGACCCTATACATATAGTGATCCTAATCTAACACCCTGTATACTTACCCTAAAACCGTGTGTATTTATCCTAACCTAACACCCTGTATACTTACCCTAACATCCTGTATACTTACCCTAACATCCTGTATAATAATCCTAACCTAACACCCAGTATACTTACCCTAGCATCCTGTATGTATAGTACTTAGTCGATCTAACCTAACACCTTTTATACTTACTCTTACATCCTGTATAGGTATCCTAGCCTAACACCCTGTATATTAACAAATAATGACTATTAGAAGCATTTTTGATAATACCGAGACTTATAAAAAAATGTGTTCATGGAATCTTATCTCACTAACAAAAAATAAAATCATCGACATCGTGTGTCGATATTATTTTGATCGATCACCTCCCTATCGTCATTCGTCATACAAGAAAATCGGTCACCGATTATCGCTCGTGTGCGTTGGGTCGGTCACAAAATCGGTCGTAAAATCGGAGGAAAAATGTGCCCGATAATCGGACCTACAAAAACTCGGTCGTGTGCGGGAGCCCTTACTAGGTGGAAAACGACGGTGCCATGATCTGAGTAACATACTAAAATTAAAACATAAAAAATTTCAATAAAACAAAAAGCAGCAGTGTTTGCACTGCTGTGTTTCGGTCTGAAATGTAAGGGAGCCAGGGAAATTACCGGCACATGAGATATAACATCTTAGTTCTCAGGGTGGGCAACGCGCTTCGCTGTCTTATTAGCGTCAAAGTATGTCACTAATAAAACAGTGGGTGCTATGGGCGGTGGAAACCACTTACTATCAGGTGGGCCACCTGCTCGTTTGCTCACTTGTAACATAATTACCCCTGTCGAAAACCAGTAAAATTTATTCTACTCTCTATTCGACGCAAACTATTTTCTCAGTTTCGCTTATTCCGTCAACACGTTGTATATGTTTATCAGATAAAAGAGCTCTTAATACTTAATTACACAGTATTTTTATAATTGTTCTTTGAACGACCAGCTCTTTTGAGGCGCGAACGCAGAATGACCACGCACTCTGCCTGCCCTCGCCTTACGACGGCGCAGCTATTGCGCACGCTAGCTCTCTATTGGCCCAACGATAGTTCTTAATTTCAAAGCGAGAGGGCGCCCGTGTACTGGACGATAGGCAATGAATAGCAAGTGATTGCCAACATTGATTAGTTAAATCAAAAACACACTAAAACTTTGTTCACAATTTCATTAGAACCTTTTGTATTTTCAGACAAAAGAGCCGGTGCCGCTGAAGGGTCGGCCGGGCACCTTGTGCAAGCTGAAGGACAAAGAGTTCTGCGACGTGGCGTGCGGCCGCGGCAGTGCTTCGGAGAGCACGTTCGCCATCACGCGCGAGGGGCAGCTCGCTGAGTTCAACGGACGCCGGCTGCTAGACAAGTGGGTCGATTTGCGGGTCAGTGCATTGGAACATGCTATTATGTGCTATTATACAATTTATAGCACGACGAGAATAGGGAATATGCATGAGTAAATAATTTTTTTTTTATTTTAATTTGTTACGTTGTATAGTGAAATCTAAATATTGTGATAATTTTAACTTTATGATTTCTTTATTTTAATGAGTAGAATTCTAGTATTATTTCTAACTCTAATATTATGCCGATTCGAGGCGCATCACGCATTCGAACGTTTTATCATATTTATCTACCATGTTCCGATGTGCCTATAGTATTTTTGGAAGCAATAAAGTCTATGTTTAGGACCGCAAAACTAAATTTGTTTGTAAAGGTTTATTGCAGATTTCTAAAAAACTGTGCAATTTAGATCGTTTATTTTTTCTGTAATATTTACATACATTTCTATCGACTGAAATTAATTCAGATTTTTCCTTCCACAAACTTCGGAGATAAGGGGGGGGGAATGGTACTTTTTGTAATTTTTAGGGTTCCGTACCTCAAAAGAAAAAAACGGAACCCTTATAGGATCACTTTGTTGTCCGTCTGTCTGTCTGTCTGTCTATCAAGACCCTTTATCTCACGAACGGGTTAAGGTATCAGGTTGAAATTAATACCATATTATTAGGATCCATGAACCACACAAGATCTGAAAATTTAAATTTTTTACAACCACGCAATCAAAAGATATGGTATTTTATGTCCTCATCTCCATACATTTATTCAAAAATGCAAAACCTACAGGGTACTTCCCGTTGACCTAAAATTATGAAATTGGGTAAGAAGCTAGGTCTCACAGTACAAATAATGGGAAAAGTCTGAAATCATTAAATATTACAACTTTTCTCACAACTAATGGTAACCAATTGTGGTGAGCTCCCGTTTTAAGAACATTCATATAAGAGAGGGGTCAAGTTGGATGGTCGCTGAGGCGATTTTTGTTTTAGTTCTATTTAAAAATGGGAACACTTACAAACTTGAAAATTGGTATGTTTATAGTGCATAAGCTATTAAATACTCATACTCATTTATTCGTAAATATTTACACGTATTTACACGTCAATATGCATGTATACAAAAATATACGCACATACACATATTAAATTGTATTGTATTATTAAATCGTACATCACGGCGCACAGGTAATACTACACATCGTTAACGCTCAGGCGAACTCAAATTATAAGCGGACCGCACTGTATAACTACGGCAGCCTATCTTATCAAATATACGCACCTACTAAAATGATTAAAAGCGTGTCCAACTTAACTTCGAGAGTCTGTGCAGCATGTAACGACCACATTGTTATTGGAGAATTGCTACAATGTAACAAATGCACAAAAAAATATCACTTTACCTGCGTCGGATTAAAAAAATCACACTTTCAAAGTCAGAGAGATGATTTAGACCGCACCTGGATTTGCCCCGAATGCAAAATACATACTCGCCATCCAAAACATGACAACACCCCAATAGCACAGCATCATCATCCGATGGACAGTCACCCCCACAGAGTTTCGAAACACCGAGACGAAGATAGCCACCGAGACGAAGATAACATTACACACAGACGAGAGTACACCGCAAGGAATAACGTACCCCATTTTTCACTCAATAGTGAGGAAGGGGAAACATCAATAGACGAACAAGTAATCGAGGATAAAAGCATACTAGGTGATACACCTAAAGGAAATAGAACAACATCTAACAACGAAACACAAGAAATAACTAACGCTATAATACTCAGCGAGCTTAATACAATGTTAGATATGAAGTTAGCATTTATCCAAAAATCAATATATGCAGACATGAAATCATTAATACAAGATGAAATGAAATCGGCTATTAAAATAATACATACAGACATATTAAAATATATACAGCCATTAACTACAAAACAAGAAAATCTGGAAAAAGACGTTGAAAAACTATCAAAAACAATAAAAAACCTGGAAGCTGAAAACAGGAAAATCCTAAACGATATAGAGGAGTTAAAAACCCGTTTTACGAATTTAACAACAACAAGCAACAACGAGTTAAATAATAAAATTGTTATATACGGTATCGAAGAAACCCCCTGGGAAACAGAAAGCGACACCTACAACCAAGTTAAGTCAATATTTAGAAAAACACTACATTTAAATTTGGCCGGTTTTGTTGAAGATATTTTCCGCATCGGTAAAAAAGGAAAACGGAGACCACTAGTCGTGGAACTTCAAAGTAAACGAATGGTGAAGCATATTCTGCAAAATAAAGATTACTTCAAAAACACAGGAATAACTATTTCGGAATATTTGGATGAAAAATCACTTGCAACAAGGAAGGACCTTATTCGCATTCTTTTAGAAAACAGAAAGGCAGGAAAACGCGCAGAACTACGACAAAATAAGCTATACATAGAAGGCGAAGAATATAAAAGAGTGTTGCAACAGAAACCAAATACTGATAAAGATGCAAGTCCGGATAACAAACAAAATATTAACCAGCAAAGGAACACCGAAATAATTCAATCACCTCCAAAAACACTTAATCATTCCTTTCGATAATGATCAGCAACAAAACAGAAGTGAAAAGAAATCGAGCTTCAAAATATTATTCCAAAATGCACAAAGTTTGAAAAATAAGTTATATGCAATAGAAGCATATACAAAAGAAAATGAATTCCAGGCGATCTGCTTTAGCGAGACGTGGATCAAGAAGAGTCAAGAGGGGTTAGTAAATATACAAGGATATAGAATCGCTTCAGCATTCTATCGCAAGACTCGCGTTGGAGGAGGAACAGCTATCTTTGTACGGGAAGATATAAATTCCAAAGATTTACCGGAACTAGTGGACTTGGAATAGCGGAATACTTTATAGAGTGTTGCGGGGCCGAACTCCCAAATCAAAATATACTTCTGATATGTATTTATAGACCCGACAGAGCTATAGACATCTTCTATGATTTTTTGGAAAGATTGTTAGATATTATTAGGACTAAATATTCTAAAAGACGAGTTATAGTGGGTGGTGACTTCAATATAAACTTACTAACTAACTCCAAAGATTCCAAAACACTCACCGACCTAATGCTTTCTGCAAATTTGAACTCTTTACATAAATGCCCAACCCGTACCACCAAAACGTCATCAACGTGCGTGGATCTAATCTTTTCAAACATGAAAGATGGAAATGTATGTGTCGATAGCAACGGTATCTCGGACCACAGTGGACCGATATTGACTATTAACTGCAATAAAAACTCAAAAGGCAGGCATTTTTGGTTTACTACGAAAAGAATATATAATACAGATAACATGCTTAATTTTAAATCCGCTCTACAACAAATAAATTGGGAAGATATTGTAACGAATAAAAATAATGTGAATACAAACTACAATATTTTTCACGATACACTACAAAATATATTAAATATAACTATACCTAAAAAACGGATAAAATCGCGGACAATAAAAAGCAAAGCTTATCTGACTACGGGGATAAAAAAATCATGCACGCACAAGAGACTACTAAAAGTAATAGTTAATCAATCAAACAATAAAATACTAAAAAAATATTTTAGAAAATACAGTAAAATACTTAAAAAATGTGTGACATCATTTAAAAAAAGAACATATTCAAAACGAATGAAAAATTCAAATAATAAGAATAAAACAATGTGGAATGTAATAAACGAAATAACAAACAAAAAGAAACACAAATATCCAAAAAGTAACATTAACCTAAGAGTTCAAAACAAATGTATAACGTCACCCGTAAAAGTCGCTAATACTTTTAATAACTTCTTTGCCACCGTCGGTGAATCCTCTAGTAGCGCAAGAGGCCGTCGCATACAAAGCCCGGTACTCAACTCAATATACTTGTACCCAACGACCGCGCACGAAGTTACCGTGGCAATGCACGCAATACAAAACAAATCGAGCTGTGGCGCTGATGAGATACCCGCAAAATTATTAAAAATCTGCATTAAAGAGTTAGCAATGCCTCTAGCAAAGCTCATTAATCAATCTTTCGATGAATGCCAATTCCCAGACAGGTTAAAAATTTCCAAAATTATACCAATACTAAAGAAAGGAGGAAGTCCTCACGATCCAGGCCAATATAGACCCATTGCGCTCTTACCATCCGTATCGAAGGTGTTCGAGAAAATTATGTTCAACCGCATTCAAAAATTTTTCGAGTCTTTAAACATTTTAAACAAAAATCAATACGGTTTCAGGAAAGAATCTTCAACCTCTTTAGCAGTAACTACATTTATTCAAAAGGCTTTAAGCGACATCAATGATAAAAACTATTCAGTAGGAATTTTATTAGACCTTACAAAGGCATATGATAGAGTTTCGCATGAAATATTGCTAAACAAGTTGTACGACCTAGGCATACGCGGGAATGCTTATTATTGGTTAAAATCATATCTGAAGGATAGAAAACAGTTTGTTAAATTGGATTATTACAACGAAACAACAGGGGAAATAGAAGTCGTTACCTCGAATATAGCGACCACAAATTGCTCAATCCCCCAAGGAAGCGTCCTAGGATGCATTTTGTTTCTGACATACGTGAATGACCTACCAAATTGTCTCGACACGCACTGTACAATGTTTGCAGACGATATCTCGTTACTCGTCACTTGTAAAAATGACAAAGATTGCAACGAATTACTAAAGCGCCACCTAGACACCGTAAACAATTGGATATCGGAACACAATCTGCAAATAAACTTAAACAAAACAAAAATAATCCAATTCTATCCACCACAAAAAAAACCACTCCAAATAAATTTACAAATACAGAATACACAAATAGAAGAGGTAAAAAATTGCAAACTTTTAGGCATAATATTGGATACAAACATTAATTGGAAGCAACACGTTCAAACAGTAAAAACAAAACTATCAACTTTTGTTTACGCGCTGAGCATAGTAAAGAGGAACACAAACTTTGAGACAGCATTATCGACATACTACGGACAGGCTTACGCATGGCTAAGATACGGGGTTGTCCTATGGGGAGAAAGTACCGATTCGCATGATGTTTTTATTATGCAGAAAAAATGCATCCGCATCCTCTTTAACATACGCAGTAGAACAAGTTGTAGACCGTACTTCGAAAAGCATAAAATACTAACCTTTCCCTCAATATATATTTTGGAAGTGTGCCAATTTGTCAGGAAATACCGCTACATGTTTGAACAAACAAGAGAGACGCAAACCCGGAATTTGAGACCTAAGGATACATTAAAAAAATTCACAAGTTGTATGACTATGTTTTGTAATAGCCCTTTGAATAGATTTGTGAAAATCTACAATAAGATTCCAGGGAGCATTCGGTCGGTAGAAAGTGATGACAAATTCAAAAACGAACTCAAAAACATATTAATTGCGAAATGTTATTATTCTGTGAAAGAGTTCCTTACTGATAAAGAATTGTAGAAATTAGATGATTTATTTATTTAATTTTCGTATAGATTATATAAATAATTGTGCCGTTAAAATAATGTAATTAGATTAAGATATGTTGCTGTGCCTGAACAAGGCGTTGCATGCCATTGACATTTACTAGTTTTATAAGATGACATGTAATTTGCAACTGGATCAATAAATAAATAAATATTACCTATTTTACAAAATGTAATATTTTATAACAAGCTTATAAATTGAAATACTGATTTAAAAAATTATAATGAAATAAACTATTCATTAAAATTTATAAATTCGTTATATGAATAGAATGTATGCTCTACAAGCCAATGTTTCAGTCTCATCTTAAAACAGCTGAGCGAGGGCGCTTCAGTGATCTCCTTAGGGAGCTTGTTGTACACAGTCGGCCCCATGACGTGAGTAAGCTTGTCCGACTTCGCGAGAGTACGCGGGACCGGCAGCAGTCTGTCCTTGTGGCGGAGATTAGGTCCGTCGATCTTTTCGCGTCTCACAAATTTGCCCAGATGGCAGTACATGTACACAGCTACTTGCAGTATAAGAATTGAAGGGAGGGTCAGTATTCGCAATGACTTAAAATAAGGCCTTGCTGAAGTGTCTTGTGACACCTGCACAATCGCTCGAATGGCTCTCTTCTGCATGCGGAAGACGCGCTCCCACTCGGCAGCGCGCCCCCACAGCTCTGAGCCATATTGTAGGAGCGAGTGTACGGTGGCGAAGTAGGTGGATCTGACCACCTCCCGAGGCACAACTCTCGCCAGTCGCCATAGTGCGAAACATGTACTCCCCAATCTTCCACAAAGTTTTTCGATGTGAGCACACCATGTCAGGCCACGGTCAATCGCAAAACCCAGGAAGGTAGTTTCATCCACCTGCTCTAGTCTCGTGCCTTCTACAAGAACGTTTATACGTCTTGGTAACTGACCTCCGAGGTGGACGTGAAGAAAGTGAGTCTTTTTAAAATTTACTGCCAGCCCGTTCACTTTAAACCAACGCGCAAGGTGAGTCGCGGTTAGGTTAAGCTTCTTCTCGAGCTCGTCCAAAGTCGGTGCACATACGATGTTGGCGACGTCATCGGCGTACATAAATGTTTCGCCAGAAGTTATCGCTTCAGGTAAATCGTTTAGAAGCAAGGAAAATAACATATTCGATACTGATGAGCCCTGAGCGACACCTATAGTAGTTGTAAGTGGGTCTGACCTGACACTTCCTCCACTACTTACCACTATCTGGGACCTATCTCGTAGCAAATCTGTAAGTATCGCGTGAGCCTTACCATTAATCCCATAATGACGTAGCTTATCTGACAGCACATTATGGTCAGCCACGTCGAATGCCTTTGAAAGGTCACAACATAAGATTGCGGTTTGTAACTTTTTTTCCCGGGCGTCTAATATTCGACGCATGACTTCCCGCGTGAGTGTGACAGTAGAACGGCCCTCGCGATACGCATACTGACGTTCGGACAGACCTTCAATAGAAGCTAGGTACTCGGTCAAACGGGAGCTCAACCCGTTCTCTAACACCTTTGCTACTGCTGGTATGATAGATACAGGTCTGTACCCGTCAATGTCCTCTCTTTTACCCTTGCCTTTAAAGAGTGGGACAATTTTGCTTATCTTAAGGGCTCCGGGATACGTTCCTTCTTTTAAGCATTGATTAAACAGGCATGCTAACATGGGGGCTAGCAAACCCGCGATTTGGTTGAGTAGCTCCATCGAGATATCATAAGTGTCCTTTGTGGGTTTGTGTGGGATCCGAGTAGTAACTATACGAAACACCTCACCTCACAGGCGGTGAACTGCCGCAGCCTGAGCGAGCGGTCCGCGGGCGGGCGCGCTAGGCGCAGGATATCGCATACGAGCACCGGGTCAGCGCGAGGGGCGTCGCAAGCGGCCACCGCTGTCGCAAACCTAGTATTCATCGCGTCTGCAACATCTTTTTGGCTTTCGAACTTAGATCCTGTTGTTGGGTCTATATCAATTTCTGTCACGTCCAGCATATGTGTGTTAGCTTTTCCTCTCTCCTTATTAACAACTTGCCACATCGTTTTGCTAGTATTGTGGCTACTAGACATGAGTTTGGAATAATAATTAAATTTGTGACATCTCAACTTGTCTACATATTTTTTATTAAGGTGGTCATTCCACTGTTTTATATTTTCGTCATTGGGGTGCCTACGCCCTAAATCAATGAAATCAAATAATAGTAATTTTAAATTTAAAATTTCATTCGGAACCAAGGTATTATTTTTATTATAGTTCGGCTTCTTTTTCACTGGGAAACATAAGTCAATAGCATTAGATAACACTCTGATTACGGAGCTGGCCATGGCAGTCGCTGAGTAACCGTCGCGTAAAACTATTTGCATCCAGTCAATATTACATACGTAAGTGAAAAAGTTCATTCGCTTCATATGGGAATAGTCTCTGACTGTAACATGGGGTATTGAGCTGAACCCCCGGTGGAGACCTCGCATTTCTACGCGTACTGCCATATGATCACCGATATTTGTCACCACGGGTGACGTTTCAATAGTACCTACTCGCGTATTATTGTAAACGTGATCGAGCGCGGTGGCCGAGTGAGCAGTCACGCGAGTCGGAAAGCTCACTTCGCTTCGGAAGTTATAATTAGATAATAAATCTGTTAGTTTTTTGGAATCGGGTGACCTTTGGCACAAATCAATGTTCATGTCACCTACAACAATGCAGTCAAAGTTACTTAAGCTGGCTTGTTCAAGCACACATTCTAAACGACATAAGAAGTCACTAGTACTAACTAGGTTTGTCCTGTACATACAAATTATTACTAGTTTTACGTCAAGTATTATGATGGCTGATAATTCACAGTGCAATTCTAAGGCCATAACGCTTAACTCTTTAATTTCTACAGCCCTAAAATTATTTTTCACATACAAGCATGAGCCACCATGTTTAGAGTTTGTTCTACAAAAATAAGATGTTAGAGTGTATCCGTTTAAGTTAATACATTTCAAATTATCCTCTGCCAATGCTCTGTTAGGGCGAGGACGTCACAATTTAATTCTAATTTGCTTTTGAAATTATAATGCATGATAGTAAAAAGCTATGGATAAACAGATTAGATACATGTAGGTCGATATGGAGAGCCGTTATGTATGCTAAAAGCAGATTGAAGCACCCAAATTTAAAAAAGTTTTTTCGTATCTAGGGTTAGTGAAGCATTAGATAAAAGTGTACTTAAAAAGAGAGTAGGTGGTGGTAATATGAAGTGTATGGTAGAGCATTGTGAAATCCTTGATGTCATTCATCAAGGCCATAGTAGTACCTCTACGAAACTACATGAAATAGAATATGAATCACATGACTCTAGACAAAATAATTTCACTTGTATAAAACCGTTAATTGTGTTTCATCAAAATGTTTGTGGTTTACTAAGCAAGAAAACCGAATTTGAAGTATATCTTGATGAATTGGATTGTAAACCTGATTTTGTTTGTGTTAGTGAACACTTTTTAACTAAGAGCTCTGTATTGACATTTAGCTTACAAAGTTATGACGTTCTTAGTCACAATACTAGGTCTAAAATGAAGAGAGGTGGCTCTTTAATTCTAGGTAGTAAAAACAGAAATTTTGAGGAGATTTTAATGTGTAAAGAATTATATAAACAAGAGTCTTTTGAAATTTGTGGAGTAAAAGATATTAATTTTAATCTTTATATTTTCTGTATCTACCGTAATCCAAAAAAGAACAATTTCGATGTATTCATTCAACAGTTAGAGATTTTATTAATGCACTTTTTTAGCAAGAATTGTCTTATTGGTTGAGATTTTAATGTAGATTTGCTGCTGGATACGAAGGAAAGAGAGGAGTTTTTGTCACTTCTTAGGTGCTATAACTTCAGGCCCTTGCATGGTTCAGTAACATTTAAAAGGAGGGAGACTAGGTCTTGTTTGGACAACTTTCTCACTAATTTAAATGAAGAGTCGGTTGTTAATGTTGAGAATGATGACAATGGTTTATCTGATGGACATTGTGGAATAATATGTAACCTAGAACTTGAGACAGATGTAAAGGGCAATAGGGAAACAGTTGTTTGGACCGAAAGGAGAGCATACAATAGCAGAAATAATTCAAAATTTCGAGAGCGCATACAATTCATACCATTGGCTAATTTATGTATTAATAGTTTTTTAGGCAAATTTAGGAACACATTCAAACAAAGTTTTAGAAAGTTAAGAAATAAAATTAATTTAAAGAAATTTCAGAAATTAAGCTATGTGACAAAGGGGATTAGGGTTTCAAGCAAAATGAAACGTTTTCTTAATTCAATTGATAAAAGTAGGAAAGATTCCATGTACGAATATAGGTCGAAATATATAAGTATATTTCGAAGAGTTCTGAGGGCAGCTAGATTATTAGCAGTAAAAACTGAGGTAGCAAAAGCAAAGAGTTGTAACAAAGCAATTTGGAAGGTAGTTAGTAGACATAGGAATAAAAAGTCGATTACTAAAAGGGCTTATATTAAATTAAAGATAAATGACAAGATAACGGATGATCCTACTGATGTTGTAGAAGCGTTTGCTATTCGGTTTAACCAGAATGATGTTGGTAGTCAGGGTTCCGACAAGCAGGCGATAGATGTTTTGAGGAAGCATGTAAAGAGGGTACCGGATAACATGATTTTTGATATAGTGACTTCAAAAGAGATAACTCGTCTGGTTAAACAAATGAAACCTAAATTGTCATGTGGTTATGACGACATGCCGATTACGGTGATAAAGGATAATATAGACTTGTTGGCGGCACCCCTTACTAATTTCTTTATTAACTGTTGTGAGCAAGAGTTGTTTCCTGATCAGCTTAAAATTGCAAAGATCACACCCATATATAAGAAAGGCTCAAAAACTGACCCCAGTAATTATCGGCCAGTTTCTGTGTTGCCGGTATTATCCAAAATTTTTGAGAAGTTAATGAAAAACCGTTTATTGAGTCATTTTAATAAATATGATATTCTAAATTCTAGACAGTTCGGTTATAGATTGGGCGTGGGAACTTCTGAGGCTATCAACACTTTAGTTGATGAAATAATTGTAAAATTAAACGACAAACTAAGAGTTTCTGGGCTGTTCTTAGACCTAAGTTCGGCGTTCGACATGGTAAATCATGACATTCTCTTGGCTAAATTGGAGCATTACGGAGTAAGACACAAAGAACTGCAATTATTCAAATCTTACCTTAAGAACAGATATCAATTTGTGGAAATGGTAACTTTTACGGGTAGTGAGGAAAAAAAGGTACAATCTAAATTAAATTTAATCACAAGGGGTGTTCCACAAGGGTCTATTTTAGGCCCCATCCTTTTTATAATATACACGAATGACTTACTTAACTATATTACTTCAGTCGCCCCGGGGAATTCGTTACTGATGTTCGCGGATGATACAAATGTAATTTCTTCTGCAAATAGTGTTGAGAATTTAAATAACAAACTTAATCATCTTATGGTGTCTTTTGGGCACTGGTTCTCTGTAAATTTTCTTAAACTAAACACTAAAAAAACAAATGTATTATTATTTAAAACGACTGCTCGTTGTAAAGATAGTTTGGTAGTGACATCAAATTGGGAATCAATCACTAATATTGATTCAGTAAGATTTTTGGGGGTACATGTGGATTGTCTCTTGAATTGGAAACAGGAACTTGCCGCTTTAAGAAACTCAATAAGTTCGGCTTGTTATGCCTTGAGGAGCTTAAGGGATGATGTTGGATTAAATGAGCTAAAAATGGTGTATCATGCACTTGATAGATTATAATACCTGAAAATATGTCTAAAAATATTGCTAAATGGCTAAATTGTATTTCAGAGATAATAGATAGTTAGGAGTAATAAATTTTATTGTCATAGTATTGATTTCATCTCTTTCCTAACGGAAGTTGTAGAATGTAATTAACTAAAGTATTGTATGAAGTAAAATCATAAAAATGACATGTGTTGCAAGGTTTATAATGTGTTCAAAATATTGTATTAATATTGTTATCGATTCATCTAGTAAAATATACCAAATCGTATGTAAAAGTAGTAATTTTGATGCTGTTCAATGTAGCTCATTGGCTAATGTAACTAGAATGATTTTTATTGGTTAATATGTGGCTAATATCACTCACCTCATTCCTGATTGGATAATTGTATTGCTCACTACCTGTACAAACTTCATTTCATATTGTATGATAAAAAGCTCCATCAGAGCATTAAATCTCTCTTATATTAGTGTCGGCGAAACTGGAAGTATCCCTAGTCCTGAGTTAAGTAATTTTCTTTAATATTAAAATATGTTGTTGTAATAGAAGTAAGTCTCATTGTAAACGTGTTATTTTCTTGTCTTTAAATGTAGATAACTGTATTTTCAACTCTGCTTAGACTATTAACTGTTTTACTGCTGTTTCTTTGAATAATCAAGTACATTTATAACTACCATTTATTTCGTTTATCATTTGTTCTAAAATTCCCTTCCTATGTAGCTATAATCCACGAAAAGGTGTGGTTAATTTAGGTAGGTAGTACAAGACAGCTTGGCTGTATCCTCGTATTTTAGAGCACAATAGGTAAATAACTCAAGACCTAGTATTCCTTTAATAGAAAACTCATATTAAAAAGCTTTTATTTGTAACTGCACATGTTTCTATCCTTAAAATTCTAACATCAGAAGTGCGATCCTACCCAGCACTGCAGTTAAAATATTTTTCTGTAAACAATTCCAGGATGGATGCGGCTGCATAGCGACCTCTTCAAAGCGATCAACGATGCTGCGCCTGATGTCCGGCCAGGGGAAAGATGATCCAATCCAACTACAAGCAACTGCTGCGCAGAGTAACTACTGGTCCACCAACATCGAGGCACATCAGAAAATCATTTGGAGCAGCATCGTTATTGTTGCTAAGACAGGTAAGGCCCCAACAAGGCCTGCTTAACTTTAGTTAAAAACCTGAAAATTTAAAAGTGAATTTATATCTAGAAGTGAGAAATATTTCGTGTACCTAAAATGTCTGATTCAAAACAATATTCAGCGTTCCTAACTAACATTTTTGCAAGCTCATATAGCTAAAAGTGGTCTTTCAAATATTAAATGTATTTAAACCGTCATTTAAAAGTAAAAAGTTAAAGAAAATTTTGACTGTGACGATTGATAAAATTTACTAGTCACCCTTTTCTTTTTTTTACGACCTACATGTAACCTGTTTGATCTAGTTAAAAACTTGTGCAGAAACCGAATTCTATTCGGTTAATTTAGTGTACCTACATAAAATTTTTGTTTTCTATCTTTCATCATCTTATCGTGGGTGTTGTAATGTAAGATCAATGACCTAGCTTCTACAAAATCTGGACTATACCTGTCTACTTACGTTTCTTTAAATGTTGTTTGTCTGGTTCCCTAACTCAGATACGGTTTTGTAGATAACTAAATTCTCTCTCCAACATTCAAAATTTGGGCTACAAAGCTTCGGTCACAGTGGCATGTCCTGTATTTGCATTTCATTTTTGTTTAAAAGTAACGTAAGAAACGAATAAAACTTGGTCAATTTATGCAATAAATACACATATATTCAATAATGAATGTGTTCGACACTAAAAGTTCACACAATATTTCCTCTCACTACCCGAAAACCGAAAATTTTCTAGTTGTTTTGCGACAACTATATTTGTCTTTTCACAATAAGCCTAAAGGCTTTGCAATTGCAACACTGTATTTTGCTCAGTTTGACCGTCTTTTGAATTTAAATCAATTTTTTTTTATATTAACTTTGTGCATACAAAAAAATTTGAAGTTTACTTCTTTATCGATGAATACTTAAAAATATATATACCGTCGTTCATTAAATCTAAACAACCGTGCGGCCTTAAAAGTGTGAGTCGGACTCTCGTACTAAGGGTTCCATACCTGTCCAGAACCACTACAGCAGCTGTAATAAGGTTGTCCCGTCTCTAATGTAAATGGACTTGAAATAAATGATAGCCTACTTGAAATTGGTCAAATTTGGTTGTGAGAATACTTGCAATATTTGATGAATATTCGATTTTTATGGTGCTAGTTTTTCTTGCCTTTCATGATTTTGGATCAATGGAAAATACCCCATAGGTTTTAGTTTGGTTCATAAATGTATGAAGATGGGTACATACCAAGACCAACTCAAACAAAACAACAGGACACATACTGTTCAGGTGCAGCGGGCCCTTGTGACTCGGGAACTTTCCAGATTACTAGCGAAGACATTGTCAAAGTACTTAAAAGCATAAAGCGAGGGAAGTCCCCGGATCATGACGGTCTGTCTGTTGAACATCTGTTGTATGCTGGCCATCACATCTCGCATATATTGGCGCGGCTTTATAGTCTCTGTGCGCAGCATGGTTACTTACCAGAGGAACTGACTCGAACGGTTGTAGTTCCTATTACTAAAAGTAAAACAGGGGATGTTTCGAGCGTGTCCAACTATAGGCCCATATCTCTGGCAACGATTGTGGCCAAGGTGCTTGAAAGATGTATCCAAATTAAACTAGAACCCTACATGAAAGTTGACGATGGTCAATTTGGTTTTCGACCTGAGGTGTCCACTGACATGGCTATATTTGCCCTCAAGCAGACTGTGACCTATTATACTAAACGGGATACAACAGTATACGCGTGCTATCTTGATTTAAGCCGCGCGTTTGACACCTTAAACCACAGTCTGCTTTGGGACAAACTGCGAGACAGGAGTGTCCCCTCTGGGATTGTTGGCCTGCTTTCCTACTGGTATGGAAATCAGGAAAACAATGTCAGATGGGGAGATACAATGTCTGATGGATATAGACTGTCCTGTGGCGTGCGGCAGGGAGGACTGACCTCTCCGGATCTGTTTAACATCTATGTAAATGATTTGATTGTGGAGCTGAGCAACACCCCAGTCGGGCTTAAACTTGGAGACAGATACGTCAACAACTTAAGCTACGCCGACGACATGGTGCTGCTCAGCCCTTCAATCAAAGGTATGAGAAAACTCATCTCTTTATGTGAAGAATATGCTAGGAAGCACGATTTAGTGTATAATGCTAAAAAAACTGAAATGATGATATTCAGATCCGGAAAAGGTCCACAGGTTGTCCCTGAAGTTTGCGTTGCTGGACAGCCTGTCAAAATAGTGGAGAAATTCAAGTACCTTGGCCACATCATGTCTTCTGACATGAAAGACGACCATGATATAGAGAGGCAGAGGAGATCGCTTTCTATTGTAGGCAATATGATTGCCAGGAAATTTTTCAAAGCGACTGAGGAGGTTAAGCTTTTGCTCTTTAAGACGTTTTGTCAGTCATTCTACACCTGCCAACTCTGGACTGAATACACGAAGCGGTCCCTGGATGGCATTCGTGTCCAATATAACAACATATTTCGACACCTTATGGGCTTAAAACGCTTCTGTAGCGCATCCGAAATGTTCTTCAAGGCGCGCGTGGATACGTTTAATGCCATCCAGAGGCGGCGCATCGCATCATTCATGTCCAGAGTTGACAGTTGTAGAAACAGTATAATCATGGAGTTTGCGAGTAGACTTCCAACCACTACTATGTACAAACGCTGGCTGGATATTTCCGCCTAGTCTTACTTAACTTATTAATATTATTTTTAAGCCTATGGATGAAAAATCTGAAATAAAGATTTATTTATTTATTTATTTATTTATACTTTGTGGCCGTACCTTTTGATTGTGTTGACGACGTGAAACTAAAAAAAAATCGCATCTCTATATCCGTGAGAACAATGATTGACAGACTGAGGAAAAAGAGATCCTTTATGGGTTCAGTTTATTTTCCTTTTGAATGACGGAACCCTAAAATATAACCACTGTTTTTGTTGAACTTTTTTTTTAAGTACTACCTACTTTTGAGATTTTTTTTTTATTTTTATTTCGTTGTTACGATAAACAGCGAACTGGTGCCGATTTTTGCAAATACCTACCCAACTCGAAAATAATAAATTACCTATTTGTAGTTTTGATGATACTGCTCATCTAAAGGACTTATGATGATGCCAATTAATTTATACTAAACAATCCTGGCTAATGATTGATATTACCAAATATCAACAATGTAGAACCTTCAGTTCTACCCAAGGGTGATCACTGGCTCACTTATACACCGATAATCGCAGCACGTCTACCCGGCATCAGCTTCTACACGCGACTGCCCGAGTGACAGATGTCAACCGTCGTGTACATGAGACAATTAAATATATCTATTTAATAGATACAGACACTACATCCCTTCCTTATTTAATTTATTTTTATATTGTGTTGTAGTTATATTTACCTTTTACAATTTGACTTTAGAAATCAATACATTACATACGCAATGATGAATCTACGTGCCCAACGCGTTAGTATCAAAATGTTAATTTTATGGTTGATCATCGTTTTTGTCTTCATCGTCTCTAGTTTCTTCCGTCTGCACTGTTTTCCATTTTCCTTCCACTTTTTTCAACAACATTTTTCCGTAATCTTTATCCCGTCTTCATACATACATAATATCACGCCCCGTTGCCTTGTCCTGTCTCCTCATTCCAAATCGTTGTGTCTCCTCCTACAGTCTTACACGAACGCGAGTCCGAACTGTCCTGAGTCAACTGTAAACAAACTAATTATTTTCCACCGTCAACTCTGAACTTCTTCAGCCTACTGTGTGACTGTAGGTAGGTACACCATCCCATAAATTATCATAAACGCTTGACCACTATGCTAAAAAACCTGTAAAACTGCACTACTATTCCAACAAAACCGTAATGGTTACACTACATACACTACCCGTATCATCAGAATTTGTGTGTTTTGGATTACATCCCAAAACGATTATAACGAAACCAGCACTACTCTTATCACTACTCTTATCATTAGGGTTTTGGAACGAAATCCCGCTTCTGATGTCGAAGATAGACGGGGAGGAAGAGAGACAGCACCATGCGAACAAGTGGCAGACATCAGGAATAGTAGAGAACAGAACATTGGCTGAACCATTGGTACTCGTAGTGGACATCGACGACATATTCGATAATCGCCTAATTCATTCGAGTGTGACTTACCTACTTGCATAACAACCATTAATCCTTTCTTGCCATTGACCGGTCCAGGTGCGAGTCCAGGTAACTGCAAGAAGCTATCTTGTAAACCGCTCGGCCAAACCTGACCAATCGAATCAAACTAACTGCAAGAATCTTTCATCAAAATTACTCATCCGCTCCTGACCAAGAATGTTCAAAACTTTAACGAACTCCCAATCTCTAAGACTGATTACAGGTCAAATCTAAAAAGGCAGAATTCGAACTAAGTTTAAGTAGAAAGTACTAAAATCATGTCAAACAATCGCATCTCTCTGATATCAAATTAAAAGTCACTCTTACTCTCTAACGCGTCAAAGTTAATTAGACCATCGATCAATAATTTCTAGATTAGGTAAGAACTATTTTCAGACTAAGCACCTGTAGTCCTGTAATCAAAATAATTCACCATATACTCCCAAAATTATCGCCTCTATCCAGCAAGTACATCGCCTCCTTCCGGCTAGTACACATAAAAACGAACGCCTCCATCCGGCGGGTACATCGCTTCCATCAGGCTAGTACTTTTAAAATCATTTGCTCATAGAACTTCAAAACAATTCAGTCTTCAAACTGTATTAAACAAAACATTGAATTTAATCATTGATCGCCCGTCCGCACATCATCTCTACTATCAGCACTATCAGCAGTCACCATAACATACTAGCCAAATCAAAATAACGTTTCACATCTCAGTATAGTACTAAATCCTCTAGTCCAGGTACACCTACACGTCACTGTCCGCTCGCACCTGAGATACTATGTCTTTAAAATCACTGCTGCTACGCGATTCAGGTTTATCATCTTGGCAAAAATCATCATCCAAAATCCTCACATCTACTTTCCAAAACAATCACAACTTTAATGAAAATTTTACACACTCTTTTTTAGGTTATTAAAACATCATTTTCAGTAATAAACATTATTAATTTTAGAAACGCAGCTGTAATGTTGAACAACGCCCATACTCATTCAAACAACAATAAACGCTATAAAAATTTACCGGGCCATTGAATCAGTCTGGTTACGGTCATCCTACTAGGTATGTCAAAATGGTTTTCCAAAACAATCGCCAATATTTACTTACATTCTCATCTGAGACCACAAAACCAATACGAAAACTAGAAAGTAACTGTTTCTTTTCTTTTTTTTTTAAATCATTATGGTTTGGTAATTACCAAAATCACCAAAGCATCTGTGTACGCTTTTATCACGTTACTGTACGACAATTTGAACTTCATCTCGAAACCACCCCAGGAAGGTTATGTTATGAACGCAATCTTTACTGCTTAACTTTGACGCGTTAGAGAGTAAGAGTGACTTTTAATTTGATATCAGAGAGATGCGATTGTTTGACATGATTTTAGTACTTTCTACTTGAACTTAGTTCGTACACCACACACACACACACACACACATACATACACACACACATACCTACACGCGCGTTGCCTTTTTATTTATTTTTACTGTTAATCTTAAGTTTTCAAAATTTTGTTTAAATTTATTTTATTTTCCTTTTTATTTTTAATACGTCGCTGAAATTTTAGTTAATAAATTTAATGTTCAGTTATCAACTTAATACTAGATCGCACAATTATTATATTTTTGTAGTTTGGTTCATTTTCCGAGTGAGGGAGCCAGGAGTCTCTTAGCACAGGGTTTTCCTAGTTTGAGCTCCTGTCTCCCACATAATACAAGTTCTTTACAGTAGTGTAAGTTTAATGTCTAAGTTGATCTTAATATATTTGTAGAAACTTTTTGTGGGAGAAAATAAACAAATTTATTATTATTATTATTATTCTGCCTTTTTAGTAGGTACAACATACGTATCAGTGTGCTTTGCAAGGAGGAATCGATGTTATCTATCTTATTCCAAGCCTAGCCTACCGCCAGTGACACATCATTGCCCATGCGCTTATATGGCTAAAGCACTGCTAATAGATTATTTTGATGTACAAATAGCAATCAATACCTGCTTTGAATATTGTTTGGAATTTGTTTAAGATACTTTGATAAATATTAGAGCTTATTTACCGCGTTTCTTTCATTTTTCCTTTAGTACCTCCATAGTGAGTCTCCCTCCTCTATTTTCGCGAAAATAAATTTTTGGCACTGACCTTTCACCTCGTCGCCATTGTAGAACCTTCAGTTCTACCCAAGGTTGATCACTGGCTCACTTATACACCGATAATCGCAGCACGTCTACCCGGCATCAGCTTCTACACGCGACTGCCCGAGTGACAGATGTCAACCGTCGTGTACATGAGACAATGAAATATATCTATTTAATAGATACAATTACTACAAACAAGAATACGTTTTGTGACGGTTTGGCCGTCAGCGATTCCGAAATATTCAAGTTTAGGTTAATGTAACTAATATTCTCTTTGAACTTGGCTTTGACACGCTACCGCGTGTCTAAATAAACTTTTGATCAAACACATTTCCGATTAAATTGAAGTTAAAAATACCCAAATAACTCGTTGTAAAGTCAAACTATGATAAGGCATTCTAATAAAAAGGAAAGATTCGTTTAGAACTTAAAATCAGCTGGATGAATTAGAATCGTAGTTTCGGATCGAAAAAGACATACTAAAACCCATTTCAGACTTAATTTAGACATCTAGTTCTATGAATTTGAGCTTAATTAACACGTTTTCATATTCAGAAGAATGCGTAGGATTCGTTTTCAGGTGAAAAGATACTTCGTTTCAAAAACCCAGACTGGCTGGCGCCAGCCGACTGAGGAGGTAGCGTACTATTGCGTGCCAGCGCGCGGGTGGCGACATTCACTTTGCTAGTAAACCATCAATGTATGCCGAACCGAATTCGTTATTGCGTTATCAGCTAGGTTGAATTCGATATTGCGTCATCGGCGGGGGGACGTCGAGTGTATAAAAGCAAGAACGCTGCCCTGAGGCCCCACCTTTTATTTGAATTTCATCGCGACAACGTTACTCTGCCCGAATGCGGAGCGATCTTTCTCTTTAAGCTTTTTTTTATTATATTGCGCGGTGCGTAAATTTAAATTCGTTCGATCTTTCGGTACGTTCGGTTTTCGTGATTTCGGCGGCTAAACACGTGTGCGTCCAGGTTGCCCGCGAGCACAGAATCTTACGGTTTCGGGCGTCCCACGATTCCTCGCGGAACGTTTCGGTCAGTGCGGCTGTAGGGAAGGCCACCATGTCCAGTTGTGGGCAATCATCAACAAGGCGCGGGATGCTGGAGGGACGACTCATGACCTGTCGTTCTGTACCAACATTCTGAGCGAAGACTTTGCCCAGCAGTGGGCACTCCTCCAGCCGGGCGCAGGCCTGCGCCTAAGCAGACGGTTCGAGACCGTTCGTTCTGCTCTGGCTGTCTGGAAGGGTCCTGGTCCAGCAGTGGACGTTCACCGGCCAGGTCACGTCAAGGTTTGATCGAAGAAAAACCGTGAGTAATTCAAAATCTTCCTTGTCGCGTTTTGATATTGTGATAATATTTTAATATTTTGTGCTATTCATAAAATTTGTGCGATGTGTTTAAAATGCTTATAAAAGCTGTAGAAATCGTCCTAAATCCAGTGACTTTATTAAAAGATTTATAGTACAAAAATCACGCTAGATTACCTACTTAAAATGTGAAATTCCGGTATATTTTACGGAAACCTGTACTCCCAAATACGTTGTGTGGGAGCACTTTGGACCTAATGTCTCGGTAATAAAGCTGAGAAGGTTCCTTTTGATGCGAGATAGACCGTACAAAATGCTTAAAGATTTCAAGAAATTGTTCATAAATTCTGTGATCATGTTTAAAGACTATCAGCACAAAATCTAGCTTGCCTATCTAAAAGATAATAATTTTATGATGTAGTTTGCCTAAATAAACTATTTTTCTTGGCTGATATGCATAGTCGGGTGTTGAACGCTATATTTTAGTATAAAGGTAGCTTCATAATCTAGATTAAATGAAATCTAGTACTTTACTTGTTCAAATGAGATTTCCCTTTGTTTGTATAGTGGACGTCTCTGATCTAATATTATAATATATCGGGGAAAAATATTCTTACCTACCTTCATCTACCTTTATAAATTCATCTAATTTTGATAAATGAATGAGATAGGAATGAGTCTTGTTTAGTACCTACCTACCTTGGCTAAAATTGCTGTGTAATAGAGTATGACATATTAAATAATACTTTTCTTAAATTTAAAAAGGATTTCCTACAAGTGAAATTAACGCTTGATAATATTTGGTTCTGCAAGGTGAAGCAAAAGCAAGCCTGTGGTTCACTTTTGTACTAGAAAAGGCAAAATGTCCACATTGAGCAGATCGAATTATCATTAAGCTTTCGAACTAAATGTATAGTCAGATGTGCGTATGGACGTACTGAAATAATGATATCTCAATAAAATGCAATTGAGCTGAGAGGACGGGAAAGATAAGTAACATTCCTTGATCCTAGCGAGATCCTAAAATAATGTTTCTCGGGTTCGAAACAAGAACTAAATCACTTATATTTAACTGATTCCTTCATTGTTCAGATTGGGCTAAGGTTAATAATGCTGACCGTTGATTAGTAGTTAAGGCGACTCCTGACTTACTATCCCGACTTAAAATTAAATGTAAATTGTCTAAGTAGGTAGTCGATCATCCTAAGGCCCCGTCCATTGAGTTTGTTTTGCTGTAATAAAACCGATATCCTGTATCTATGTATATATCCTTATATTCTGGATTGCAGGATGAGTCCGGAATTTGTCTCCTCCTTCCCTTTAGTTATGACTGTACAATTTACTAACCTACTTACAAACTGAATTTGACTTGGAAATAAAAGTTCCCTTACTGTCATTATAAAATATTAATGTTATAAAGGTATGTATATGAATAGAGTAAAAACTCAGGCATACCTGGGGCAGTCTCGGAGGGAGGTCGTCCGCAAGTGGTATGAGACCTACTGGAGGGTCCGGAGGAAGGGGGCCCTCCCCCTAAACAGGGCCACATAGACTAACAATATAATACTAGCCTCTTGACTTACTTTCCCTTTTTATTACGTAATTGTTTAATTTACCCTTTTCCACTTATCGTCTCGTACCCCTATTTAACTTAACCTTACAATCTTTGGTTAAATTATTGTTGTTATTAATTATTATTGTTGTGCGTGCTTTCCCTGTGTTATTTTTACTTTTGGTCATTGTTGCAATATCTTCAGACATAACGTTAGGTCTTAAGCCACTAGTTCGATTACAAGCCAAATTATTTACTATAACAGGGTTGAATAGTAGGGAACAATTTTTAGGTAATGCTATTTTCTTATTCTATACGTTTGATTTAAATTAATAAGTTAAAACAAAAAAAAAATTAAATCGGGTTAGGCCGTGTTCGTTTAGCAAGTAAGTCAAGTTAGTTATAGTAAGTTAGGTAGGATCAAGTTAGGTAGGTAAGATCATTACAATCTGTTGCCGTGTCGACGGATTCGAATTTCTAGGTTACTACGGATATTATTGTTAACAGCGGCCTCTTATTTTTTTCTATTTTAAATATTTATTGATATATTAGTACTGCTACTTAAGTTTATGTTACTATGCATAGGAAAAATTTCAAGAAATAAGGGTCTCGCACAATTTATAAAATATTTAAACTTTTATGTATAACCAAACACAACACACTTACAGTATACTTACAAAATACTATACATGACATAACACAATAGCTGCCTTTACATTTAGGTTACAGTTACACTTGACATGTGTCTGGACACGGACACTCATAGCCGTTACTAGTTGTTCGGGTTAAACTTGGAATTCATTTCAAGGGCCGATCAATTTAGTGATGGTTACAGACTTTACGGCGATACCTCCTTCGAGGAATACCTGAGGAGCTGGCTACATCAGACTAAGTCCTTGCTTGTAGCTTGAACGGGCGCACGCCCTAGGCGAGCCGACTATCCGTTCGGGAGACACTCTGACTTTTTCTGTACTGACACACGCTAAACTTAATAATTATGTTGTGTATCTTATTCACTCTTCATAATAGACAGTTATACATATTCTAATTTTATTCTCACTTAGTTTTGCGCAAAGGTTATATCACTGTTTTATTGGCATATTTTCACTTAACACTGTAGCAAGTTAATTAGACACGGGGGGTCGCAGGTTTAAGCTTCTTTAGGCCTAAAACTAGATATGCGTTGAGAATCGGGGCACTTCAGGGTCCTTGTTCTTCAACAGGTATGCTTAGTTGACAACAGGAACATTGCTCTTTGTACCAGTAGGTAGACTGTTCCTCCGGTGTAGTCATTCTGTAAAACAAACAAAATTTGAGGGTTATTACAAGGACCACATAGCCTAAGTTTTCCAATTTAAATAAACCTATGATCTAGAATCCATTTCGGGTACCCATGACTTCTTGTAAACAAAACTGATCATTTTCAATTTACGTATCAAGTCCGAATATCAGTTAAGTATACTTGCGTTATTACTTATGTAAGTTATGGATATTGCTACGTATTTAAATAGGACTTACCATTACAAGCTTCCAAATAGATAGATATAGTTTCAGAGGTTATTTTTTCGATATGACTTCATCCACCACTGGTCGTCTGACAGGGAAAAATCGCGAGCGGCTCGTTCGTTCGTCCGTCCCGGGTCGTTCGTTGGTCCGAGAGCCATTCACTCACTCACGCGTGAAGGAACATATAAGCGGTCAAGCAGCGAGTTTGACTCGTGCGCCGAGGGTTCCGTATACCTGGGATATTCATTTTTGAGACAGTTGGGTACATTTTTGGGACCGCGGGGCTGAGTTGGTTTCTGGAAGGAGATTTGCATATTTCCAAAGAGAAAAAAAAAAGGGAAACTGTGCTACTTGGTAACTTTATTTTGCCCTTAAGAATAAACATGAAGCTTTAGTGACAGTGATTAGTTTGGATTTTCCGTTTTCCAATTTTCGTAAGTAAGGCGATGTTATCTTTTTTTGACGTTTTTGCGGTAGTAACTTGAAGTCTAAAGAGTGGTAAAATAGTACAGCTATTTGGATTGTACAATTAGTGGGACACCTTCGTATCTTTTAGCAAAAACTTCAAGTTTTGACCCCTTGTTTGGCTACCAATTATGATAATAGTGGTAAGGTTACCTTCTATTTTTAAGTCGGGTAATTATGTTCCGAAATTGTTTCAAGTTTCAAGTCGATCGCGTGAGTGGTTGCTGAGATAATCGATTGTGACGAGCGGGTCGGGCGGACGAGGTCGCACCGTGAGGGTTTTTCATTATTTGGCAACTGCGTCGGAACCCTAAAAATACTGAACGGTCGGGGCGCGGATGACGGGTGAATGAATGAATGAACCGGTTATTTCTCAGAGTAAAAAAACTATAGAGTCCGTCAAATACATATTCTGTATGAACTAGTGAAGTGTAAAGCGTCTCACTGTCGCCCATACTAGTCGGTCAAAAAAAAAAAAACTCGGTGAAGTTTTACAAAAATCAAGAAATCTTTAAAAATCTATATTTTAAACTTTGTTTGCGAAAGTGAAAATATATCTTTTTTACTTGTGAATTGATCATTAGTACTAAGAACGGAAGCGTAAATGATCCGTAAGTAATAGCCATTTTCTGCGTGATTTTTAGCACTGTTTTTTTTCTGAATGGTGGGTGTTTTCGCCAGAGGAACTGTGGTAGTAACATTGGTTAGTCCCAAGTCACATGTTTCTCAGATTTGATAAAAATCCATACATTTTAGTATGGAGGTCCCTCGCAAGAAAGTGATACGCTTATAGCTCCCTCCTTAGCAGAAAGAGCTGCTACTTAAACCTCCTTGGGTTATTTTATATGCGTTCCGTTCTTTTGGGCAGGCTGAAGCCTTTCGCCATACAGCCTGTTCCTAGCACTTTTGTAATTAGGATTGCAAATGAAGTGAGTTGTACGCGCACCTAGGAATCTAGTAAGGTATGCCAAGAATCGATTTGACGTATATTTTAGAGGTCCAAACTTACTTTGAAAATGGGTGGTATTGTGTAAAATATTTTTCATCATCATACATACATAAGATTCGTTGGTGGTTTTAAATTTCAAGAAGGTCGTATCGTTAAGGTACACCGAACGCCATCTTCCGTCGAATAGTGGTACTATTAGGAACAATCCACGTAGTGCCGTTCCTTCGTTGGTTATACGGAACTGACTCAAGTCATCGTGTTGACATAAGACATTCCGTTCGGATATTCGGATGAAGTTCGGTCTTCCCGGAACAACACTATAAACGTCAACATTAAAAAGTAAACAAAGAGTTTGCGGTTACGTTTTTAGTTTATTTTTAGATAATTACTCGTAATATTAGCAAAGTTTTGGTTAATTTTAGTATAGGATAAGTTTTTCCAAAGACATATTGCATTTTTTTTGTTAAGTTTTATGAAAGTTGTACGAATTTTCTAGATTAACAGAACCATTCCAATTTACTTCAAACTTTTAAATTTATTTGGTGATTGTGTGCATAATTTTGTGAACAAAAACAGCTCACCGCATGTTGCGGCTGCAATAAAGTGTGTTAAGTGAAATTTTCACTAACTTTATCAACCATTCCACAAAATTTTACGAATGTAAGTTTCCATATCATACTTTTATTTTAGTAACTGTTTAGGATTTTGAAACCAACTTTCATGTGATATATGCCTTGGTTTCGTACAATATTATCATGGTTAATAATTTTAAGGTAGGTTTAGTGTTATTTTACCTTTCGTGGTCATACCTGACACCCCATACTTAACATAACTTCCTCCATACGGGTCCGAGCAAGAAAGGGAAACCCATATCAATGTTAGGTCATTGGGCTATTTCGCGAAACAACAAACAATTAATTCGAACTGTAATATTTCTTGAATATTTCGTGACATAATTTTCTCTCTCATATTTATTTATTTATTTTATTTATTTATATTATTTATTCGTTGTAACTTTTTCATTTGTGTCTTCTGAGGTAGGTGTGAGGTAGGTATAAACTATAGTGATTTATTTCCTCTTTATGCAGACTTTATCTAAATACCATATTGTAGGTTAACAAATTATTTCAATTCGCTAAGGTGATGTGGTCATACACACTGTGGGGATGCGATGAATCCAAACATGCTATTTAAGTGAAAAATACTCTTGTTAACTGAATTGTGAAAACATTATATTCACTAACAGTACCTATTTACATTTGCTTTCGTGGTTTGAATAGGTTCGTTTGTTTACATTTCATTCCTAGTAGGTCATACTCGTAGATACCTCAATAGTTGTTAAATGTTAGGACACTACCTACTCGTTACGGGGGGTAGGGGGAAGACTGTGATTGGGTTTAGGGAGTACACTATTATTATAAGCTTACTAGGAGATTAGTATGTGGGTATTGTAATCTTGATAATATGGTTTGTTCTAATAAGATGAAGGGTTGTCGCGCTTAAGGAAGTGGGTTTAGCTCTCTACGATAATAGGACAGTAGACGTAATCTGCTTTAATAGGGCCTATAATTTTATGAACATCTAGTTTAAAACAATAGAGGGTGAGAATTAAAACACTTCACGTAATAGTTGAGTGTACTTTTTCGTGAGGTTACTATACTAGGAGCGGTGGAACGATATTGTGAGTTCACGAAACAATACCAGGTTTTATAGTCATGTTTGCGGCTACAGTTGGTGTTCAATAACGTGAGGTGCGCGGTGGAAACCACATACAATACTGTAGTGAATACTTAGGTTATAGGTTAGTATAAGAAAGAAAAAATCAAAACACATCCAAAAGTTAATCAATTCTTGTTAAATTTACGAATCGCCACGGTCTTTCGTGAACTCAGTTGTGGTTGGGTGACTGAACGTTTCCTTTCCTTCGAGATACAGTAGGAAATTATATATTTTAAGTCTTATTCTACTGAACTAAAGTATCCAAATTGAACTAAAGTACTGAACTAAAGTATCTAAATTCATTTGGATTGTGCTGTTTAGGAAGTAAGCTCCGCTGTGGGCAGGTAATGATGGCTCGGATAAACAGTGAATTTCAATTGAATAGTAAAAAGTTTCGTAAATCATAGTCTAATTCTCGGTCAGTTTTATAATTTACTAATGTGGACAACTAGATTGTGTTAGAGATTCAGTTGCCCAATGTAAAAAATGAGAAAATCAATCTCTTTTGAAGTGTCTTAAAACAATTTTGATTGCGTAAATAGAGCTCAATAGGAAGGTTTTGAGAGAGAGTTCGATAATTCACCTTTAAAATATTGTGCAAGACGACTTGTTTACACGTGAGTAATCCGTTGCGACAAGTTGGAGAGGAGTTTTATTTGAAGGGATCTTTGGGGGACCGACTCGTAGGTCCTTGGAAAGAAAGATGTTTTCTTAAGAATAATTTTGATTTGTGGATGGACTTATAGCCGCATTTCTAACTTTCCTGGCAAAATACTTCTTCCATTTTCAATAAATTTTGTACGGTGTAAATCGAGGGTTGATGGGGTAAATTTACAATTGGTGTTGTATTTCTCTCTTGTGAATTATTGCATCAGTAGACATTAAAAGTGATTAGACCAATATAATCAACTAGTTTTAAGAAATTTAAACTAATTTAGCGCAGCGCCTGTGCGTTTGCCTTGGCGGTTTTCACAGTAGCATAATCAAATATTTTATTCTCATGCGCTTCATTGGTCCCCAGTTGTTCGTTGTAACAGCGTAAAGGAGGACGGAGAGAAAGGTGAGAAAGGTAGTATGAAGATGATGAAAGAAAATTTGTTTTGGGTTGGATGACTATGACTTGGATGAATATGAGATTGATGTATGTAAAGACTAATAGTATGGAGGGTTACAATGAACCAATGGATACTCAACCAGTGGAGCAAAATTTATTGACGGTTGACCTGTACACACTACACTTACAAAAAGTAATTTATGGGATCTTAGGTGTTAGGTTTCTTGGAGGACATTGGAAGCGATGTTTATTCTGGTGTCCAGAAGGAGTGTCAATACTCCCTGTAAATTGCTTTTACTCTACCAGTGGGCACAGCTCAAATGCAAAACCCTACACTGCACATGCTCCAAAGGATGAAGGAAAGCTATATAGAATCAAGTTTTAGATTGGGACTATTGGTCAAAAAACTGTTCTACCTTGCAGCCACTAGAATTGACTTTACTCTAACAGGGACATATATGTCTATCCTGGAGTTGAAATACAAAAATAACGATTTGCTCAGCAGGTGAAATGACTTTATGTTGTCATTAGGGCAGGCTGGATTCACAACCCAAGCTCCTTGTATTGAGTGGAGTTCGTTTGTACTCGGTATGGACTGGAAGATGAGCAATATGTCAGTAGTCTGATTCTTGAATTCAGGTTGAAGACATTTGTCCTTTGGTTTAAAACTTACACCTTATATCAACGTTACAGGTATGGGTTAAAAGTTAATAAATTTAGTTTTAGTTTAGTAAAACATTTTAAGAGTGAATATTTGCGGAATGAGAGGGTGAAAATTTGCTCCGGGCGGCACATAGCTTCTGCACAAATTTTGGGGGTTGGCTGTGACAGTTTGGCCGTCAGCGATTCCGAAATATTCAAGTTTAGGTTAATGTAACTAATATTCTCTTTGAACTTGGCTTTGACACGCTACCGCGTGTCTAAATAAACTTTTGATCAAACACATTTCCGATTAAATTGAAGTTAAAAATACCCAAATAACTCGTTGTAAAGTCAAACTATGATAAGGCATTCTAATAAAAAGGAAAGATTCGTTTAGAACTTAAAATCAGCTGGATGAATTAGAATCGTAGTTTCGGATCGAAAAAGACATACTAAAACCCATTTCAGACTTAATTTAGACATCTAGTTCTATGAATTTGAGCTTAATTAACACGTTTTCATATTCAGAAGAATGCGTAGGATTCGTTTTCAGGTGAAAAGATACTTCGTTTCAAAAACCCAGACTGGCTGGCGCCAGCCGACTGAGGAGGTAGCGTACTATTGCGTGCCAGCGCGCGGGTGGCGACATTCACTTTGCTAGTAAACCATCAATGTATGCCGAACCGAATTCGTTATTGCGTTATCAGCTAGGTTGAATTCGATATTGCGTCATCGGCGGGGGGACGTCGAGTGTATAAAAGCAAGAACGCTGCCCTGAGGCCCCACCTTTTATTTGAATTTCATCGCGACAACGTTACTCTGCCCGAATGCGGAGCGATCTTTCTCTTTAAGCTTTTTTTTATTATATTGCGCGGTGCGTAAATTTAAATTCGTTCGATCTTTCGGTACGTTCGGTTTTCGTGATTTCGGCGGCTAAACACGTGTGCGTCCAGGTTGCCCGCGAGCACAGAATCTTACGGTTTCGGGCGTCCCACGATTCCTCGAGGAACGTTTCGGTCAGCGCGGCTGTAGGGAAGGCCACCATGTCCAGTTGTGGACGACTCATGACCTGTCGTTCTGTACCAACATTCTGAGCGAAGACTTTGCCCAGCAGTGGGCACTCCTCCAGCCGGGCGCAGGCCTGCGCCTAAGCAGACGGTTCGAGACCGTTCGTTCTGCTCTGGCTGTCTGGAAGGGTCCTGGTCCAGCAGTGGACGTTCACCGGCCAGGTCACGTCAAGGTTTGATCGAAGAAAAACCGTGAGTAATTCAAAATCTTCCTTGTCGCGTTTTGATATTGTGATAATATTTTAATATTTTGTGCTATTCATAAAATTTGTGCGATGTGTTTAAAATGCTTATAAAAGCTGTAGAAATCGTCCTAAATCCAGTGACTTTATTAAAAGATTTATAGTACAAAAATCACGCTAGATTACCTACTTAAAATGTGAAATTCCGGTATATTTTACGGAAACCTGTACTCCCAAATACGTTGTGTGGGAGCACTTTGGACCTAATGTCTCGGTAATAAAGCTGAGAAGGTTCCTTTTGATGCGAGATAGACCGTACAAAATGCTTAAAGATTTCAAGAAATTGTTCATAAATTCTGTGATCATGTTTAAAGACTATCAGCACAAAATCTAGCTTGCCTATCTAAAAGATAATAATTTTATGATGTAGTTTGCCTAAATAAACTATTTTTCTTGGCTGATATGCATAGTCGGGTGTTGAACGCTATATTTTAGTATAAAGGTAGCTTCATAATCTAGATTAAATGAAATCTAGTACTTTACTTGTTCAAATGAGATTTCCCTTTGTTTGTATAGTGGACGTCTCTGATCTAATATTATAATATATCGGGGAAAAATATTCTTACCTACCTTCATCTACCTTTATAAATTCATCTAATTTTGATAAATGAATGAGATAGGAATGAGTCTTGTTTAGTACCTACCTACCTTGGCTAAAATTGCTGTGTAATAGAGTATGACATATTAAATAATACTTTTCTTAAATTTAAAAAGGATTTCCTACAAGTGAAATTAACGCTTGATAATATTTGGTTCTGCAAGGTGAAGCAAAAGCAAGCCTGTGGTCCACTTTTGTACTAGAAAAGGCAAAATGTCCACATTGAGCAGATCGAATTATCATTAAGCTTTCGAACTAAATGTATAGTCAGATGTGCGTATGGACGTACTGAAATAATGATATCTCAATAAAATGCAATTGAGCTGAGAGGACGGGAAAGATAAGTAACATTCCTTGATCCTAGCGAGATCCTAAAATAATGTTTCTCGGGTTCGAAACAAGAACTAAATCACTTATATTTAACTGATTCCTTCATTGTTCAGATTGGGCTAAGGTTAATAATGCTGACCGTTGATTAGTAGTTAAGGCGACTCCTGACTTACTATCCCGACTTAAAATTAAATGTAAATTGTCTAAGTAGGTAGTCGATCATCCTAAGGCCCCGTCCATTGAGTTTGTTTTGCTGTAATAAAACCGATATCCTGTATCTATGTATATATCCTTATATTCTGGATTGCAGGATGAGTCCGGAATTTGTCTCCTCCTTCCCTTTAGTTATGACTGTACAATTTACTAACCTACTTACAAACTGAATTTGACTTGGAAATAAAAGTTCCCTTACTGTCATTATAAAATATTAATGTTATAAAGGTATGTATATGAATAGAGTAAAAACTCAGGCATACCTGGGGGAGTCTCGGAGGGAGGTCGTCCGCAAGTGGTATGAGACCTACTGGAGGGTCCGGAGGAGGGGGGCCCTCCCCCTAAACAGGGCCACATAGACTAACAATATAATACTAGCCTCTTGACTTACTTTCCCTTTTTATTACGTAATTGTTTAATTTACCCTTTTCCACTTATCGTCTCGTACCCCTATTTAACTTAACCTTACAATCTTTGGTTAAATTATTGTTGTTATTAATTATTATTGTTGTGCGTGCTTTCCCTGTGTTATTTTTACTTTTGGTCATTGTTGCAATATCTTCAGACATAACGTTAGGTCTTAAGCCACTAGTTCGATCACAAGCCAAATTATTTACTATAACAGGGTTGAATAGTAGGGAACAATTTTTAGGTAATGCTATTTTCTTATTCTATACGTTTGATTTAAATTAATAAGTTAAAACAAAAAAAAAATTAAATCGGGTTAGGCCGTGTTCGTTTAGCAAGTAAGTCAAGTTAGGACGAGTTAGTTAGGTAGGAAAGTCTCAGTTTGTGCTGTGAGCCATGGCGGCAAGTCAGGCTTGCAGCTAGGTCGAACTGTTACAGTTTTATCGTCAAATTGTTCAAATATATTTATAATTCTGCCTTCAATATACATCAAGATCCTTAAACCAAGTAACGTTTATCTAGTACGAGTATTTTACAAGTATGGAAAACTATTTCGATTGCAAAGGTAAAACTCTCTCATTGTGATGAACACTGAAATGTGTTAGGTACAGTATATGAAGTAAGAAAATGCTAACATTATAGTAAGAGGCAAACTGACCTAAGTATAAAAATTCAGTGTTATGGACGTTTTACAAAATAATGACATTATAACGAAAAAATACATTATTTGCCGGTAGATGTTATTACTCCTATCAAGAGATAATTAAGAGGCTTAACAGGTGTTTTTTTTTAATTTTTGACATGGACATGAAATAACCAATTGGAATATTATATTGTGTAGTGAATAAAAAGCGTTTTGAGCCTTTTTATTGTGTTGATGTCATATGTTTTAGTGGGTACTTTAATAAATTGCATGTTCAGCAATATATCTTTTTAAATACATTAAAATTACGAGTAAGTTTTTAATAATAATAGTAAATTAATTAATTTCTCTCGGAAATATCAATAAACATACATTAGTTTACATGCAATTTTAAAAGAAAACACTAATTACGCTAGCAAGAAATTTAGCTTGTGAAGAGACTGGAGCTTTTACTAGGTTCTGCATCTGTAACTTAGGTGTCCAGGACCTGAATGTAATGGTAAATTATAATGGAAATCATAATGAAATTAAATTCCTAGGGGTAACACTTGGGTTGGAGATCACATATTGATAATATAAATACAAAAATAAGTAAATATGTGTTAAAACAATCACAAAACCAGCATCTCGAAAAACTGTACTTTGTGCATATAATGCGTATGTGGTTTCCAATTTTAGATATGGTATATTGCACTGGGGAAACGTGGCAAAGGTTCATATTTTACTATTATTTAGAACACAAAAAATGTGTAAGAGCCATGTGTGGCATAGGACAAAGAAAGTTCCCCATTTTAAAAAGCCAAAATAGAAATATACTCTGTTGAACTGGCAGAGACTAGGCATCCGTAAAGCAGAAGTAAGACCACCTGAGCACCCGAACTTGTTATTCTATAGTAACTGTAATGGTATGGCTCGAAAACTATATAATACGATAAAGGATCTACCATTGCACCAATTCAGAACAAATTTACATGCTTTGCTTACTGATGGATGTTACTATAATTGCCTTTTTAATTGATGATGACGTTAATAGTACTATTTTGTGACTGTTATTTAATACTTTCTGTTCGGACATTGTAACTTAGATTTGATATTTAATAACTTTGTGACATACCTACCTAATCTAATTGGAACACTGTTGTATGTATATTGCATGCTGACACAGTAAGATACAGTGAAACTTTATATAAATTTAAACACTTTATGTACCTGTTTCTGACAATAAATTAACTATGAATTGTGACCGCTTTAGCAAATAGTACAAATTGATACTATTTTAAACTATTGAGGTGGTTAGTTTATAATGTGTACATTTAGAGGTCAATAGAAATGTATTGTTCGTTCATACTCTTTAGTGCACAAAATATTTACAGTAAAATCATAACTTAACGACATACACAAAGGCGGAAATCATATCTAATGAAATTTCTTTTGTGGAAATATTTCAAATATATTGTTTAATCTTTGTCATGTTGCAAAAATTTGTTTGATAAAATTTTTCTTTTTATTGCGAATATCAATTTATTTTTTGTTAGCATTAAGATTCAGATTGGCCGAACGGATAGTGGAAAAATACTGTGAGGAATGAAATAGAAAAAAACGTTGTTGTGTTATATGCATTTGTTATAAATTGTTGACGTTGTTTCATGTACTGGAGATACGCTGGTCGGCCTTATACATGGTGTCGATCGATCTCACTGGCAGCGGGTGAATGTGACCGACATGTCTATGTATCTGGTAATTCATTCTTTATAAAGGGTAACCGCTGGTCGGCCAAACACTTGGTGTCAGTTATCTCACAAGCAGCGGGTAAATGTGACTGGCATGCCTAGGTGTCTGGCATTACGCATCAAATCTTGAAATTTATTTTGTGAAAGCAAGTTCTACTAGGTAAGATACTTGGTGCCATATATTTCGGTTGGTGAATATGGTTGGCATGTCTATGTATCTGGCATTAACCGTTTTAACTAAGCCCATATCTCAATGGTAACAATAGACGGGGCTAAAATGTAGCAAGCAGCTTTTTAACAAAATCTTTAAGAATGTTGTAAAGGTTTCATCATTATTATTTCAATGTGAGCAGGAGTTTTAAAATAAAACTTGGCCGTAAATTTATTGTGTCTGTGTTAAACTGTTTTTTGTATAATCACTATTTAATTTAGTAAAGTATTTCTAAAGTTATAGATATGTGTACCTACTAGATATTTGTCCTGATAGTACTTCGGGGACGAAGTACTGTCAGTATGGCCGTGATAGATTATAATACCTGAAAATATGTCTAAAAATATTGCTGAATGGCTAAATTGTATTTCAGAGATAATAGATAGTTAGGAGTAATAAATTTAATTGTAATAGTATTGATTTCATCTCTTTCCTAACGGAAGTTGTAGAATGTAATTAACTAAAGTATTGTATGAAGTAAAATCATAAAAATGACATGTGTTGCAAGGTTCAAAATGTGTTCAAAATATTGTATTAATATTGTTATCGATTCATCTAGTAAAATATACCAAATCGTATGTAAAAGTAGTAATTTTGATGCTGTTCAATGTAGCTCATTGGCTAATGTAACTAGAATGATTTTTATTGGTTAATATGTGGCTAATATCACTCACCTCATTCCTGATTGGATAATTGTATTGCTCACTACCTGTACAAACTTCATTTCATATTGTATGATAAAAAGCTCCATCAGAGCATTAAATCTCTCTTATATTAGTGTCGGTGAAACTGGAAGTATCCCTAGTCCTGAGTTAAGTAATTTTCTTTAATATTTAAAATATGTTGTTGTAATAGAAGTAAGTCTCATTGTAAACGTGTTATTTTCTTGTCTTTAAATGTAGATAACTGTATTTTCAACTCTGCTTAGATTATTAACTGTTTTACTGCTGTTTCTTTGAATAATCAAGTACATTTATAACTACCATTTATTTCGTTTATCATTTGTTCTAAAATTCCCTTCCTATGTAGCTATAATCCACGAAAAGGTGTGGTTAATTTAGGTAGGTAGTACAAGACAGCTTGGCTGTATCCTCGTATTTTAGAGCACAATAGGTAAATAACTCAAGACCTAGTATTCCTTTAATAGAAAACTCATATTAAAAAGCTTTTATTTGTAACTGCACATGTTTCTATCCTTAAAATTCTAACACACTCGTAGAATCGCGACTCAGATATAGTATAATGCATTGGGGTTATGGCTATAATTACAACATATCGGGGGCTTTCATTTTGCAAAAAAGGGCTATCAGGACGATGGTTAGAATTCCACAATATGAATCTTGTAGAGAGTTTTTCACTAAATTAAGAATTTTGACAGCACCATGTTTATATATTTTAGTGTTGCTTAGCGATCTGGCAAAGCATTATACAAAGACTGAGACTACAGATGAGAAAAAAGGGAGGACGGAAAGCAGAAGGAAGGATCTGCCTCCAAGAATCAGGCCACATCTGAGAGTGGTAAAAATGGGACACATTATCAGGCAGTACATCTATTTAATAAGTTACCTGTAGAGATAAAAGACCTCTTGGACAAACCCCAAGTTTTTAAAAGAAGACTGAAAGCATTCTTGCTAAAAAATTGCTTTTATTCAATAGATGATTTTTTAATTTACAAACCATCTCAGGGATAAGTAGTTTATTTTGGTTGTAATAGACATGATGAATTTTTTTTTTTTTTTATTAGAATTTTAGTGATGAATGTTTCTATTTTATTGTAGTTTTCATTTATTTTTATTAGGATAATTATTAGTTTTTAGAATGAACTTATATTTTTATTTGAATTATTGTTTTATGACATTTGTTGTGATTTTTTTAAATTGTAAGGATTTTCGCAAGGAGTTTTCAATACAATGTACATTGTTAAGAAATAAATAAATACAAATACAATACTTCCAACTTATCTGTTTTGTTGTTGAGCGATTGCACGTTCTGATGACATACAATAAAGGGTTGTGTCATAATTGCGGGTTTAGTATGTGTGGTAGTCGTACGCACGCGCTCTTGTCTACTGGGAACCGGTTTGGCTAGTGCGTGCTGCTGACGGCAGGCTGCCCCGCTGCTGTTGGCGGGGACGGACGCGAAACCAGTAAAGGACCGATCACACCTGACTGAATTCACACACTAAGTCAGTTAGTCTCCTACGTAGGAAAGGAAGGTAGAAAGATGGAACTAAGTAAGTCACTAACTGAGTAAGCCGCATAGTAAGCAACACAGTAAGGAACTTTAGTGAAGGGCCAATACGAATAGAACACCTTAACGTACGGAAAATATTAGTAAGGGCTAATTTATGTTGTATAGAAAAACACTAGAATTACTACAAAAAAAACCGGCCAAGTGCGAGTCAGACTCGCGCACCGAGGCTTCCGTACCACCACATAATCATAATTGTATTAGTTGAAATTTCAGTAAGTTAATGCGCTAGATTTTTTGAGTCACACTGCGCTTGACCAAATTTTATTATTTGTTGTTATTTAATAGCTTATTAAACTTAAACTTAAAAAAGCTTAAACATACCAAACGAGCAATGTATCCCGAATTAGTCTTTGAATTCAGCTAGCTGTGATCACTCCTTAACTCAACCGAACAGTCGTATACAAATTTTTTAAAGTGACTTTTTTTAAGTTTATTATTAGTACTTATTATTTAACCAAGATTATGCTTTATTTTTATTTTTCATGGACAAGTTGTTCGACTCGAATTAATCATTCGCAAAATTTTTACATCACTAAACCTTCTAACTCCTTTACTTGAAGGGACTTAGCAAGTTTAGTGATGTCCAAGTGCGAATGATTAATTCAACTTATCGAACAAAAAATATACTTATATTAAAAAAACGGTCAAGTGCGGGGCCGACTCTCGCGTCGAGGGATTCGATATTCCTGTAGTATTTTTAAAAGCAATAAAGCCCATCTTTAAGACCGCAAATAAGTTTGTTTGTAATTTTTTCTTCTTTGAAGTATCGGTTGTATTTGTCTTGAGGTTGTATCAGCTTATTTTTAACAATCGATAGTATTTTATTGTACAATAATTATTTTCGATAAGGCTATTCAACAGAGTTACTGTATTTCAAGATCAACTACCGACAGCGAAACTATCGCTATCGGAACATCACTATTCAGCAACTGTATTAGTAGGCACTTTTTCTACTTAGCTTTCTAGCTTGAGAAACTGTGCGCCTGAGTTGTCTCCTGTTCTAACACGTCTGTATCGCCTCTCTCTAAAAACAAGAACGGTGCCAAAATCTTGGAAGGTTGCCAACGTACAGCCAGTGCCCAAGAAGGGTAGTCGTGCCGACCCCAGCAACTATCGGCCAATCGCCATCACCTCCATACTCTGCAAAGTTATGGAAAGGGTACTTAATGGTAAACTGCTGACATACCTAGAAGCTAACGACCTACTCAGTGACAGTCAGTATGGCTTTCGCCGGGGACGATCAACTGGGGATCTTCTAGTGTATGTCACGCATTGCTGGGGGGAGGCCATCGAGAAATACGGCGAAGCCCTTGCCGTTTCACTGGACATCTCGAAGGCCTTCGACAGGGTGTGGCACGCAAGTCTGCTGAGCAAACGTCCTGCATACGGCATTCCCGCTGACTTTTGCTCTTGGATTTCTGACTTCCTGAGTGAACGGTCGATCCGAGTGGTCCTTGATGGCTGCTCCTCTGACCTCATGGCTATTGATGCTGGGGTTCCTCAGGGGTCTGTTCTCTCTGCGACTCTTTTCCTGCTGCACATCAACGACCTACTTGGTCTTAGTATTGTTGGGTACGCAGATGACAGTACTGTCGTCGAGAGATATATGTCAAGCGCAAAAGCCAGCAGTGACGAGATACGTTCTTCGAGAGAAGCCATGGTAGAGCGAATAAACTCAACCTTAAGTCGTGTCTCCGAGTGGGGTGACAAAAATCTGGTGAGTTTCAACGCCACCAAAACGCAGGCGTGTCTGTTCACCGCTAAAAGGAGTCCGTTCAATCTGGCTCCTACTTTTCGAGGTACAACTGTACCAGTTACCGACAGCCTTGAGCTACTTGGCATGAAGCTGTGTGCAAACCTGAACTTCGGCGCTAACATTGAGTCAAAAGCCCAAACTGCGGCAAAAAAGTTGGGTATCCTCAATAAGGTGAGGCGTTACTTCACTCCTGGACAGCTTCTAGTTTTATATAAAGCCCAAGTCCGATCGTGCATGGAGAATTGCTCTCACCTTTGGGATGGCTCAGCCAAATACCAACTAGCCGCACTTGACTCGATAGATCGCAGAGCCAAGAAGCTCGTTGGTGATGAGATGCTGGTGAAAACCAAGTTTCACAGTCTGGCCCACCGTCGCAAAGTTGCATGTCTGTCGGTTTTCTACAGATTGTACTTCGGAGAGTGTGCTCTAGAGCTCCACGAGCTTATTCCACCATCTCCCTTCTACCATCGGGAGTCCAGACGCACCGCAGGATATCACCCACACTTGGTTGATATTCCGCACATTCGCACAAAGCGCTTTGAAACATCTTTTATAATGCGCACGGCTAAAGAGTGGAATTCTCTGCCTGCGTCTGTGTTCCCGAGTTCATATAACCCGAATCTATTCAAGTCGCGAGTGAATAGGCTTCTTCTGGGCAAGCTCGCTCCATCGTAGACCTCATCTCTGTCTTCAAGACTAGCTCGAGGTCAAGAGTAAGCCCATTTTCTATAAAAAAAAAAAAGCTAGAACTCTGAATTCACAAACGTCTTTTTCTACGTAGCCTCCTAGGTAGATTTCTTATTCAGTCGTCAAATTCAAGCAGATGTAATCGCGGCTTTAGTGAAACGAATGCCCGGTGGCCAAGTAGTCGGTGAAGTTAGTAACGGATACACGTTCTCTGGCATTCCTATAACAAACGCTGCGTGTCTGTCGGTCTTTATATCCCGTTTTTCGACTATATAGTCCGAGGATTTTTTCACGTTATTTATAAATTGCATAATTTGTTCTGTCGTTGTATCTGGTTGGAACGACCACGCCTGTATAAATTTCAGTGGTTCCACCGATTTTAAGGTTGTACTTTTACCACCTGAACCAACCTTAACTTCCGGTTTGGGTTTCAATTTAGATTTAGATTTTCTCTTGTAAGAACGTTGTGTCTGCCATTTCTCGTTACTGGTATCGAGTTCGGCTGTCGCGCGCGCCTCCGCAGTTTCTGGCTTTTGTGGTCCTACCTTAATGTCATGCGATGACTCAGGTGTCGTCGCCGGTTGTTTCGGAGGAACGATTTGACTTATATCTGTCTTACTTTGACTAGTGGGTCCTGTATGCCGCTGTAGTTGTCTGTCCGCGCGCTGTGCTGCTCTACGGGCCCTGTCGGAATTCCCCGTCACTGTGCTGTACAAAGTATCGTTCTTTCTCGCTCCGGAATCTTCGTTTGTTGCACACAACGATCCTCCTTGTGCGTTTACACAACTTTGTAATTTTGTGAATTTTGTGCCGAAATTTCTTCATTCAGCGCCGTCATAGTACTCAGTAGTTGGGTCAAAGTGGGTTTCTTAGCGGCCTTGCTCTTTTTTGCAATATTATTGCACTAAACAAGCAGGAACTCCGATAACACGTCCACTTCAATCGAATTTCACACACACATCAACAAATAATAAAATTTGGTCAAACGCGTGTCGGACTCAAAAAATCTAGCACATTAACTTACTGAAATTTCAACTAATACAATTATGTTTATGTGGTGGTACGGAACCCTGAGTGCGCGAGTCCGACTCGCACTTGGCCGGTTTTTTTTTCATCATAACTTGAAAACTAAGAGTCGTAAAAAAATACAAAAATATATTTTAGAATGTACAAGTAAAGCTCTTTCATATGATGCCCCACTCGACCTTGTACCGACATTTAGAAATTTTGGCCCCTTTACATTAATAATCATATTTTTTTCTTAATTCTCTCACGTGCAATTAAGTTGGACAAACATATTCTACAACTATTCCAAATTTCAAGTCGATAGCATGAGTGGTTGCTGAGACATACAGGTGTGACAGACAGACAGGCAAAGTCGCACCAAAAGGGCTCCTTTTTTTACCATTTTGGTATCGGAACCATAAATAGGTGAATCCTCTCGGGATACAAGAGCCGAGATGTTTTTTTTTTTCACGTGTTAGGTACTCTACTTTTTATTATTGACTGCGAGAAAATAATTAAATTAATTACTCTGTGATGATGAATCAAATTTGAGCATGGGTAATACATAAAAGAACAATAGAAAACAAAATAATTAGTTATCAATTGTAAAATTAGAACAGTTTTTGAAACTTAGATTTATGGGGGCTTATTTGGGGCTTTGGTGTTATGCTGAGATAGCTGTAATGTCGTTTCACAAGGTGTTTTCTTCGATGTTGAAGGGCGAGACGGAGAAAGTGGCGTCCAAGGGTCAGATGTAGACGGTTTAAGGTTAATGCCGTGAATAATCCACTGAATACTCAATATAACTTTAAGCTACTGCACTCGATTAAAATTAAGATCTATTAAGATTTTTCCGATACCAAACAAACTTTTACAAGGAAAATCGCACAGAAAATTGGCGGCATTTTTTCCTAATTTAAAATTTTATACTGAGCCATATTCCATACAGCCAGTTATTACGTTTTGGTGGTTTTTAGTACGTTTTTATAGCGAGAGTAAGCAACCTCTTTGCACGTTTTCCTTTTTTGTTACTATAATCCGTGTATTCGCGCATGTTCCAAATTTAATTTATTTTATTCACTCAGTGAAACAAAAAGCGTTTTATTCACTGTTTTTGAAGAATCGCGGGCCCTTTGTCGAGTGTCAATGGTAAAAAGATTATTGTGAGTCGCTAATTTTAAGCAGTGGTTTGGAACTATGGCTTTGATCAAGGAGGCTTTGATTGATGATTGTTGACACCCACTGTCTTATTAGTGAAATAATTTGACAGTAATAAGACAAGACAGCAAAGCGCTTTACCTACCCTGAGAACTAAGATGGTATGTCTCATGTGCCGGTAATTTCACTGGCCCCCTTACCCTTCAAACCGAAAAACAGCAGTGCAAACTCTGCTGCTGTACGGCACAAAAAGGCAAGGGGTTGGTACTTCCCCAGACGGGCTTTGCACAAAAGCCCTACCACCAATAGATATTTTTTGTTTACTAATTTCTCACCTTGCAGACGTCATCAGCGAACTGCATGGCGATTGGCTGGTGCTACATCTTCGTGGGCTGCGCGGAGGGGACAGTGCACGTGTTCACCCCTCACAACCTGGCGTTCGTGAAAACCCTACCCCGGGTGCATTACTTGGGGGTTGACGTCGCGGCCGGGGTCAATACCAGGTTAGTTCGTAGTTCCTTGGGTTCTCACTAGATGGCACTCCTCACAACCTGGCGTTCGTGACAACCATAGAATACATGAAACAGAGTTAGAAAGGCAATGCTGACAATTTTGTACGGGAACCGGTGTCGCCAGTTTGCACACATTTACACGATAAATTATATTTTCACTACATAAAAAAGCCGCTAGCTATTTGTCGTCTACTGGTGAATCGAAAAAGTCAAAAGAGCTAAATCCAAGCAATCAAAAATTTACCGTATTACATTACGTTATAACATTATTTTCAAAAACGTCAAAATCTGACGTTTTTGGGTGAGAAAGAGACAAAGATAAAATGTGGCCATACTAATAAAGTTTGCACAAAACGGTTCAAAAAGTATCCATTGGATCTTTCTTTGTTTTAACTTTCCTTTTAAGTATTTCCCTAACAAAATATTTATAAATGTGTGCAACATTATGCATAATACTTAAAAAAATAATTTAGATTTTTCTTTACTGAAAATAGAAAGTTAGCGATTTTGAAATATTCAAGTGTTGTTGTAACATCTCGACTGTTATCTTCAAATAGCAAGGGTAGTCTAGTGTTTATGATGGGAATCTCGGAAATAGTAGGTGCTTGCACATCAGCCTTAGTTTCAGAATATGCTGTTAGTATTCTTCCTTGGTACTTGACTAGGCACCTGTCACTGCTAACGATTGCGCTGCCTCGTACATTCATAGTTTGCGTTTTCCCGTTGCAATTAGATGTTATTTCAGCTTCCTTTGAAGTATATATTAGATATGTACTGTCTTCAATGTTATATAGGTATTCATCAGGGCATATGACCTCAGTTAAGTTGCAAAGTTTCCCATTAGCATGCATGATGACTTCTTGTTCGCATTGCGTAAGTATTCTTGCAGTTCTGGTGCAAATATTGCCTTCGATGCAGTTCTCGACTTCCAGTACGTGGTATTGTGAACGCAGTACAGTCTTAGGTTGGGATAAAGGATAAAGGCATGTGGAATGGTAAGTTTGGAGTACTGGGATAAGTTTTATATACTCGTACTTAGTTGGTTCAATTAGTGGTATTTTTAGAACAAATCTAATGTTTTGAGCCTCTTTAAAGGTTTGAATTTGAATGTATTTTTCTAGGCGAATAATGTTTGTGGTAATTAGTTCATTGTAGGGTATATGGTCTATAACTTCTTTGAGTAAATGAGGTTTCATAATAGAATAATGGAATATATTATGATTTGCAAATGTAAGTGCAGTGGCTAAACGGTCTAAAAGTTCATTCAGGATTTGCGCATCGTTTAACATTATATTAACAAAGTAAGCTTCGTGTTGGATGTACCATGACATACTGAGCTGTTCCCATATTTTCTCTTGGGTTTTACTAAGATTAGTTAATTTATGCTGGAAATCATCAAGGACATTGGCAGTTAGCGAAATATTTTCTTTTAGTAAGTGTTTATTTTGTGCTATCTCTCTTTCCATACGGACAATATCGTCGTTGTCTGCATTTCCTGTGATTGCTTTAATTACTGTTCCTAATCCATTAATCAATCCGCGTTTGTACCTTCCAGTAATGAGGTTATTAATGTACTGCTGATTCTGATTTATGAGAAACCTTATTTTATCTATTCCTACTGTTAGGTTATCTAGTCTAGCTCCAACGCCTTTAGAGTTTACAGTGTGATTATAATATATCTTACAATACTTTTCTAGGTTATCTTGAGTTACTTTATGTTGTTGGATTAATCCTTCAGTATTGACCGTATGAATAACGTGCCAGTACCCTTCTATTAACTTAGCTTCTCCTAAATTAGCGATTGCGAATGGTTGATCGCTTGTCAGCCTTCGGATGTCGACGGTAAATCGACTGATTGTTCCATGGGTTCCTCCGATGGCGGACAACCTGAAAGTCGTACATTATCGATGTGTATTTTATTTTTACGTTTACCTTTCTTATATTCTAATACGCCGTGGGGTAGAACGGCAGTTACTTCATAAGGGCCTAAATACCTATCCTTATCTTTACTCCTATCGTGTTGTTTTATAAAAATATTTTGATCTACTTTTATTTCAGGCGGTTGTTTCCGATTTTTATTAACTATCTCTCTCACTTTTTCTTTCACTTCCTTAATTCTTTCCTGGAGCACTTTATGTAATTTATTAATATGATCGCGATGCTTTTCTAAGTAAATAGAGGTTAATAGGCTCTCACTAAGTGGCTCTATAATTCGCATGTGTCTACCAAAGTGAACTTCATTTGGCGTATGCTCTGTCGTGCTGTGAATACTACTGTTGTAAGCTATAATGGCTAGGTCCATTACCTTGTTTAGGTCTTCATCGGGAAAAGTAATGAATAGAATTCTAAGGAGTTCTAATAACGTAGAGTGTAGACGTTCTACGTCGGAGTTAGATTGTGAATGACCAGGTGTAGTGACATGCATCTTAATGTTGTACATATTAAGTAATTCTTTTATGGTAGTAGAGCTGAGAGTTGTTTCATTGTCTAAGACGATTTTTCTTGGGGAGCCTACTGTACTGAAAATTTTGATTAGGTTATTACAAATCTCTGGGGAGGAATTAACTTCTAGTGGGGTAGCTTGAGCCCACTTAGAAAACTTATCTACGACGGTTAGGAACCGTTTTCCTTTTATATGGAATATGTCAACGTGCCATATCGTCATTGGCTCGTTAGGGTTTTCAGTGCTTTCAAGTGGTGCCTCAATAGGATGTCTATTGTACTTAGCTCGCTTACATATTTCGCATTTGTCCACAAATGATTTAACCATCCCTTTCATGTTAACCCAAAAATAATTTCTTTTTAATTCCGCCAACATAGAATCCACGCCTCGATGGCGATTATTATTTAGATGCGTTCGCGATATTATGTCGCATTGATCGTCATATTTTTCGACTTCTGTTAAATATTTTGTGTACCTTATTAATTTTAAGGAATCCTTATTAAAATATTTCCTATATACTTCACTAATCTTAACATAAGTGTCATCTTTATCTATTACTATAGCATACTTATTTTTATTCAACCTATCCTTAACAAACTTGACGAACTCCTTTTCAATATTGTCACTTTGAATCCATAAATGATGGTCTTTGTTTTGTTTTAATTCGTAGCATGTGGAACCCTTTTGAATAGTGTGAATGAAAATCCTATTCATACGGGGATGCGGGTGTTCTGCTTTTATTGGTATACCGCTATCACTGTCATCGGCATAACTATGGATCGTTACGTCGTCCGTATTAACATCGTTATTTAATTGTGCTACGGTTGTCCCTACCTCGACGTCCATAGACTCGGTATCTGAATTATAGTTATTTAATTCAATTCGCGATAACGCGTCTGCGACCTGGTTAGTTTTGCCCTTCTTATATCGAGTCTCAAAATCATACTCTTGTAATCTAAGTTTCCATCTATTAAGTTTCGCGTTAGGTTCTTTGAGTTTGGTTACCCAGGTAATAGGTTGATGGTCTGTCTCGACTATAAAATGTCTACCATAGACATAAGGTCTGAATTGTTGTACTGCCCATAAGACTCCTAACAATTCTTTCTCTGTGGTGTTGTAATTAACTTCTGTGTCGGATAAGGTTCGCGAAATAAATGCAATTGGGTGGCCATCCTGAGACAGGACTCCACCTAAAGCTTTATCACTAGCATCAGTAGTAATAACGAAAGTCTTGTCGTATTCAGGGTATTTAAGTATCGGGGCATTGACTAACGCTTCCTTACATTCGACTGCTCGAATGTATTCGGGTGTTAGTTTTACACTGGCACCCTTCTTTGTACAAGCGGTCAAGGGCTTTGTAAGTTTACTTAGGTCTGGAATGAATTTCCTATAATATCCTACAAGACCTAGAAACGACCTGATTTCCTTAACGGTTCTGGGGATAGGGTAGCGCTGTATTGCTTCTACCTTTTTAGGGTTAGGCTTGAGGCCTTCAGACGTCAAAATGTGTCCTAGAAATTCAATTTCGGATTTTAAGAAATCGCATTTATTAAGGTTGACTTTCAGATTGGCATTCTTGAGTGCCCTAAGTACAGCTTCTAAGTTGCGGTTATGTTCCTGTTTCGTTTTTCCGAAAATAATTACATCGTCTAAGTAAATAAGGCAAGCTTTTCCAATTAGGTCTCGCAAGGTGTTATTCATTAGCCTCTGAAAAGTACTAGGGGCGTTCTTAAGACCAAATGGCATCCTTAAAAATTCGTAGTGTCCGTCGGGAGTTGAGAAGGCCGTCTTTTCAATACTTTCAGGGCTCATTAAGATTTGGTGATATCCACTAGTCAGGTCTAATGTGGAAAAATATTTGTTACCATTTAATTGTGAGAATAAATCCTCAATGTTCGGGAGCGGGTATTTATCGCTTTTAGTTTTATCGTTAACCTTGCGATAGTCTATCACAAGTCTATATTTAGGTTTCCCAGACTTGTCTGCCTTTTTAGGCACTAAGTGCGCAGGGCTGCTCCAAGGGGAGTCAGATGGCCTAATTATGCCGTCCCTAAGTATTTCGTCTATCTGTCGACGCACTTCCTCTCTCTGAATTTGGGGAAGCCTATAAGGGCGTTGATAAATCGGTTCTTCATCAATTAATTTTATTTCATGTCGAATGTGAGAAGTATGGCTATTCTCCAGCTTGTCGGAGAAAAGGTTTTCGTAATTTTGTAAAATTAATCTAAGGTTTTGATCGTCAATCTATATATATAAAAGAAGAAGGTGACTGACTGACTGACATATCAACGCACAGCCCAAACCACTAGGTCTAGAGATTCCAAATTTGGCATGTAGGTTCCTTATGAGGCCTAGGGGTGCACTAAGAAAGGGTTTTACAAAATTCCACCCCTAAGGGGGTAAAATAGGGGATGAAAGTTTGTATGAAAGTCCGTCAGTTTTGAAGTTAGGATCTTCAAAATTTGTATTTAGGCTGACGACTAAGAATTAATAATCACGTGTCTCGGGGTTTTTGAAAATTCGACACCCTTAAGGGTGAAAAGGGGGATGAAGTTGAAAATTCTTTACTCTTAAAGTAAAATCCACATAATTTATTATTTAGGCATTAATGATGTAATTCTATGCATCGTTCATCACTGTTTTCGAAATTCCACCCCAAATTCAACCCCTAAAAAAGGGAAATGGGATGAAAAAGTCTAAAAACCAATATGGGTATCGTTTGTATGGTTTATCAGGTCGCTGATTACGAAAACTACAACAATTTTGAAATCAAACGTGGTGGACGTGAAATACCATCATCCCCCTGGGGATGGAGTTGGGGTGCGATAGGTTTGAAATGTCTAAAAAATCAATATGGGTGTCGTTTGTATAGTTTATCGGGTCGCTGATTACGAAAACTACAACAATTTTGAAATCCAACGTGGTGGACGTGAAATACCATCATCCCCCTGGGGATGGAGTTGGGGTGCGATAGGTGTGAAATGTCTAAAAATCAATATGGGTGTCGTTTGTATGGTTTATCGGGTCGCTGATTACGAAAGCTACAACTACTTTGAAATCCAACGAAGTGGACGTGAAATACCATCATCCCCTGGGGATGGGGTAAGGGTGCGATAGGTTTGAAATGTCTAAAAATAAATATGGGTGTCGTTTCTATGTTAGGGATAGCGGTTAAATTAACGTTAGGGGTAGGGATAGGGGCAGGGATAGGTAGAGGGGCAGGGATACGTAGAGGTAGAGAGGTAGAGAGTTAGTGATGTAGAGAGGTAGAGAGGTAGAGAGGTAGAGAGGCAGAGAGGTAGAGAGGTAGAGAGGTAGAGAGGTAGAGAGGTAGAGAGGTAGAGAGGTAGAGAGGTAGAGAGGTAGAGAGGTAGAGAGGTAGAGAGGTAGAGAGGTAGAGAGGTAGAGAGGTAGAGAGGTAGAGAGGTAGAGAGGTAGAGAGGTAGAGAGGTAGAGAGGTAGAGAGGTAGAGAGGTAGAGAGGTAGAGAGGTAGAGAGGTAGAGAGGTAGAGAGGTAGAGAGGTAGAGAGGTAGAGAGGTAGAGAGGTAGAGAGGTAGAGAGGTAGAGAGGTAGAGAGGTAGAGAGGTAGAGAGGTAGAGAGGTAGAGAGGTAGAGAGGTAGAGAGGTAGAGAGGTAGAGAGGTAGAGAGGTAGAGAGGTAGAGAGGTAGAGAGGTAGAGAGGTAGAGAGGTAGAGAGGTAGAGAGGTAGAGAGGTAGAGAGGTAGAGAGGTAGAGAGGTAGAGAGGTAGAGAGGTAGAGAGGCAGAGAGGCAGAGAGGTAGAGATGTAGAGAGGTAGAGAGGCAGAGAGGTAGAGAGGTAGAGATGTAGAGAGGTAGAGAGGCAGAGAGGTAGAGAGGTAGAGATGTAGAGAGGTAGAGACGTAGAGACGTAGAGACGTAGAGACGTAGAGAGGTAGAGAGGTAGAGAGGTAGAGAGGTAGAGAGGTAGAGAGGTAGAGAGGTAGAGAGGTAGAGAGGTAGAGAGGTAGAGAGGTAGAGAGGTAGAGAGGTAGAGAGGTAGAGAGGTAGAGAGGTAGAGAGGTAGAGAGGTAGAGAGGTAGAGAGGTAGAGAGGTAGAGAGGTAGAGAGGTAGAGAGGTAGAGAGGTAGAGAGGTAGAGAGGTAGAGAGGTAGAGAGGTAGAGAGGTAGAGAGGTAGAGAGGTAGAGAGGTAGAGAGGTAGAGAGGTAGAGAGGTAGAGAGGTAGAGGTACAGGTACAGGTAGAGGTAGAGGGAGAGGGAGAGGGAGAGGGAGAAGGAGGGGAAGGGGGAGAGAGAGGGAGTGAGGGAGGGGGAGAGGGTGATGAAAAGGGAGAGGGAGGGGCAGGGGGAGAGGGAGGAGGGGGAGGGGGAGAGACAGGGGGAGGGGGAGGAGGAGAGACAGAGGGAGGGGGTGAGGAAGGGGGGAGAGGGAGAGAGAGGAAGAGGGTTTTAGTTTTTCTAAATTACTTCTGCGAATTGGCTCTGTTTTGAAATATTACATAAAGGTGTCTCTCATCTCTCTCTTTACTATCCTATTATACTCATTGATTTGCGCAGGGTTAGTCCTGTTTTTCCTTAGTTTTAAATTACCCCGAAATGACGGGAAAATATCTCATTGCTTCGGAAAACCGGTAACAACATAAATACGAAATCCACGCGAGCGAAGCCGCGGGCAACAGCTAGTATTTATTAAATCTAAATCTAAATTCTTTAATTGAATTTCCTTATCGGGTGTTACAATTTTATTCGAGGAGGTCATTATATCCGCCTCGATTAATCTTAGCATGTCGATACCTATTAACACATCATAATTATCACAGAAATTAAATATATAAAATCGCATTTTAGCGTCTTTATTTCCAAATATTCGTTTCCAAAAAGGGGTCTCAACTATCCCTGTATGGGAGGTTGTTTGGTGAGCAGTTTTCACCGTGAAAGGTTCATTTATTAACTTACAGTCATGAAAGTACTTATTAAATGTGTCCTTACTCATAAATGACTTACTACTACCCGTATCTATTAATATCTTATGTCCTAATTTAGGCTCTGTAATAGACGGTAAGCCTTTAGTATTTTGAAAATTCAAATATACTATTTCTCCTTCTGTAAAGGGGGATTTTCCTGAAAA
>CANNWQ010000029.1:0-157897 GCA_947532105.1 Athrips mouffetella | reverse complement strand
CTTGATATTGTTGGCTTTTTCTAAACTTATGGTAAATATTAGTAGTTGGATATAGTTGTTTATAATACTAGTTAAGTGCTTGGATGTGTTGTCAGTCAATATTATGGTTACTTAAGTGTTTTTTGTGGACCATACTACATTCCTCTTTCTCATTGGCTAGTAGCGCAGCGTCCGAGTCCAGCCAATCGGAGGTCAGCGAGCACGATGCGAAGTTAGCTACATGTGAAGTTGGCTACATGTCGATGGTAGGGAGAGATAATGATAGTAAAGTGAAAGGCAAGTCGGTCGGTCGATAGTTCTTAGCGTGTAAGATTGTGCTTTAATGTTATACTGTGTCTCGGTAAATAATAAATATATTTAAGGAAGGGGATATGAGTTTCACTTCTCGAACTAGCCAATAGTTCAGAAGTGGGACATTCGAGAATTATACAGATTCTCAAACCACGCCAACAAAAGTGGAAATTTACGTAAGTAAATTTTTGGTAACCAGAGGAAGCAATGAAGGCAAGATATTTTTTTTTTCTTGAGTACTATCGAATCTTATATACACGTGTTTCGGCTTATTTATTTATACTAGCTCCGACCTGCCACGTGTTGCTGTGGCTCGGTTTAAAATTCTATAGAAAAATAGCTTTAGTTTTTTCCCGAAATTCCTTTTTCTTTCTTGGTATATTTTTTTTATTTTCCTAGAAACCACGATCACGATCAGTAAGTAATAACAAATCCATCTAGCCATTCCTAATTTATCAACGAACTGGTTTTTAAATTAAGTCATATTTTCATAGTATTTTTTTTTGGTTCTCGTCATTCTTTTCCTTAATTTTTTTTATATTCCTCGCTCGCTTGATTGCGTAAATACTTTTATTATTTCACTCTGTTTGAGTTCAACTTGCGTAAATATATCATTTATTTATTCTGAACTGTATTTACTTGGCTGGCTGAAGCTATTCTTCAGGGTGCTTTCAGCTTATTAAATAGCTTTTGACTAGCAGTACTCTTTGCAATTTTTTTTCTCAAACTTCCACTTCTTATTTGTGTATGACGGATAATAAATTACCGACCCTACTAACACAATTTCTTACAACGATTTATTTTTCCATTTCTATTTTTACATACACCTTCCTTAAAAATGTTTCATAATTTTGCGTTGCAAACAAATCTCACGTTTTTTCTACTTATACATAAAACGGATTGTACCCGTCACCACAGATCAGATAATTTCGATGAAATGGCAGTATAACAATAGTTGCTTTTGGTACGTAACCCAATTATAGTCTGCCACAAATTCTTGAGAATGAGGGTACTCAAAAGAGGTTAAATAAAAAAAAAACCGGCCAAGTGCGAGTCGGACTTGCGCACCAAGGGTCCCGTACAAATCTGTAGGTATATAAGTAAAAGTTATGGTATTTTTATAGCTAAAAAAACAAATAATGTAACATCGCTCATTTTAATAGATACAGTCACATTCAAGAATTCGAATGAAAAGTGTTTTCATTGTATGTGGGCTCCCAATTGGAATTTCGAAGCAAACACAGAGTCTGAGAGCAAAAAGAGGCTTGTTTTTTTTATGTATGATGCCATTTTTAGGCAGCTATCGAGCATCTGTCAATGTATGATCAAATATTTGTAAGTACAAATTAAGATAATATAAGGAAAAGGTGTAAATGGCTAGGCTAGATAAAGCTAAACAATGCAAATTAGTTCAGACAGGAAAGTACTTTAAACCTAAAGTAATCTTATCTTTATTCTTTATTGTACACGAATACATTACAAAAACAAGCACAAGTGAGAACATATAACAATGGCGAGCTTAACTCAAAATTGAGTTATCTACCAGCTAACCTTAAACAGAAAAATCTAGTAGACAATAAGTACAGCGGGAATAAAAGTGTACAACACAAATAATTAAAACAAGATTCCTTACTACAATACTTTAACACGAATAAATACTAAATAAGTAATAAATATAGAAATGTTATATATATTTATATAAATATATATATATTATATACAAAACTTACGTAAATAAATAAATAAATACATATTTTAATACTAAAAAGAAAAATAATAAGAATAGAAATGATATATAAGTAAAAACTAGTTAGAGAGAAAGTGCTCTTTTAGCTTTCGCCTGAAAGTATCCAGCGACGGACTAGTGCGAATGGAGTGAGGAAGTTTGTTCCATAAACGAACAGAGTGAACCGTGAAAGAACCACCGTAGCGGCTTGAGGAGTGTTGAGGGAATTTGAGGAGTAGGGATCGACTGGTGCGGCAAGGCTCACCACGAGGAAACTGATATTCGAAGCGCTCACGGAGGTACTGAGGAGATGCAGGGTTATTAAGAATCGTGTAGAGGGTGGACAGAATATGTACATCACGGCGACGTCGGATGGGCAACCATTTCAGCTGAGATCTGAACTCCGAAACATGGTCGTATTTGCGCAAACCAAAAACAAACCGGATGCACAGATTCTGGAGCCGTTCTAGTTTGTTCAACAATTCCTCCGCGGCGTCGAGAAAACAGACGTCTGCGTAATCAAGGAGAGGAAGGAGTAAGGATTGGGCAAGAGTGACCTTAGATTCGAAGGGCAAAAAACGTTGGAGACGCTTGAGGGACTGAAACGAGTAGTGCACTTTTCTACTAATATCGTTGATATGACTTGACCAAGACAAATTACAATCAAAAATAACGCCTAGATTTTTGGCAGTTTTTGAGTATACCAACGAAGTACCGTCAAATAATACAGCAGGCAAATGTGCGTGGTCAATGCAGCTGACCATATAGTGGCTACCGATAATTAAAACTTGTGATTTTGTCGGATTCACTAAAAGCTCGTATGATTTTGCCCATTCATTGATCTTTACTAAGTCATTGTTGAGGTCTGAAATAGCTTTGTTAACATCGACAACATGGAAATGGCGGTAAATTTGCAAATCGTCTGCGTAGAGGTGATACTGAGAAGTAATTACTTGGGAAATTTGGTTAATAAATACCGAATATAAGAGAGGAGATAATACGCCACCTTGGGGGACGCCAGCAGCTAGGTCACACCATGTCGATGCAGCATCGTCAGAGCGAACACACTGCGAGCGCCCCCGAAGATACGAATCAAACCAGGTGAGTACAGGTGGAGATACGTTAAGAGATGCAAGGATACCAAGGAGGATGTCAAAATCTACTGAATTGAATGCGCTACTAAAATCCAAAAGTGTCAGCACTGTCAGTTGTTTTTTATCAATAACTTGCCGAATGTCATCACTGACTTTAAGTAGGGCGGTTACAGTGCTGTGACCTGGACGGAAACCAGACTGTAGAGGATTCAGTAGATTGTATCGGTTCAAATACTTTGAAAACTGTTTCTGAACAATGCCTTCGAGGACTTTCGATAGGATGGGAAGAATAGAAATAGGACGGTATTGAGAGAGAGTGATCGGATTGGAAACCTTCGGCAGTGGGAGAACATGGGCTCTCCTCCAACTACTTGGAAATGAACCTGTTGACAAGGAGTGATTGAGGATGCGAGTGATGATAGAAATAAGTTCATCTACAAGTAGAAGGATCATCTGAAGGTAAATCCCATCATCGCCCACAGCTTTTGTGGAAATGGAGAGGAGAGATCTCTTAACGTCACACTCTGTAACCGGTGTGAAGGTGAAAGGAATGCACGTGGGTAGAGGCTTATTAGAGAGGTGAAGAAGAGTTGCAGATTTTATTTCATCTTGAAGAGTGACAGGAGCTTGAGAGAAGTGAGCATTTAAAGCATTAAGATCTAAATTCATAGAAAGTTCATTTACTTGTTTGCCAATACCCAATGTCTTAAGAAATTTCCATGTTTGAATGGTGTTAAGATTTTCAACAGAGCTATAAATGTGGCGTTTTTTAGCATTTCTACACAAACGATTGCAAAGATTGCGTAGCTTCTTGTAGTGCAACAAGTTTTCGTCAGTAGGAGTTTTTCGATAGATCCGCTTAGCTTTGTCTCTCTTGGCCATCATCCGTTTGATTGAATCAGATAACCAAGGAGTAGGTAGTTGCTTGACCCTGACACGTCTGACCGGAGCATGGCAGTCATAGAGGAGAGTGAGAGTATTGTTGAATGAAGACACCATGTCATCAACCGTGTCAGAAACGAAAACAGCAGACCAGTCAATGACGCTCGCATCAGCCCGCAAGCGATCCAAGTCAATGCCCCTGAAGCTGCGCAGGTAAATAAACTTAGGTTTAGACTTAGGGGGGCGTATTTTGTAAGACACATAAATCAAATCGTGGTAAGAGAAAGGAGCTGAAAGTTGTCCATGTGTTGCAACCATGTGCGGATCTGAGACAATAATCAGATCGAGAAGGGAGTGATCGGGATACTGAGGAGCGCGGTGTGTTGCTGAAAGAGGGAGAATGTTTAAATTAATGGAGGAGACTAGAGTTCGGAGTCTGTCAGCACGGTTGTCGGACTTAAGGAGACAGGTGTTGAAATCACCAAGAATAATAGTGTGGTCATAAAGAGGGGATAAGGATTCAAGTAAGGATTCAAGGGATGAGAAGTAGTCAATGCGAGAAGAGGGACTATAGAGAACACCAAGAAGAAGTTTAGTGTGATGAAAGGAAATTTCCAGGAACAGGTGCTCAGCTGATTGCGAGTATTCACTGGGAGATAAGTCTACAATTTTGGAGGGAATATCAGATCTAAGGTAAATAGCTACGCCACCTCCTCCTTTACCTGTTCTGTCATTCCGAAGAAGACGGTAACCAGGTAAAGAATACTGGGTGGATGGGAGGGCAGGCTTAAGAAAGGATTCGGATATTAGAACAGCGTGGACGGTATTGGAATCAAAAGAAGAAAGAAGATCAGGGTAATGGGCTGGTACACTCTGAGCGTTTATGTGAACAATATTCAGAAACTTCTGAAAAAGCGAGAGTCTTTTGTTGATCAAGTCACGCAAAAGAAGAGACGATTCACTACCATCATCGCTAAACGCACTGGCATAACTTTCATCCGATGAGCAAGATGAAGAGCACGAAAAAAATTCATCATCAAAATCACACATATTTAGATAATATATATATAAACAAATACTATAATATAAATACAAAAATAAATAAAAAACACTAATAAACCTAACAAACAAACAATATTGTTCAAAACTATTACAATTTTACAACCCTTCCTTACACGCTCTAATGTAGATGCTATGCTAGTATCCAAGTTGAAAAAAAAAAAAAAAAACAAACAAGTTTTTAAACGGAACGCAGCGAGAGGTGACTGTCAATGTCAACTAAACTGTCATCTGTCACAGTAATAAATTGTGGTGACGTTGTTCAGTTCAGAAGATAACAAAATACAAATAAAAATATCAAACTGACCACAAAACGAGACATAGAAAATTCGTGCTAATATTATGCGGACAAAGCAAAAAGACAGTTGTAGTCACCGGTTCTTACTCAAGAAAATTCACTTTGCCTTTCTTGAGCGAATGTTTCTTTTTGAACCCGCATCTTGGTTAGGACCTCCTCTGGACTGCGTACCCTGCGCAGCAACGGATGATGCAAGGGGCGATAGCGGTGCCTCCTGACCTCGCTGTGGCGACGGAAACTGCTTCTTAAGCACTTCCAGCTCGAACATCTGCTCAATCTTCCTGCGCTTGCTGTCCGGGAGGAGAATGACAATTTTGCCGTCAGTTATCCAACATCGCTTGACACCGAAATGAGAGCGTGCCTCGAGGAAAACATCATGGCGAGGTTTAGTGAGAAACTCGGATATAATGATGCCGGTTGACTTCAGCCTCGTCTTACTGTGCCACACTTCGCTGCAGTTATTTTGGTTGTGGAACCTAACCAGAATAGGTCTAGGCTTATTGGTATTAGTGCCAAGACGATGACAAGCTGTAATATCATTAGCTGAGTAATCGACCAACTTCATTTTGTCGGTTAGCACTTGAATGACGGTTTTCTCTAGATCTTCAGTATTGGACTCTGGAACACCATGGAAAAGTAGGACTTTGCGTCGCATAGCCATCTCTTGCCTATCAAGCCCGAAATGAAGCAGCTCTAGCTGTGATCTGAGCATTCCCAGGGTCTTCCAAACAAGCTGCCTAAAATCGAAGAAATCCTGTGCTAGCTTGGTGACTTCAGTATGTGGCGACTGGCTCTTCAGCTGTTCCTGAAACTCTGCCATCTTGTCAGCAACTGTTGATTCCACTTCCTGAAGCTTGCTGTAGAGATCCATTACTTGTTAGGAGAACAAAAGGAGATGTTGTGTGAAGTGTAGTAAACTTGGAGAGGAGAATGTATCTTGAGCGGATATAAGGGAGGTTTGTGACCACTATTTTATATCATTTGATGAGATAAAATCACTTTATGAAATTTTAAAATTTAAATTACACAGAGCAACTGAAATTGTGTGTTGACACTTGGACTACCCACATCAAAAAAATACTTGGGTATTTAGTCACCTACCCGACAAATATAAAGATTGGGAAGGGAGCTGAATTATCAGTATTCATTATAGATTCTAATTTAATTTATTTCTTAGATATTTGTTTTTCGCTACCTACACAAAGCACGTAAAAACTTGTGAATAATACACAAGACTAATCTTCAAACCCCTAAATAGTTCTAATTACCCACGCACTAAATGGCTCTGTGTTGTATTTTTCCTGATAGGATAGTGGTCCTAAAAATAAAAGCGTTGAGCTGTGATACGAAATGAAAACAAAACATATATTTTGTTCTTGAAGTTAAATAAGAAATTCACACTACCTACTTGATTCAACTCTCATTCGTTTTAGTACCCACTACTAATAATTGGAAAAATTCGTAGGGTAAAATTTAAAGTCTTGGTAATAAAACACTTCTCAGCGTTAAGAAAAAAAAAAACTGATGAATAGCTTGTAAATAAGTTATTAAAACAAGTTGGCGTTGTGTTTGTTACGTTTATAATCACCACAAGTTTATTTAAACTTTAAGCGAATTTAATATATTTAGAGGAAGATACAACTCATTTAATTGCGTTGTTAAATCAAATCTCGAAATAAGTTGACTTTTTTTTTAATGAAATGGTGCGTGTCCAAGGAGAAGTTGAAGTAGCAGTATAATTTCTGCTAAGGAGGGAGCCATAAGCGTACCCATTTGCAAGAGACCTCGATACTAAAATGTATGATTTTTTTTTTATCCAAAGCCCAAACAATTTTTATCTTTGTCTGAGAAATATTTAATTTGGGACTAAATAAATGTATTACTACAGATTGTCTGGTTAAACAAACAATTTAGGAAAAAAAATGGTGTTAAAAATATCGTATAAAACGACTATCACGGATCCTTTATGCTTCCTTTCTTATTATTTGTAATCAACACACAGGTAAAAGGAATATTTCCGTTTTTGAGTCTCAGTTTCGAGTGTAGCTGAAACATTTGATTTTTAAAGATTTTATTTCTGACCGACTAGTCGGTCAGCAACTGCATACGTTTTACACTTGACCACCTCATACAGACTATGTATATGACAGACTCTATATAATAGATGATCAAACGAACTCCAGGAGTGAAGTTCGATCGTTATTATATGAGTCGCTTCATTCGAAGATATAATTTGTTTACAAGTAGTAGTCCTTAATTCGCCAGGCAGACGATGCACGCATTTAAGAGTAATTCATTTGATTCTCTTATTTAAAACGATTTCCGTCCGAGTTCACTTCACCACTGTAGCTGACATTCGCTTCATTTTTTAGAGTCTGTACCTATGAACCTTTAAACAAAACTTTGCATTTGGGTGGAAACCACAACTTGTGTCACAGTGTTTGGTTTTTTGGGAGGGAGGGTTGTTATATTATTATATCTTCGAATGAAGCGACTCATATAATAACGATCGAACTTCACTCCTGGAGTTCGTTTGATCATCTATTATATTTCGTCGCTTCATTCTTCAGATATAATTTGTTTACAAGTAGATGTTTAGAGAACAAAGTTTTGTTTGGTTACTGTGAAACAACTGTATATACAAGATGTTCTAGTTTAACTATCTAAGCCAACGAATTACAAATAGTAATTCGTTGAAAAAATCTGTAATTTGCTGATCCAAGCAGATAATAAATAACCTTTGATTTATACCAAAAGCAAGTATGCAACAAAAATCAACTTATATAATAAGTTACTCATTCGATACAACTGATATTACAAAATCATCTACCTACTGGTCTAATATATCAAACTATTAAAGTGCTAGACGTGCTGGTCCAGCCAGCTGTTTTTACGAGTCGAGGCTGAGAGAGTTGCAATTTTGCAAAGCGGGGAAGATGCATGTGTCGACAAGTCTTCTCTCAGATAGTGTTTCTGGAAAATCAACCAGCTTATAAATCACAGCTGCTTAAGCTAATTAACGTGGATGTTAATTGATATTTACAATTTTCCTACATTGGCAGTTCTTGATTTTATTTTTTGAACAAAAATATGGACAGAACACGAGTGCATAATATATTCAGTTAAATAATATTAGAACAATATCGGCTAATCTTAGCCCGCAGTGGAAGTTTGATTAAATACGTTATGGCTATCTCAACTCCATTATTTGCAAAATAATATAAGTATTCACTTTTTATTATTGAAAATTTTTGTGCCCCATGAGCATATAGTGAAATCGCTGATCTGTTCATTTTATTTTATATCATTAACTCTAAATTAAGGGACTATTTAGATACACACTTATTTACTTATTAGTTGTGTGTCCCAAGTAACTATTACGAGTACCAGGCCGATTAGGCTTGTGATTGTAAGTAGAAGAAGGTTTTAAACCAATTATTGGTTCCAATTCTATCACCTAATAAGTAAGTAGCAAAGATTACGGCAAACGATGATTGTCAAGAGAGCCGTTGTACAGCTGTTCATACGAACCAAACATCTCGTCACTTTGTTTTGTTAAAAATAACAGTAGTTGTTGGTTGTAGGACTATCAAACACGTTTGCGTTTTTTCTGGGGACAAGCTGTTACCCAAAGCGTATTTTGACATATATTGTTAAATAGGAGCCTCAGACAGCGAAGCTCAAGAGAACATCAGTGCAAGCGAGAGGATCAATACCCGCAGGACCTGTAAGATTAGTTAAAAAGGAACAGTATACTCTGATATGGATTATAAAAGTTTCAAGTGTTGAAGGACACTTATTTTGTATGATATAAATAATTAAGATGGGCTAAAAGGCAGAGAAGGCCTTGTGAAAACACAAAATACGGTGCCTTCGTCATCAGTAATTTTTCCCAAATATAAAAGGAACCGGAACCGCGTAAAATGTCCAGGTCAAAGGATAAAGTATCCATAGCTACAGCGTCTGGATCTAGTTTTCATAAAAAAAAAAACATAAATCGCTAAGGATTGTCGCTAAGAGCAAAACTAAGAGTACAGCGAACTTTAAAGCTGTGTCTTAAAAGTTTGCACACAGAGCCCGGGAGTGACTTTCATTGACTCAGCTGGCACCTGCGGCAATTTGTGTTTCGTAAAATTTAAATAAATAAATATTGTGCCAATCGTACCATTGCCAATTTTGACAAGTTATTTGTACAATATGGTATGGTACCTACATACTCTTTTTTTTTTTTTTTTTTGTAACCTTAAAACAAATATTTTACTTCTTCGGCCTTCTTCGTAGCCTTTGGTTTTATTTACTGCTCCACACTAGGTACTAGTTAGGGAGTTGTCCGTATTTAATATCTTTCTGTAAGACAAGTATCTTGTGATGGCCAGGAATTTGTAGAAACATTACCATACCATCAGATAAGATCTTCTAAAATATCATAATATTCATAAGGCACGGTTGTAAAATCGTAAAGAATTATATAGCGTGACTTCTTTCATATATTATGTTGAAAATTTAAATGTAGAAATTTTCGGTCATCTTAAAAACATAAATTAAGAGATGGGCTTTTCGTAGCAAGGAAGCCGTTTTTCAAAACATAATTTTTGAGGCGGTTGAATGACACGTTGCAATAGGTACATTTATTTCTTGGATTTAGAATAAATCGGTTACAGCTATTGCGTTTTGGTGCTTTAAAATTAGGTACCCAATATAAATTCCGATGGAATGTAACTCGTAACGGTTGTAACGCTGGAAATAGGAACTTATTCTCCAGTTAAAATCAATATAAACTTTGTATATTGGCTTTTCTTGAGGGTAAATTTTAAACGTGGATTTCACGTTACATTAGCACTACACGGAATATTATTTCCTCGTTTTTCCCAGGTAACACTAGGATACTGTGGTGTTTAGGGTTCATGCTTATGCATGTATTATAACAACATTGTGGTTATGAAATATTGCGATTTTCTACTTCGTAGAATTATCCGGACACAGAAAGTGTAAAAAACATTGTATTATACCAGCATGTACTTGTGTTACGGTTCTGTGCTGGAGCATGAGTTTTGGATGGATTGTAACTTTTAGTCGATGCTGCTTGAGCTTGGGGATAAGGCCAGAGCCTGCCTGTAACCTCGCTCCCCCCCCATTTGACGGGTAATGAGGACCCGACCAAGGCTTCTTCTGCTGGGTTAAACGAGCTCCCGACGTTTGAAAAGATGCATCTTTATCTCTCAATAGTTTTATTTGCTTTAACTTTTTTATAAAAACAAGTTTTGTCTTTTACAGATACTTGTACATGCAAGCGGAGATATTTTTATCTAAGCCTGGAATTCAATTAGCAATTTAGTATCGGTGTTTGTAATAATTTACAATAAACCGGTATTAGGTGATATTTGAGAAGTATGTGCTTGTCTATAGGCATGCCTTTTTTCAATATACTTAGGCGTACAAAAGTTCGACAGTGTGTCGTGAATATGATAGAGAACAAGTTTGGCGTATCAAACGTAGACGCCTAAGGTGTCTCGAAGACTCCTCAGGTGTCCAGACCTTAGGTGTCGGTTGGTCCAGGGCTGGCATGATCTTTTGCCTCGTGGACGGTTTTGTTCTCTTTACTATTACTGGCACCCAAAAATAAAATTTTAGTAGGTGGGTATTTTACAATAAAAATATTCTGGTTATGGTTAACAAACAAAAAGGCTTGTTGTGAAAACTAAAGACAATGTATCGCAGACGACACACATAGATGAACTTGATATTATTGTTTTCATTGACGATAAATTTTGACGTTAAGTCACAGTTACCGCCGTCGCAATTGACTCTCGGTCAATGCCGACCTTAACAATAAAAAGTTGACTCTCAGTCAATAGCAATTTTAATATCGCATATTGTAATAATTATTTGGCGTTTACTTGTAGTTAACGCCGTTACGATTGACTCACAGTCGAGTCCGACGTGAAAATAGATAACTTGTATTTTTATGCATGATTTATGTTGATATAGTTTGACATAACTCGCAGTTAAGCCGTCGTTATTGACTCGCAGTCAATCCCAACAACTAACAGATAGTTTGGCGTTAACTCGCAGTTAACACCGTCGTTATTGGCTCGCAGCCAATCCCGACAGACAATAGATAGTTGAATCGCAGTAAAAATATATTCAGATGTCGATTTTTGTCTATATTATTTGGCCATAACTCGCAGTTAAGGCCGTCGCAATTGACTCGCAGTCAATCCCGACATAATAATAGATAGGCAACATTATGCATCACGTATTTTCAATACTATGTGGCCTTAACTCGCAGTTAACGCCGTCGCAATTGACTCGCAGTCAATCCCGACATAATAATAGATAGACAATCGCATTCCATCATATCCATTCACGTAACACATCGTAAATAATATTAGGCGGTAACTCGAAGTTACTGCCGTCGCAATTGACTCGCAGTCCATTCCGACGTAAGTTGTTCTATGATTCACTTGGTAATAAATGTTTAAAACACAAAAAAAAGAAAACATATTTCATTTTTTACTTACCCTCGTAACTTTCGCCATTAGACGAAATAACATCTAACACACATCATACACACGTATACTTAATACGTCGGTAACGTTTAATTTTGTTACTTTCCTTTATTTTTACTTTGTTTGTCGGAAGGTAAGAAAAGATAAAATTGTATGACGTAAACGAAGGCTAAAATTTTTAAGCCTGTGTAGGTGGTAATGAAATTTTGTAGTAATTAACTACAAAAAAAAAATTATTGAATATGTTTCAAAATCTCTCGATTAGACAATGTTCTAACATTTGTCGGAATTATCATAAACAAAATGTCATTATATGGTTTACGTCTATCTTATTAAATTTTCCATCATTTTCGTAAAAGTTCTGGGTGCGACCGATAGGTCATAATCATGGTTGTTACGTTGTCATGTTACGTTTTTGTATACAAAACAAGTAACTGGAGGTATCGGGCCGCAAGATACTCGTAGGCCGTAATAAACACTTCAATTTGTTTAGCAAATTTAAGAATAGAACATGTGGGTAATCTTGAAAATTTTTCTCTCTTAGAAAGAATTAATAATCAAAACAACACTTACTGAAAAGTTTTGAATCCAGTACAATTACACTAACACACGGAGCAAAAACTTATTTTATCGAAAATAATTTTAAATATTTGTAATTTAACTTCAATATTACAACTTCAGGTATAATCTATCTACTTCTTATTGAACATTGCGCTTCGGCATGGGACGCGTGCGTTCACTGCCCCGCACGAAAAAGGAATGAAGCGAATGTCAGCTACAGTGGTGAAGTGAACTCGGACGGAAATCGTTTTAAATAAGAGAATCAAATGAATTACTCTTAAACGCGTGCATCGTCTGCCTGGCGAATTAAGGACTACTACTTGTAAACAAATTATATCTGAAGAATGAAGCGACGAAATATAATATTTACTCTGTGTGCGTGTCTACGAACGAACTTCCTTAGAGTGAGTTCCAGAACGGTAATAATTACCCTTTGACAGCAGTCTCTCTCGACCACACCGATGGAAGTCATATAACGCTATCCTGCTGTCAGGGTAACTTTTACCCGATTCGGTACGCAACCCTAAATGTGAAATAAAATCGGCAGAGAAAACTGAAGCCTATACTTATGATCAAATATGAAGTCTATACGAGTAAAAGATCTCCTACTCTTAATAAAATGGTAAAAGGTTTTTTTTTATAATAGTTTGGATTTCGATCAACTTTGGAAAAAGTGCCTATCTAATACCTACTTTTTATTTATTTATGTTCCTTCGTAGAACGTCCAAATTGTTTTGTTCTCGATATAATTTCCTACATGTGGACATTGTGCACAATTAAAACTTCCTACATGTGGAAAGTTGGGTAAATCATCCTAGTTCGGTAAGTACTTTAGTACTTTTAAAAGCAGGTTTTTCCGCGCAAGTGGTAACAAGACCAGTAGGTCTAAAATACACAGAACTTGCCCTACGGTGCAACAAACTGTAGAATACAGAGACTTGCTCGAGGTTAGAGTGTTATCTTTGACGTGTGGTCGACTGTACATTTTTCTGTATTTAAGCGAAAATATCAATTACATTAAAAATCCATTTCGGGAGTCTAGTAGATCCTGAAATTCTGATTATTCTGGAAGATGTAGGTTTACTTATCGTTTTTATCTCAACATACCTACATTTTAAACTTATTTCTTGTACAAGAATGTTTCCTTTTCGCCCTGCTTTACTCATGAATGAATGGAAACTTACAACTTTCACTTATTTTTATTTTCACATTTTTTTTGCTCTTTCTAAAAATATCGATTAAATATGTCAATCCATTAAATTTAATTTAATGATACAGAATAACGTAAATTCTATAAATACCTACATGAATTCAATGAGAGTTAGAAAAAAAATATTTTGTACAAGATTATTTAAATATTTTTACTACCTATCTACTTGCTAAGTTCTGCGGTCTACCGCTTTTAGATTTCGGTCATATACTTAACTTTCCGTAGCAAAATGGTGGGTGGATATCTCATTATAAAATTTGGCCGTGAAGTTATTTCAGATACCATTGGTGACTTGATGACCTTAGGCCTTCTCAGCTCTATGACGAGGTTACCTAAAAGTACCTGATACCAAAAAGGTAATTTGTTTTATTTCCGCTTTGCAATTATACTTTGCCCAATCACCTGGAAAGACTATGATATGCAATATTATGTAACCTTGGTGTTTTAAATTTACTGTTGATAAGACAGAAAGTATTTTTTCAATAAGGAACGATAAGGTAAACTCGTATGAAGTGAAGCACGCATGAGATGACTTCAATGCAGTATTTAATATACCGTATGGTGGATAGATGGAGTTTGGACATATACAGTCCTCCCTCGTGGTCCACCTGCGCCGTTTATATACAAAGCTGAATATAAAGTCCCATAAGAAAATCTTGAAAACTTTGGTATTTTAACAGTACTGGTGTGCATACCAACTTCATCCCTCAAACGTATATGTAGGTATATGCTTAACAAACAGAAGATAACGAGGTCTTTCTGGTGCTAGTCCCTAACAAATAAATTATGAAAAGTTCACGTAAAAGTATAAGACAATCTAGATGACCCTTAGAAATTTTATAGTGTAAATTAGAAGCTAGCGCTCCTTTTAACTTATCCGCCAAACTGAGTATTACGACGAGCTGTGGTCATAAAAAAAAGGGCATTAGTTTATTGTGTTTGAAAGCATAAAAAAATATATATAAAACCACTTTTTAAATGGAGTCGAAAAATCATTCAAGTTTACCAAAGAAATAAAAAGTAAAGTAAATTAAGTATTCAGGTGTGATATTATATATTATTATTTTTCATCGCTAAAACATAAGTATTATACACTAAATCTCTCACTTCTCTTTACAAATTCATATTCATTTTTTTATTCTCTTATAACCGGGGTCGGCTGTGTCGGTGGCATTTTATTTTCTGCACTTAATTATTATTTTGCCGAAGAACTTGCCAGAATACCAACTCAATACGTTTATTATCTACCTACCTCTTTAAATATTCGATTATTTTGTAGTTGTCGCAGCCAAGCAACTAGTCCATTTCCACAAGTACTAATTCGCTAAAAACTGACTTATCACACCATCGAGCTGAATCTACTAACTAATATCAATTCAACCCGGGAGCAGAAAACTACTGTTTTTTTTTTTTAATCGAGATTAATCTAACGAAGAAAGCATAAATTAAGATAAATGAAATCTTTTCGTGTGAAGTAACGATGCTTAACCATGTAAATAGCTTAATTAACGCTGCAGCTTATAAAAGATGTGCCAAGTAGTGCTGATCCTCTTATCTACTTAAGACAATATCGAGGATGGAAAGCCAGAAGTACCCAGCTCTCAGGGCCGTGGTTATTCATACCTATACAAACCCAGGGATGCCCAGGTCACAGGGCTAGAGTTCTTCATACTTATTCAAACCCAGAAGCGCCCAAGTCACAGAGCTGGGGGGGTCCTTCGCACTTATTAAAACCAAGGACGATAATAAAACTGGTTAAAACCCAGGAGGGCCCAGGTCACAGGGTCGGGTTTCATCGTATTTATTTAAGCCCATTAGGGCCCAGGTCACAGGGCCGGGGTTCATCGTACTTATTCAAACCCATGAGGGCCCAGGTCACAGGGCCGGGTTTCTTAGTATTTATTTTCAAACCCATGAGGGCTCAGGTCACCGAGCCGGGGTTCATCGTACTTAATCAAACCCAGGAGTGCCCAGGTCACAGGGCCAGGGAACCCGAAGATCTTCGTACAAATTCAAACCTAAGGAGTACCTAGTCCACGGGGCCAGTGGTTTTCATACCTACACTCAGGGAGTCCGGGTAACATGGAACTATGAAACTTTAAAAAAAATATATGTACATAGTTTTTAGTGCCCTCGCTGATAAAATTATTAATTTTGACTTTGAAAATGATTCACGTTCTAAATTACAAGCGCCCAAATAAACACCCGAATTCTGAAATTTCCCTTAGCCACATAGACTACGTCAAAAAAAATACACCGTGATTAATACAAAAGTACCTGTGCGACCGAGCTTCGCTCTATAATAGCCACTTCTACCTGACAATATCATCTGGTGAGCAAGCTATGCTACTCAACAACAGATGGCGCTGTAAATTTCTTAAACGCTCTAAATCGCGCAAAGAAATTATTAACAAGACTGTGAAAACGAATTTTCCCAGACATGAGACCTAGCTACATCGATTTTTCGCCCCCGAAAACCCCTGTATAGTAAATTTCATCGAAATCGTTAGAGCCGTTTTCGAGAAACCGATTACAAATATATATACAAATATTGCTCGTTTGATAGAATAAGATTTTGAAATAACATGAAATGTTGTGAATTGACACTCTTATGCATGTACTTGTACTAAGTACGGACCTATCATCACATCACACCACTTGTTGCCCCGTTTTTGGTTCAGAACTGATGTTGAGCTGCCTTCAGTCACATTTTCATCGATACGGACGACTCAAAAATAATGGACTTATCTTATTAAATTTATAAAATTCTTGTATCATCAAATCTTCGGCTTATATCGCCAATAAGTAATTACTAAATTCTTGTATTGTGTATTGTGCGCCGTACGCATGCCGTACGATATAACCATTCATGAACGTTCCATATTAAACTGATGTCCATGTTTCATACAATACAAAATTTTAGTTATAACTAAGTTCTTGTTATTATTTTGATATGATGTTTGTTTGTTTAGGTATGTTGGTTTAATATTGTTACTTACTTAAACTTGCGTTATGATTTGATATATTGTGATATTAACTTATGACATGTGAATATGTAGGTACAATCATTGCAGTTCTTTATGTCTTTTTATTGTTTTGATTATTATACGATATCTACATCATTTTGAATTTGAATTATAATTACTATTGTCGTTATTTTTATCATTAAAATAAAACAAAATAACTGGCTGTAACTACGCTTGGGAACTCGCGATACATTTTCATTTCATATTATATATTCTTTATTGTACACAATAAAACAGAACAGTAGTGATAGAAGAGATTCATAATGCGAGCTTATCTCTATGAAGAGATCTTTTCCAGCCAACCTGAGTTTAGTGATATTATGATTTAATAAATTGTAAAAATCTTTTGTTTCACTACAATTTTAGAGAACTATTTACATTTCATGTTCTTTTTTTTGTTTTGTATATCGGAATATCTTGGGACATGAGTAATAAAGCGGTAAAGCACTTTTAAAATATTTTAATCACATTGATCAAGTGAACACAGTTTAATTTTAATTAGTTACCAACTAAATAATTATTATAAAATAGTAAAACGATATGACAAAAATATCACTTATAAGGAAAACAGCGATCCGTGCACCGAGCGTGCCAAAGCAGAACTGAAACTTGCTCCTTCCGAGCGCTGCCTTTTATACAAGGTAGTGGGGGGCGCTTGTTGCGTCATTCGCATCACCTGACCGCCCGGTGCACGTTCCGCAAACGTTAAGAGAACGTGGTTTTCCTTTCTGTACGGCTAGGCACGATGACGACGCCGACACGGCCATGCTGACGAGCGTGTTAGAATTTTAAGGATAGAAACATGTGCAGTTACAAATAAAAGCTTTTTAATATGAGTTTTCTATTAAAGGAATACTAGGTCTTGAGTTATTTACCTATTGTGCTCTAAAATACGAGGATACAGCCAAGCTGTCTTGTACTACCTACCTTAATTAACCACGCCTTTTCGTGGATTATAGCTACATAGGAAGGGAATTTTAGAACAAATGATAAACGAAATAAATGGTAGTTATAAATGTACTTGATTATTCAAAGAAACAGCAGTAAAACAGTTACTAATCCAAGCAGAGTTGAAAATACAGTTATCTACATTTAAAGACAAGAAAATAACACGTTTACAATGAGATTTACTTCTATTACAACAACATATTTTAAATATTAAAGAAAATTACTTAACTCAGGACTAGGGATACTTCCAGTTTCGCCGACACTAATATAAGAGAGATTTAATGCTCTGATGGAGCTTCTTATCATACAATATGAAATGAAGTTTGTACAGGTAGTGAGCAATACAATTATCCAATCAGGAACGAGGTGAGTGATATTAGCCACATATTAACCAATAGAAACAATTCTAGTTACATTAGCCAATGAGCTACATTGAACAGCATCAAAATTACTACTTTTACATACGATTTGGTATATTTTACTAGATTAATCGATAACAATATTAATACAATATTTTGAACACATTATAAACCTTGCAACACATGTCATTTTTATGATTTTACTTCATACAATACTTTAGTTAATTACATTCTACAACTTCCGTAAGGAAAGAGATGAAATCAATACTATTACAATAAAATTTATTACTCCTAACTATCTATTATCTCTGAAATACAATTTAGCCATTTAGCAATATTTTTAGACATATTTTCAGGTATTATAATCTATCAAGCGCACGTCCTCGTGCGTATCCGTGAAATCGATCAGTTATCTATGAACAGAAATAAAACTTTATTAATTACACAGTTCGACCATCCTGATAATCACAATCATTTATTCAGTAATGCCATTGGACCAGTTAACTCTTCAATAGCATTTCTGATTTAATAGAACTAGATTGACCAAATCCCTTCAATACTGCCGTTGGACTGGTAATCCCTTCAACGGCCAAAACATACTTGACTAGCAATCCTAGTAGCGCAACACACCAAGCAAAGTGCTACTCAGTCACTGGACTAGTAACCCTTCAGTAATAGTTACACTGGCCTAGAAACCCTTCAAACACTGGACCGGTAACCCTGCAGTGATTGATACACTGGGCCAGAAACCCTGCAGTGATTGGACTGGTAACCCTTCAGTGTCACACTGGACCGGAAACCCTACAATGACTGAACCAGCATCATCCCAGTGCGTTGAACCACCAGGCTGGAACCTAAACATCAGAGAAATCGCATAAATTGTCCACAACACTGTCAGCCGTCATGGTTTCAGATCCAACTGATAACGTGTCTTCGGAATCTATACTCACAGTGTCTGAATCAGGTGGATTATGAACCAAAGCATTAGTAACCAATCTAACACAGTCACCTGATGCTGGTGTTTCTGTATCAGAAGAACCATAGGGTGTAAAGTCATGATTCTCTTCCGCCGACATGGCTTCATCACTGTCAGTATAGTTCTCAATGACATCTAAGAATCCTGTTTGGCCACTGGGTACTTTTCTTAAGTTTTCGTGGGCGTACTTGTAAATTCTGTTGGAACCATTTATGTTTTTAGTTCGTACCTGTCGTTATCGAGGACTGCCACTACTTTGTAGGGACCCTTAAATTTTTTGTCAAGTTTAGTTTGGTGTCGTTCTTCGCATTTCACTAAAACAAAATCTCCTATAGAAAAATGTTTAATAGTCGCCTTACCTCTGTTGAAGCGAGTCACATCTTTTTCGGCAAGTACCTCAATGTTAGCAGATGCGCTAGACCGGGCTTCTTCAAGATTTGTCCTGTTGAGGTCATCAGCAGTCGGAGAGATTTTTGAGATGCCTAAAGAATTACCTTTTATGCCAAACATCAACTCTAAGGGAGAAAAACCAGTCACCCTGCATCGACTACTGTTCAGTGCTAGTTGAATTTCTCCCAATTGATCTCGCCAAATGTTATCAGAGTTGCATTCGACTATAGTGAGCAAACTCTTCAGAGTGCGCATCACACGCTCAACCTGGCCGTTGGCCCTACTTGAACCTGTTGCAATGAGATGCAACTCGATAATGTGATCTTTACAGAATTTTTTAAAATCTGTACTGTCATAGCAACGACCTCTATCAGCGATTATGCGCTTCGGTACTCCAAATAGATTGACTGATTTACGGATTGCATCTACAGCGTTTTGTGAGTTTAAAGAAGGCGTGTATTGTAGAAGAACAAATTTTGTAAATGAATCGATAAGAACCGAACAGTACTCACGTGATTCACTCTTCCCGCTTAATTTTCCAGAGATATTTACATGAACAGTGTGCCATGGAACGGAAACTTTCGGAATAGGGTGAAGCTGCACTTGCTGAGCTCCTGAAGGTCCCTTTGAAGTCTGGCAGACAATGCAAGAATCTGAAAACTTTTTAACATATTTGTGCATATTAGGAAACCAATAAAGTTCATACAGTTTGTCTAGCGTTTTTTCAAATCCCAAATGTTTTAATTCACAATGGACATGATTTATTAAACTCCATACCAGTGACCGAGGAACAATAGGTAACCAACTACTGGTTTTCCTACGCTGAACCTTTCTATACAGCACCCCTTTCCTAACATCGTAGGTTTGTGCAACGCTTTTGGGTAAATCATTGGATCTTAGTTTTGTAATAATGTCCAAAATTTCAGGATCACGTTGCTGTTCAACTTGGATCCAATTTTTATCTAATTCAGTGAAGTTTACAACTTTTGGGGGAGTTTTAGTCTTATTGTTATCAGTGTGAATTGGATTTCGAGACAGGAAATCTGCATGAGCCATTTGTTTGCCTTCCTTGTACTCGATATTGAAATCATAGGCTTGTAGGATCGCCCACCAACGGTGAACTCTCGGTGTAAGGTCTTTTTTTGAATGAGAGGCCTTCAAAGAATTGCAGTCAGTAAACACTGTAAACTTCCGACCATATACAAAATGACGAAAGTGTTCTACAGCACGAACTACGGCCAGCGTCTCCAGCTCATAGGAGTGATAACGAGACTCTGCATCATTTGTTCGCTGGCTGTAATATGCTACTACGTGAGGACTACCATCTTTTTTTTGAATTATTACGGCTCCGTACCCTTCCGAGCTAGCATCTGTATGAATTTCAATCGGTAAGGTAAGATCAAAAATTATAAGAACCGGTTCATTAGTTAGGTGCTTTATAATGGTCTTATGAATTTCGTCATGTTCGTCAGTCCAATTAATTTTGCCATGGCCTTTTGTTAATGGATATAAAGGTTTCATGAGCCTTGAGAAATCGTGTATAAATTTCCGAAAGTATGAAGCCAAACCTATTAGTTGTCTGACTTGAGTAACAGTTTTTGGGGGAGGAACATTAGTCAATGCGTCGATTTTTTTTGGGTTGGGTCTTAATTCACCGGAAGAAATAACAAAACCATGGTATTCAATTTTCTTTTTCATAAAACTACATTTCTTAAAATTGAACGTAAACCCGCAATCAGTTAAAGTATGTAATAATCTGTCTAATCGATCCAAACCTTCATCGACAGTTTCAGATACTGAAAGGACATCATCCATATATACGAGTATCCTATCATCATCGAGAGGTTTCAAAGCATTGTTTATGGCTCTCTGAAAAACTTGTGGAGCATTGCGCAAGCCAAAAGGCATTGCTAGAAATTCAAATTGCCCCTTAGGGGTCACAAAAGCAGTTTTTTCGACTGAATCTTTATGCACTGGTAACTGATGAAAACCGGATGCCATATCTATTGTACAGAAATAATTGGCACCATGAAGTTTGTTAATCTGATCATCGATTAATGGTAATGGGTAATTGTCATGCTTATTATTGGTATTTAACTCACGGTAGTCGACGCACATACGTGGCTCATCCGCTTCGTCCTTTTTCTTAACTAGCAGTATAGGGCTTGCAAATGGCGATGAACTCTCTCTTATTATGTTAGCATCACGTAGTTCCTTTATCTTTTTGTCCACCACCTGTTGTTCTGCTGGAGATAACCTGTAAGGTCTTCGTTGAACTGTTCTAGTAGGGTCGATTAAATCAATATGTAACTCACCTGTAGTGATCCGAGTCTTAGGAAAATTTTGGGTAAAGCGATCAGAATATTTTTTTAAAACTTCAAGCAATTTTACCTTTTCTGTTCCGGTCAAATCAGTTTTTAATTGAATTTAAGTCTAAGTTTGAAGCAAATTTTGTAGACGAACACGTAAAATTTTCTTTGAATAAAATAGACTCATTGCTGATCTCAACTGAAATTCCAGATTCCAACAAATCACGAGCGGTGTGAAGTTAGCAGAAAAAGTTAGACGAATTTCATAACCCGACCAAATTAAGGAGGTCGAAATTTCAAAATGCAAAAACTGCCTTAATTGGGCGCAAATCAAATAGAAAACGATACAGAATGAGTCTAAAAGGCTGTCTTCAATCCCTAGTTACCATACAAACAGATAAAACATACAAAAACCACAAAAAACAGACATTTTGAAAAAATACGTATAAAAATGTTTATGGGCCTTTTCAATCTAATCGAAATGACCTAAAACGTAAGAAATCCATTAGAAAACATACTAGAAACGAGTTTCCTAAAAAATATGAATGTAAGTTACACAAAAACTGCTGAAAAAGGCCATCCTACGTTAATTCTATCAACGAAGATGTTTGAAAATCAACAGCCCTCGTTTCTTATTAGGTAGGAAAAAAGCCAAGGTGTCCGATGAAAGGAAATTTTATGCCCTTTTTAAGGATATACATCTCATCATGTTTGATATATAGGGGCTATGAATGCTTTCGCTCGGAACAGACCCCCTATCGACGCTGAGCCTACATCTTTTGCCTAAACATATATTTTTTCTCTTATCAGGTAGGAAGTAAACCAAGGTGTCTTATGAAAGGGAATTTTAAGCCCTTTCAAACAGTATGCATCATAACACGTTTGATGTATCAGGGCTATATAAAAAAGTCGATACAATAAGACCCGGTATCGACGCGGACCCTTCAACGTTTGCCGACACATATCTTTTTTCCCTTATTAGGTAGGAAAAAAGCCAAGGTGTCCGATGAAAGGGAATTTTAAGCCCTTCCTTACGATATGCATTTCATCATGTTTGATATATAGAGCTAAGAATTCTAACGCTCGAAAAATACCCCCTATCGACGCTGAGCCTTCAACATTTGCCGGATCATATCTTTTTTTCTTTTTAAGGTAGGAAGTGAAACAAGGTTTACGATGAAAGGGAATTTTCTGCCCTTTTTAACAATATGCATGACAACACGTTTGATACATCCAAACTATATAAAAAAGTCGATTCAATAAGACCCTCTATCGTCGCTGACCCTTCAAGGTTTGCCGACACACATCTTTTTCTCTTATTAGGTAGGAAGTAAACCAAGGTGTCTTATAAAAGGGAATTTTATGCCCTTTCTAACAATATGCGTGACAACACGTTTGATACATCCAAACTATATAAAAAAGTCGATTCAATAAGACCCTCTATCGACGCTGACCCTTCAACGTTTGCCGACACATATCTTTTTTTTCTTATTAGGTAGGAAGTAAACCAAGGTGTCTTATAAAAGGGAATTTTATGCCCTTTCTAAAAATATACCACACAACACGTTTGATACATCCAGACTATATAAAAAAGTCGATTCAATAAGACCCTCTATTGACGCTGACCCTTCAACGTTTGCCGACACATATCTTTTTTCTCTTATTAGGTAAGAAGTGAACCAAGGTGTCTTATGAAAGGGAATTTTATGCCCTTTCTAACAATATGCCTCACAACACGTTTGATACATCCAGACTATATAAAAAAGTTGATTCAATAAGACCCTGTATCGACGCCGACCCTTTAACGTTTGCTGACACATATCTTTTTTCCCTTATTAGGTAGGAAAAAAGCCAAGGTGTCCGATTAAAGGGAATTTTATGCCCTTCTTTATGATATGCGTTTCATCATGTTTGATATATAGAGCTAAGAATGCTAACGCTCGAAAAATACCCCCTATCGCCCCTATCGACGCTGAGCCATATCTTTTTTCTCTTATTAGGTAGGAAGTAAACCAAGGTGTCTTATAAAAGGGAATTTTATGCCCTTTCTAACAATATGCCTCACAACACGTTTGATACATCCAGACTATACAAAAAAGTCGATTTAATAAGACCCTCTATCGACGCTGACCCTTCAACGTTTGCCGACGCATATCTTTTTTTTCTTATTAGGTAGGAAGTAATCCAAGGTGTTTTATAAAAGGGAATTTTATGCCCTTTCTAACAATATGCGTGACAACACGTTTGATACATCCAAACTATATAAAAAAGTCGATTCAATAAGACCCTCTATCGACGCTGACCCTTCAACGTTTGCCGACACATATCTTTTTTCTCTTATTAGGTAGGAAGTGAACTAAGGTGTTTTTTGAAAGGGAATTTTATGCCCTTTCTAACTTTATGCCTCACAACACGTTTGATACATCCAGACCCACATAAAAAAGTTGATTCAATAAGACCCTGTATCGACGCCGACCATTCAACGTTTGCTGACACATATCTTTTTTCCCTTATTAGGTAGGAAAAAAGCCAAGGTGTCCGATTAAAGGGAATTTTATGCTCTTCTTTATGATATGCGTTTCATCATGTTTGATATATAGAGCTAAGAATTCTAACGCTGGAAAAATACCCCCTATCGACGCTGAGCCTTCAACATTTGCCGGATCATATCTTTTTTTCTTTTTAAGGTAGGAAGTGAAACAAGGTTTACGATGAAAGGAAATTTTCTGCCTTTTTTAACAATATGACTCACAACATGTTTGATACATCCAAACTATATAAAAAAGTCGATTCAATAAGACCCTCTATCGACGCTGACCCTTCAACGTTTGCCGACACATATCTTTTTTCTCTTATTAGGTAGGAAGTGAACCAAGGTGTCTTATGAAAGGGAATTTTATGCCCTTTCTAACAATATGCCTCACAACACGTTTGATACATCCAGACTATATAAAAAAGTTGATTCAATAAGACCCTGTATCGACGCCGACCCTTTAACGTTTGCTGACACATATCTTTTTTCCCTTATTAGGTAGGAAAAAAGCCAAGGTGTATGATGAAGGTGTTTAGCAGCACCTGTTGTGTCTGTTCTCTAAATGTTTGTATTATTTGTATTTTTATGTGTACAATAAACAGTTAAATAAATAAATAAATAAATAAATGAAAGGGAATTTTAAGCTTTTCCTTACGATATGCGTTTCATCATGTTTGATATATAGAGCTAAGAATGCTTACGCTCGAAAAATACCCCCTATCGCCCCTATCGACGCTGAGCCATATCTTTTTTCTCTTATTAGGTAGGAAGTAAACCAAGGTGTCTTATAAAAGGGAATTTTATGCCCTTTCTAAAAATATGCCTCACAACACGTTTGATACATCCAGACTATATAAAAAAGTCGATTCAATAAGACCCTCTATCGACGCTGACCCTTCAACGTTTGCCGACGCATATCTTTTTTTTCTTATTAGGTAGGAAGTAAACCAAGGTGTCTTATAAAAGGGAATTTTATGCCCTTTCTAACAGTATGCGTGACAACACGTTTGATACATCCAAACTATATAAAAAAGTCGATTCAATAAGACCCTCTATCGACGCTGACCCTTCAACGTTTGCCGACACATATCTTTTTTTTCTTATTAGGTAGGAAGTGAACTAAGGTGTTTTTTGAAAGGAAATTTCATGCCCTTTCTAACTTGATGCCTCACAACACGTTTGATACATCCAGACTATATAAAAAAGTCGATTCAATAAGACCCTCTATCGACGCTGACCCTTCAACGTTTGCCGACGCATATCTTTTTTTTCTTATAGGTAGGAAGTAAATCAAGGTGTTTTATAAAAGGGAATTGTATGCCCTTTCTAACAATATGCGTGACAACACGTTTAATACATCCAAACTATATAAAAAAGTCGATTCAATAAGACCCTCTATCGACGCTGACCCTTCAACGTTTGCTGACACACATCTTTTTTCCCTTATTAGGTAGGAAAAAAGCCAAGGTGTCCAATGAAAGGGAATTTTAAGCCCTTCCTTATGATATGCGTTTTATCATGTTTGATATATAGAGCTAAGAATGCTAACGCTCGAAAAATACCCCCTATCGACGCTGAGCCTTCAACATTTGCCGGATCATATCTTTTTTTTGTTATTAGGTAGGAAGTAAACCTAGGTGTCTTATAAAAGGGAATTTTATGCCCTTTCTAACAATATGCCTTACAACACGTTTGATACATCCAGACTATATTAAAAAGTCAATTCAATAAGACCCTGTATCGACGCTGACCCTTCAACTTTTGCCGACACATATCTTTTTTCCCTTATTAGGTAGGAAAAAAGCCAAGGTGTCCGATGAAAGGGAATTTTATGCCCTTCCTTATGATATGCGTCTCATCATGTTTGATATATAGGGCTATGAAATGCTTACGCTCGAAAAAGACTATCTATCGACGCTGAGCCTTCCACGTTTGCCGACACAAATCTTTTATCCCTTAAGAGTTCTAAAGTAAAACAAGGTATTGTATGAAAGGGAATTTAATGCTTTTTCTAATTATAAAATATATATCAGCTTTGATGAGGTGACACTTGTGAAAAAAATAAATTAAACGTGGCAATTCAATGACCCATATCTTTTTTATCTTAATATTACCGTTGATGAATGTGGTACCAGGTTAAAGGTAATATTATAAGCTTTTTGCCAATATTTTTTTTTAAAGCCTTTATACAGTAGAACTTTGTTAAAAATACTGATTAGGATTTATTGCAAACCTTTCTCTACTCGTCGCTAGATGGCGGTTTAATTAGTGGTCATTACACTTATGAGAAACGTGTACTATAAAAGACCTTATTGTTATCTCCATCCGCCGCGTGGTAGCGCTGTTTTATTTTTCTAGTCACCAATAGATGCCTCTGTTTACGTTCACTAACCGATAGTTGTATTATTTTTGCAACCCATTCTTAGCCTGTGTTTTATTGTTTAATATAGCATTCTTTAGTTGTATATCATTTTAATTTGATAAATCAAGTAAAACCAAATAAATATATTTTTGTTTCATTTATTGTAGTAAGTAGGTACACATTTGAAATGGGCAAATAGCAAAAAAAAATCATTTTTTTCCCACATAAATCTTTTAATTGATATAAGTAGGTACAATATATAAACATGTTATCTGTAATGTGCACAATAACTAGGTTATCTGCATAATTAAACCAGTATAAGTTGAACTAGCGCTACGTCACAAACGCTCGAAACCAGACCCGCTCAAGCTCATGTTTCCACCGACGTGCGGCCGCGTGTGCCTAAGGCAAACACAACATATCCGAACCGCCGTTAGGTACGCTTGGCATCAAGCGCGTAGAAAAACCAGAAGCAGGATTCAGTTTATTATTTTTCCAAAGTTGATCAAGGACTCAATTCTTGAAAATCACCGGGTGATAAAATATCACTTTTGAGACTTTAAAATTCAAATTCAGCCTGATAAACTGTCAAAAAAATTGTAATAAGATATGAAAATTACCAACTACACAGCACTTTATATTTAATGAATATCAATCTTCACTTTTGAAAAGAAAAAACAATAATTTTGAATTTTTTGAGTGATATTTTATCACCCGGTGATTTTCAAGAATTGACTCCCAACTTACGATTCTAAACATATTTCAGGGGACCAATTCTTGAATATCACCGGGTGATAAAACATCACTCAAAAAATTCAAAATCATAGATTTTTCTTTTCAAAAGTTGAGATTGATCTTCTTAAAATATAAAGCAGTCCTTGATTGTTAATTTTCATGTATTCTGATTTACCTTTCAACAGTTTATCAGCTCAAATGTGAATTTTTAAAGTCTCAAAAGTGATATTTTATCACCCGGTGATTTTCAAGAATTGAGTCCCAGAAATATTCAGAATCTCTGTTTTTTCTTTTCAAAATTGAAGATTGATGTTTGTTAAATATTGAGTAGGGTTTGATTATTGCTTTCATATATTTGTTTTTAGTTTATGACAATTTATCAAGATAAATTTGATGTTTTTAAGTCTCTTAAGTGATATTTTATCACACGATGATATTCAAGAATTTGCTTCCAGGCCTTCATGTTCCAATTTTTCACACATTTTTTTCTGCCTTAAAGCAGCAGTGTTCGTACTACTGTTTCGGTTTGAAACTTGGGCAAATTTGAACCCTGATAAACTGTTGAAAGGTAAATCGGAATAAGTGAAAAATCCTTGATCGTTACAATTACAATTATTCACACAGCTTTTCACATAACTATAACGCGTAATCGTAAAACGCTACCCACCGTTAGATGGCGCCACTTAGTTTCTGAAACGCGCTATCGACTTTTTACACGTGTGTCGGTACGCAATTGTCGTTTGGTTCACCACTGCTCATTGTGCCGCCGACGGTAACGCCTGGGAACCCAATTCTTGAATATCATCGGGTGATAAAATATCACTTTTGAGACTTTAAAAATTCACATTTGACCTGATAAACGGTTAAAAGGTAAATCAGAATACATGAAAATTAACAATCAAGGACTGCTTTGTATTGTAAGAAGATTAATGTCAACTTTTAAAAAGAATAATCTGTGATATCGAATTTTTTGAGAGATATTTTATCACCCGGTGATATTAAAAAATTTGGTTCCCAGGCGTTACCGTCGGCGGCACGATGAGCAGTGATGGTGAACCAAACGACAACGGGTACTTCCCGTTGACCTAGAATAATGAAATTGCGTAATATAGTAAAGAAACACTGATAAATCTAGAGGTTTCTGATGTGATGTCGTAAATAACCACATGGGCAGCAGCATCCTCCTATGTATCTAACATCTTACTTACTGCGGTCACCTACAACCGCGGTCCATGGTGCCAGCCGTAACGCTAACAAGCGAGGTGACTATGGTAATCCCCCTCTACATTTTTCCAGCATACGCTAGAAATCTAGAGGGAGCTCCCTGTCCTGTAGTGGACGTTTCATGGGATGTTATGATGATGATGATTGTACACCTTAAAAAGGTCTACAAAAAAAGTCTGCAGTGGTATATGTCTATCTCTTAGGGATAACCCACAATAACAATTTTTTATCCTTTACTTTTTACGAGAAATAATGGCTTATTTACGAAGTGATTTTAAGCAATACAGCATTAATCCTTATCCAATTAAGTACCTTAACTACATTGTGCATTTAACATAGATCAATATGGCCCTTTACAGCATGTAATTTAAATGAATATTGTCGGAGATATTAATAGCGGTTTCGGCGGTACCAGCCGGGGGACCGGCGGCGCGTGCCTATTCTGTAGTATATTTAGTACCAGCATTGCACCCGTGCGAAGCCGGGGCGGGTCGCTAGTTTTTTACAAAATTAATACAATTATTAAGGGGCTAACTCCCGTTCACTAGCGCCCCCATCAGTTAAAAAAATATTACTCACTAAATACAAAACTTGTCGAAAATCCGGAAAGACAGATTAAAGTGAAGGTATCCTCGTTTATTCAGAACCTATCAATTCTGAAAAATATAATACACTGTAGTAACAGACAAAAAAGTGCGAAAAACGGCCACTTTTAGCAGTTTTTATTTTATTTTATTCGGATAACTTACAAAAAATAATTGTAGTCATACAAGATACTCGTAGTTAAACCTAGGCCATTTACAAGCTTTTTGTATCTGTCACTACAGTGAACTTTATTTTACAGAGTAAACAGTTTCTAAATAAACAAATGTACCTTTACTTCAATCTGTCTTTCCAGATTTTAAGTAAGTTTCGTATTTAGCGAGTAATATTTTTTAACTGATGGGGGCGCTAGTGGACCGGAGGTAGCCCCTTAAGACAATCGCTGTCGCGTAAAAATAAAAATTAATTTAGGCGACAGCGATCTCCCTCCACGGGTTTTCTCCAAACGGAGTACGCGCCGCCCCTGCCAGCCCCTCTCCTGCCAGCCCCTCTTCTTCCACTCCCGCTGCCGCCAGCCACGCACTCGCCGCCACCACCCACGCACCCGCCGCCGCCGCCCACGTACCCGCCACCGCCGGTCGCGTTGCCGCCGGCCAGACACCCGCCACCGCCGGTCGCGTTGCCGCCGGCCACGCACCCGCTACCGCCGGTCGCGTTGCCGCCGGCCAGACACCCGCCACCGCCGGTCGCGTTGCCGCCGGCCAGACACCCGCCACCGCCGGTCGCGTTCCGGCCGCCGGCAACCCCTGTGCCTCCACAGTGGGCACAGGGGTTGAACCTTCTAGTTTCCGCCGCACGCCCGCGACCGCGGCCACGGCCACGGCCCTGACCACGCCCGCGCCCGAGTTCACGCCCGCGCCCGAGTCCACGCCCGCGTAGCCCGCGTCCACGCCCGCGTAGCCCGCGTCCACGCCCGCGTAGCCCGCGTCCACGCCCGCGCCAGGTCTGGAACGACAAACAAGTCTTTATTTATCATTTTAAGCCTTTTTGTGTCTGTCAGAATTGACAACTAAGACAAAGGAGACGTTTCAGATTACTATGGGATGGTAGATAGATGTTCTGAAAATCTGGGTCCAGGCTGAACAAAACATACATGTTAGGTTTTGTTAGGTTCCCTTTTGACCCCTTGCAGACAGAAATAGGGGTCTCCGTCGACCTTATTTAAAGTCATGTTTGTTTTAATGGAACTTTAATTCTAAAGTCGCTTTCATCAATAAATCATAAGTTTTATAAACCATTAGGTTTATAAAGTTCGAAGAGTTTGTAATAATATCGATTTTTGACAGAATATAGCTTCAGAACAAATTCAATTCTTTTACGTAAAATATCGAATTTTAGAGAAAAATAAATTTTATCTAAAACAATAATTAAAAATCATTTTTAGAAAAATAAAAATAAAATTAAAAAGTCCCAATTCCTCAGTGCCCCCTCTCGTATCCTCTGACCGCAAGCTATGCTACTCGCCAACAAATGGTGCTTAAGTTTTTGTCTAAAATGTGGAATTTACAAAATGCTCAAAAACACGGGTACAACGATTTTTCCCAGACATGAGACCTAGCTAGATCTATTTTTTGCCTCCAAAACCCCCGTATGGTAAATTTTTATCTGGATTTTCAATATGGTCTACCGCTGGTCTTTTATCTGGATTTTCGAGGTTCTGCTGTACCTACATGAGTCATGACAACATACTGCGACAGAGACATACGAAGAGACTACTACTACTAGAGCTACACCAACAAGAACACAGCATGAAAAATGAAAGGACATGGTTTTCACGAAAGTCAGTTGTTTTGTACAAAATCATAACCTCACATTCATGTAAAAAGTGTTAAAAATGCGATATTTCTGGCTTTCTGGATGGAAAAAGATAAATTAAACGTTTTTCTGTGTGTGTATTGTGGTTACCTTGGAGTTCGCTAACAGCATACGTAAGAAACATCCAATATCTGGTTTAGTGTGCTATCAAAAAGTTACAATCTTGGATCAAAATAAATACCTGATGTTCTACACACACACTCGAGATTTTAAGAAATTCCTCGCTCCTGCGTGCTTCAGATAAACATCCGTATAGTGTAAGATTCTTTTATACCATCTAACAAATTAAATTAAAAATTCATAATTTATGTAGCTAAATAAAAACTGACATTTACTGACAGGTCTGACAGACAGATTTCTGACCACCACAGATTAGTATATTTTTTTTTTTTGGTTTCATTCTTCCTTTCGGAAAGGCAAAGAGTACAAAGCCCATACAGCCATGTCTGATGTCTTTAATCTTTCTTTTTGCTCCCCTCGTAAAGCGATAGTGAACTTAACGAAGGAAAATGTTCGTGACTTTTTGGGACAACACAAACGGGGCTTAAACACGAGATCACTTGAAATCTTCATCAGCTGCGCACTCCGTAGTAAATTTACTGCATAACACACTATCTTTATTATCCACTAAATCACTAAATGCACAAAAAAACTAAATTTCAATTAAGCAGGTAAACGCCCATGTCGAGTTCCCGCCAAAAAACCCCACAGATTAGTATATATGTAGGCTGACCACAGATTAGAGGCGCGTTCCAAATAAGGTAGAAAATACCCTGACAGCAGGATAGCTCATGGTCAGTCAAGACAGGCAATGTCTACTGAATTCTTTCAATCAGTTTCAGTACATAAGCGTTCCATTTTTTTCTAAACCTGACTGCTTAACTGAAAAGAGACAAACAAGCTAGCTAGGACTAGGATAAGTACTAACTTGACCAAAGGCCTGCGACTGGTCGTACGGCGCATACGCAGGCGCCGGCACATATGCAGGCGCTACTGGTGGAGGCGGCAAGTACAGTGGGGCTGGTGGCGGCAAGACATACAGCTGCTGTGGACCTTGCGACGGCGGCCGCACTGCAGAAGCTGCTTTGGCGTATGTAAGAGGCGGCCCATAGGGCGGAGGCAGCGGCGGGTAGTTGCGCGTATAGTTGTAATCGTAGTAAGACATCTAAAATATTAAAGGAACTTGAAACTAAATATCACGATTACGCGTACGAGTTTAAGTAGGTCAGATATTTGTCCAAAAAATACCAATTAAAAACTTACTTTAGATTTTTAATGCAAAATACAGTTTTATCAAAAATGGCTTCCTTGAAAAATATACTCTATGATAATGGAAGCTGAAAAAGAACCGGAAAGGAAAACAAGGGTTGCCAACTTTTTTTTCGCTAATCCACTAAAAGCGGTTGTGGAAACCACCAAAAATCCACTAAATAAGAATTTTCTTAATTTTTCTACATTTATTTTTAATTTTTATATATTTGTTAAGAATTTGCAAGAAAATGGAATTAAAAGTCATCACCAGAGGAATAATCTTCGCTGTTTTCTTCAGCAGGACATGCTGCCTGCTTAGCACGCTGCCCGAGAGAAAATATATCTTGGAGAAATGTCACTTTAATTGAGGAATTATGTCATCTAATCTATCACCTCCAAGCGCGAAGAAATGTCAGTGGATGAAAATGTTTAGCAAATCCACAAATTACGTTCTTGATATTATATTATATTTATTTATTTATTTATATTCGGAAGATTAACAGATACATTTCATTTATAAGTATTGCGTATACATAAAATCAGTACTAATAATAAATCTTCACCTTTAGAATATATAATTAGGTTTGTTACAGAATACATGTTCTAAGGATAAGAGAAATACATAAAACTGGAAACTAGGTACCTATAGGTAAAAAAAAAAAAAATACAAAGTTAAGTTTCATTGACTGTTAAGAAAGAAAAAGTAAGAGAAAAGGTACAGAGATTCGACAATAATAGAATAATAACTATTATAGAGATATAACATGAAACATATTAGAGGTAAGCATGCGCTTGATCGTCAAGGAGCTCATACAAAATATGTCCACTGTATCATCTACAGTGTTATACTCACGACAAGCCCGAACAAAGAAAGAATTTCGTCTGTAATTAGTTCGAGTATGAGGTACATGTAAAATTGGACGTGTCCTTAAGCCTAGTTGATTAGTACGGAAATAAATTTTGGACAATAGGTCAGGACTATCAACAACTCCGTTGACAATATTAACAACTGAACAAATGTCCGTTATATTCCGTCTCACATCCAAAGGTACAAAGTGATATCTTTTGCATCTATTGAAATAACCAGACGTTCTAACCCTGGCCTTATAATCAAGATAACGCAGAAACCTTTTTTGTATGCCCTCAATTCGAGACTTATAAATCTCATATTGGGGGTTCCATACAGAAGATGCATACTCCAGGTGACTACGCACAAACGCACAGTACAATATCTTGATAGCTTTTAGATCAGTAAAATCTGATAAAGTTCGCATAATAAACCCTAATGCTTTTGAAGCTTTACCGACAATTGTATCCACATGTTTATCAAATAGAAGTTGATCGTCAAAAGTCACACCAAGATCCCTAATTGAAAAAACTCTTTTGATATTTTGTTCATGCAGGCTGTAATTGAAGTCAATGTTGTGCTTTTTACGTGAGAATGAGATATAAAAACATTTAGAAATATTGAGGTCCAGTTTATTGACAACACAATAACTTTCAAAGCGGTTCAAATCTGATTGAAGAGCAAGAGCGTCACTAATAGAGGTCACTGTCTTTATAACTTTCATATCATCTGCGTAGAGTAATATTTTAGAATGAAGGAAACAATTTTGTACGTCATTAATGAATATGATAAACAACAGCGGTCCCAGAAGAGAACCTTGTGGTACTCCTGATGGAATTTGTGACCACTTGGACGTGTAACCACGAAGAACGACTGCTTGACTCATATTTTCAATATACGAAGTAAACCAGCGGAGTAAGTCACCGTGGATACCTGCATTCGATAGTTTAGTAAGTAGTAAGTTGTGATCGATACGATCGAAACATTTACTATAATCGGTGTAGATTACGTCAATTTGAGCCCCATCCTCCATACCCTGGGTTATAATATCAGCAACTACTAAAAGATTAGATGTAGTCGAGCGTTTCTTAAGAAATCCATGTTGGTCAGCACAAAACATACATTTAAGAGCTGCGTATACTTGATTATAGACTATGCGCTCTAACACTTTCGAAAAGAGACACAATTTCGAGATAGGTCTATAATTAGCTATATTAGCTCTATCACCCTTTTTGAATATGGGAGTTATAAAAGCAGTTTTCCAAATTGCAGGAACAACACCTTCAGAGAGAGATCGCTTGAACAATAAAGTGACTGGTACCGCTAGACTTCTGGCGCAGTTTACGATTAAAATAGGTGGTATTAAGTCAGGCCCTCCGGACTTTTTAATTACAAATTACAAATACAAATAATCTACACGTGCGTCTACAGTACCTCTTAACTATAAGGATACAAGATCAATTTTAGAATACTCTAACAGCAACATGTAGAGTTGCACAGAACGGCAACGTCGCACTTCACATCATGCATTCAAAATTTTCGGCGGGAAAATTATTTTTTTTTTCTAGCACCGAAACCGTAAGACCTAGGGACTCACTTTTCTTGTACTCCAGTAAAATTACGAGAGATTGTATGGCGAAACGGAAATAATTGATAATAGCCGTGATTCCTTTTCAGATCGATAGATTATATTTCTGTGTAAAGCTTTTTAATGGAATCCACCTAAATTTACTTCATTTATTTATTTAATTTGCCGTCCAAACATTAAAAAAATATGGAATTTCGGAAAAAAAATTTAATAGAATATTTTTTTTATTTACGGCTTGCTATATATTCAGAATTTCATATTATACATGAATCCACCTAAAAATATAAGCTTTTTTGAATTGTTTAACTTTTATAGCACAAAATTTAAATACAGCTTATCTTCGCAACCAAAAATAGTAATAGATCCGTTTTGCTTTCTAATAATTTAAATAGTGCTATATAATCACATTTTTGGCAAATCCATCATAAATGTTTACAAAATCATTGTAAACCAGCGATTACAAAAAACTTTTTTTTTATTTAGTATGGCATTTTTGTGAATATATATAAGAATCACTTACATTTAAAAAGGTTGAGTTTAGCTCAGTTTATTGCTATTATTTTACCTCGACTTTATTGGCCCTTATATGTAAAAATAAGTGGAGATTTTATATTTTGAAATAAATTGATATTTTTAAATATATTTATGGTGGATTTTGATGCCTATATGTAAATTATACGTTTATCTATGATATAAAGTATATAATTGTCTATTACTATTTTTGCCTTAGCTATTATTCGAAAAAAATATTCCGCTTTAAATTTTAGGTGGATTCGTAAATATTGCGTCTTAACATCATATTTAAATACGATATACACAAAAAAGTAGCTATTAGCATTTAATGTTTTGCAAAACCGTATTTTACTGGACTATTGGTGCTTATTGCATCAAATATGCACTCTCTATTGGTATATCGCTCAGCATTTTACGTGCAGTACTTTTTGAGTTACAGCATGGGCTTGCTGGCGAGAATACAAATATCTCAAAAGTTAGTGAAGCTAGGATTTTGAAATATTTGCTTCCTACTGTTCCGAGTAGGTAGTAAATATTAAGCTTTGTTTTATCTTCCTAACTACCATATGTTCCGAGATACCACCTCTTGATACAAGATGTTTTAGGAAAGATAAGTTAACTTCATACTATGCAGCCTAAAATATTGCGCCGCTTTGACACATACATACTAAACTTCAATATGACTGACTTAACATAGATTAACTATGGAATAAACAGAAGAGACATTAAATACCTAAAACATATTTTCATGACCTAAACTACCTAACTTCTTATAGAACAGACTATTTTACTTTGGCATTGGGGAAAAAATACCTGGGAAAGATGAATTGGTTTTAGTACGAAAATTTAAACTTTTTTTATTATCAATGGGCCTCGACCTCAGTCCACCCCTAAGGACAAAGAAGGTTGACATTGCAATGAGCTCACTCCGGAAAACCATATTTATTTGCGACTCGGATAGATTCGGGGTAGTTATATGAACTAGAAATACACAAGCAGGGAAGGCATTGGTTGAGTTGTGCGTACTATACAACGTGATGACGGAATAAGCGAAACTGAGAAAATAGTTTGTTCAGAATCGATAGTAGAATCAGTTTCACGGGTTTTTGATATGGGTAACTTTTTTAATTTTTATTATTTAAATTCTTGCCGCTTCTATTCTGGCTGCTGGCGGACGGGCGCCGCGCCGTTAATGAGCGCTGAGGAGGGGAGGGAAGTGTGCGTAGCGTGCGCGGAGTGCGCGGACTAGAAAAGCTATGAAACTTGAACAGTGATAAAACTTTAAATTAACAAGATCTAGATAAAAAAGACTTTTTTCAAGATTTTTCTTACAGGAATGAATGGATTTATTTTAATAAAAATCTGTTGGTGTGTATGAGGGTGTCGCTTATTCCATTTATTAACACGTTGTATAAGATGTTCCAAAGCGCTTGGCACTCTGATTTTACGCAACACAAAAAAATCCAAAAACTATCTAGGTTTATATCAAGAATATTCGGAATCCATATTTTACGTTATGTTTCTGTTATGTATCTTAAAAAATAAAACATTTTCTTGGAATTAACGTTTCATTGTTTAATTACTGTCTTAAGTAAACAAAGCTAAGCTCAGTGACTGTTCGCATGAAATAAGCAACATTTCCGAAAAACAATCCAAAACGTGTTTCAGCTTTTCTTAGGCACTAAAGTGTTTCGAAATTAATGAGAATGGCGCTTCTGTTTGTTGATCTATGTTCACGTTTTATGTCTCTATCACTCCAGTTTCGAAAGGAAAATGGTTATCTTTTTCTTTCATGTTACCTCTACTACGTCATTATGGCGTCATATTTTTTGTAATAAAATAATAAACCGAATAAAATGTAATAATTTTGTCTAACTTACCTGTGATTTGTGATCCCGTCGACTTTTTTCTTTTTTTCCCAACTATTAATAGACGATCGGATCGGACTGCTCTGAATTTAGCTCCGTACCACAATTTTTCCCAATAGCAAAGTTGTCGTTTGGGACAATCCGCAACGCTATTGGACAAAATCGTGGTTCGGAGCTAAATTCAGAGCAGTCCGATCCGATCGTCTGTTAGTACTCTTACATTTATGCACTTCACGCGTTGGCATTTTGTTTTAATAATACAAAAAAGTAAACAAGATCTCAAATATGACAGGACGTGCACACAGTCTCCTTGTTCGAGAGCGACTGAAGAGGGTTGCGCCATGTGGCGCAACTTTTGAGCATTTTTGAAGCACTAGTAACGTATCTACGTCGGTTATTATAATTATAATATCATTGACGTCAATGGATTTGGGATAGTTTTGGATTTGCACATTGGAAACACTGTTCTTCCTACTCAGTGTTGCCGGGCCTATGCTGATCTTTTGTTCTGATTACGGATGTTTTGGGTTCTCGGTTTCACTATAGTATTAAAAATAAAATTAACTGTGGCCCTGTCATTGATGCGCAGAAGAAAAAAAATGCCCCATTTTTGCACATTTTCGACTTCTGCGCATCAATGACAGGGCCACAGTTATTTTGTGCGTCGTATACTCTTAGTGAAACCTCAGTACAATCGGAACTTTTCGGAACTTTTGATCTATTGGTCTATTGTACCCAATGATCTTACATTTACCATGATAGCGTACTCTTAACAATTTGTACAGAGGCAAAACGAGCAGAGCAAGACATCATAGGCGATGTACTTCGTCTCTTTCTAATTATTGCCATACTAATGAAGTTTGCACAATTTCCGTGCAAAATGTTAACTTTTATATTCACAAATTTATATTTATACGTATTTTTAAATACTTATTTGAATAATTTTCAACGTGCAAAGTATAAGCTTCTCTCTCAGTTTTCATTAAATATTGATAAATGCAGAAAATCATTTTCTTTTGATTTATCTGGATTAAAAACTCTTTGGTAAAATGATTTTTAACAAAGATTTTGCATGACATTTTGTTGATGATGTCATAGCAACATAAACAAAATGTCATGCAAAATCTATTAGAAAGGGACAGCTTCCTCTCATCTTACGTCCTACTCTGCTCGCATAATTTTTGGAAGAGCGCAATCTGGTTAAAAGCGCCACGCGCGAAGTAATAAATCTATGATTGTACCATACATCTGAAGTGACGCACTCACTCAAATCGAATCACACCTCCACATACTATTTTATTGTCTCATTTGTCTCGCACAGGTAGGAATGTCACGACACACAACATTCACGACGCCCGCGAATGGGTCCAAAGATACTTCACATGATTTTTTATTTTTTTATTTTTCAAAAAAAAACGTGTTTTGCATACTCCGATTTTGGCGCCGTTTGCTTCTTTTAAAAAAGTAATCCATTTAAATCCGTGCCATCGTTGTACATTTCGTTGTTTTTGTGATCGAAAGATCAAAGGACACATACTAACGATCAAAAGGCAGTCTTATTTCGGAAAGCCATGCCATGGAAATCCGTCTCAAGAGGAAAATCTAACAGACCTGACGAAATAATGTAGCAAGCAGCACGTTCAAGTTTCCGATCATCGACCCTAAACAGCTCCACCTATTCCGACCACTGCCGATTACCCATCATCTACCGGTCACCCATCACCTACCATTGACTCATCTTCCGCCGGTCACCCATCAATATCATCCACCGGTCACCCATCTTCATCCGGACATCAATCACGTACCGAAAATCTATCACTGACTCGACTCATTGACTTACCGCCACTAGTACTTACTTTGAGTTGAGTCAGTGACTTGAGTCAATGAGTTCAAGTCAATGATATGAGTTGAGTCAATGAAACGAGTTAATTCAGTGAATTGTAAAGTGAGTTGACTCAATGAGTTGATTCAAGGAGTGGTCCGTGAAATGAGTCAATGAGTCAAGTCAGTGATTTGAGTCAATGTCTGTGAGTTGAGTCAATGACATTAGTTGAGTCAGTGGTGGAGTCGAGAGTTGAGACATTGAGTCAAATGAGTGATTGACTGAACTCACTGAGTCAACTTACTCGTCGAGTCGCTGACTCAGCTTACTGACTCAATATTGACTCGTCTCACTGACTCCACTCAGTGAATCAACTCACTGTCTTGACTCATTGACTCACCTCTACTAGTACTTCATCTCGACCTTAAGAAAGCAACACTACGAGTTGGTGCGCTTGACAGTACTGCGGCGTTTGAGGCAGACGCCGAGGGTATGAAAGAAGCGCGTACGATACGCTTCACGTTGCGCCGGTCATACAAACATGAATGCCCGCCGTCGAACGCTCGCGTTTTGAGAGACGCGCTGCGCCATATGATACGCCGCACGATGCGGTGTTCATAGAAACACGAACATAAGGCGTCGAACGCGCGCGTATAGTCTTCACGCGGCGGTCGGACTTAGCAAAGCAATATGAAAGAAAGCGAAAGAATTAGAGATTTTAGAAAAAGAAAACAACTAACAACTTGGTCAATAAATCGGAAAGGAACATTGTCCGACTATTAGTTTAAAAGCTATATTTTGCGAATTCAACATTATGTTCCGGAAGGGATAGAAACAATACCTATACAATGGAAAACGCTATAACTTTAATCTATTTTGGCTATATCGCACAGCCAAATTTAATTGATTACTTACGTACGAGATGGTACGAGACGCCGAAATGCACTCACGACACACGTTCAGTGTACACTTCATGCAAAGATTGTTTTTCCTCTGAGTACTTATCGCGCAAGCGGTAAGACATAACGTTAAAAATTAACGATACTTTTTTTAACGTTACCTCAATTTAACGTTAAAATTACCGTTAAAATTACCGTTAAAATATATTAACATTATTTTAACGGTATTTTTTATAACGTTACTTTTCTGAGCAGCTGGTAACGTTACCAAATTTTTAACGTTAAAGCAAGCCCTGGTGCCAGAAGCAAAGGTGTACATTCATCCATTTTGGTAGACAAAATTTGGTGAATATTATTTGGTAAAATTTACTCAAATTTGGTGGCACGTTAATACACAGCCGTTAAAAACTCTCTATTGCCGCCGTCCTAAAAAACACAAGAATTTTTTACTCAGTCGGAACTTTTCGGATCTTTTTGGGGAGGATAGCGGAACAAACTGAAACGTGCTTCCGGCATCACTGAACCTACTGCCGGTAGTATCATCTAAGTAGTCTGTGCCTACTGCTACTCACGTAGCGAATGGTTTATTTCTGTAGCTAGCTACAAACCTAACATTTTTTATAGTTTTAATTAGATATCATTAGTTTTTAGTATTAGTTTATATCTTAGGTACATAGTTTAATAATAATTGGTAAGTAACATAACATTTATCCATATCGATCTATCGGAGACCAACTTCATTTCGTTTCTCCCTGTACGAGGTGCGAATAAAATGGCTCCCAAGAAAAAAATTATGTCTGAGAATATTGTGAATGAATGTTTGTCACGTTTAAACATTACTTATATTACACCAAAAATTGTGAAATCGATGCTTAACGATTTGAAATTTCCAATAACGCCCAATAATGAACTAAGATGTTGGAAACATTGCGTCAACATTCGTAGTAAGGTTATAAATCGACAACTTGACGTTTTCAGTCCACCAATCCAAAGAAGTCCACAGTATTCTGAGACATATACTGAATCACTCTTAAATTCAAAGGTTGACCTATCTGCATGTTTAGAACCTGTCACTTCAGATATAAAGTCTAAAACCTTACATCCATGCATGAACTCTACATGTAATGCCAGTGATTCTATTAGATATTCCCAGAATATTTCTACAGAAAAACACTCTTCTGAAACAATGCATGGAATCACAACCTCTTCACAACATATTGCTTCTATTTCAGAAAAGACACTTTCCAAAGTTATTTCTCCAAAAGAACTGCAGGTTCCTAAACTACTACTAAATATATCCAGCCCCAAAAATAAATCTGTTTTACCTAGATCATCTTTAAATATAAAATATGCTATAAACGAAAGGAAATGTTCTTATTTGGAGGGGAAGTTCACTTTATCGGAAAAATTGTATAAAGCGATGTACAACGGTGACAAACTTAATACAAGATTTTATACCTACATTTTACGCAAAAAAATACGTAACCAAGTAAATAATACGTGTTCATTAATATTTAAGGGGCCAAAATATTTGAAAAATAATAATGTACTAGTGTCAGCACGTTGCTATCAAAAAAAATGCAAAAAATTTAAAATAATTATATCCGGTATGAGTGTATCTGTTTTCAGCACAAATAAAAATTACTGTCATGAAAATAAAAAAACTGCTCAAGTTCGTGGCATTGCTCGAGACATTATGAAAACTAAACTACAAAGTAAGAAACCAATTACTTACAAAAAAGAATTAATTTTAAAATCAAACTCAAAATTAATAAAAAACACAAATAACCTTGGTGATATAAAGTCTGACGATGTGTTCAGGAAGATCAAATCAGAATGTGCATCTATGAATGATCGTTCAAAGTGTGATTTTGAAGATTTGATCCTGTATCAGCAAGATCATCCGGAACATATCCAAGAAGTATGTATACCTTTTAATGTCAAAATGTACGGTGCAGAACAAATAAATTATTTAAAATCTTTAACAGATAAAACAGTTCTCCACTTCGATGCCACTGGAACTGTTGTACGCTGTCCAAAAAAAATTAAATGTAAAAAAATATATTTTTATGCGGGAATAATTGTCATGCCAGGAACTGGAAGAGTCTGTTCAATGTTTTCAATGTTATCAGGCTACCACACCACTCAAGCCGTTGTCCGTCTTTTGACTGATTTTAGGCTCGCTTTGGACAACAATAACAAAAATTGGCCAGCTTTTTCAGCCGTGGTTACTGATTTTTCATTTACAAATCTCCATGCATTTTCTAGGGCTTTTAATGGTTTGCCATTAAATGAATATATTAAAGTCACTTATGATATTGCTTTAAAATCAGACTTCATTGAAAAGAGTTGTCTAATTGAAAACAAACAATTGACACCACTTTTTTTATGTTGTGCACATTTTATAAAAATGGTTTGCAAAGATATCGACAAACTTTTTCAAGCAAAATCAGCGTTTTTCAAAGATGTTTTGGCAGCAATGGTTAACTTTGAGGACATCAACCAATTTGATAATATTGTAAAACAATTATTTGTCTTGTTAAATTCTCAAACAAAACACGAAAATGTGACCACTGCTTTAAAACAAATAAAAAACTTGTGTTCTGGAATCAAAAATGATTGTAACGATGATGAAGAAAATTTAGCCACCGAAAATCTAATAGGTATTAATGACGAAGATAAGGACACTCTTTACAAGCAGAGTCCATTTTGGAAAAGATTTACAAAAGTCAATGAAGATGTAGCTTTAGAAGAAACTGTTGATGAGAATAACAAAAATGAATATTACTGTCCAGATTTGTACAACTTAATACTGCAAAAATATTTACCATATGTCTCTTTGTGGTCCAAACTATTAACGCAAAAAAGGTATAGCAACGGACCTGTTGAAAATTACTTTGGGCAACTAAAGAGGACGGTTTTAAATAATAGACGAAATTTAAAATGCACCCATTTCATTCGACTTTTGCGCGAGGACGAACTTTCTATTATGAAAGAAATACGCTTTAAAATAAAAACAAAACGACTTACAAAAGACATTAACAGTGAACACAATGCAAGAGAAACATGGAGTAGAAAGCCTAAACCTGTCTACTCACATTTTGATGGCAGAGCATTAAAAAACTCACGGGTAACTAAAAGAAAAATAGAAATAAAATCTAACCCCAAAACTTCCAAAAAACCCAAACTGTGCACTCAACCAAAAATAAACACAAACCCCAAAACAAATTTAAAATCCGAGTCTAGCACACAACTAAAATGCACAAACACTGAAATAAATATTACACCAAAAACATGCACACAACAAAAAACAAGCACAAACCCCGAAACAAGCTTACACTCCGAATCAAGCACACAACCAATAACAAGCACACCACAGGAGCAAAAAATTAACAACACCATTTTGACAAATGGATTGATTAGTGATCTGGAATATTATAATGAGATAGGCTTGTCACTACAAAGTAACTCTTATTATATTACATTACAAAATAATATCAAACATACTTGCAAAGACATTGAATCTAAAGATTTTATTACATTAAATGACAACAAATGGTTGGATAACCTTGTAGTTGAACATCTTATTTACATCACAAATAAAGAATATGGTGAAAAATTCAAAATAATACAATCAAATATTGCTTATATTATATTTGATGATAAAAACTGGACAAACGAGTTTCTAAAACGTTCTGAATTTAAGCACTACAAAATAGAAGATTCATTTGTATTTATTATCTGTCGTAACCACCATTACAGACTACTAATAATAAAAGGTATTGAAAAAGAAATTATCTATCTTGATCCATTTGGAGACGAAGAATCATTTGCAAAATTTTATGTAAACAAGGCCAAAATGTTCTTTTAAAAAATTAAATGCAATATTGATAATTTTACTGTTTCATACCCAAAGCACGAGTTACAAAAAGACTATCACAATTGTGGCGTTATAATAGTTCACTTTTTTAAACAAATTGTTTGTAATAAAAGTTTATTAATGCCACAAGATTTTGATGCAATGAGACACGAACTGAAAAGAGAACTCATCAATGCCAGTCATATATATTCATATTCATATTCACTTTATTTTGCAAAGTACAGCATTTACAAAAGCCATGCAAAATTAATATAAATTATCAAATTAACATAAATTAATATAATATAATATAAAATAGCTTATTTGAAAATTACTTCTAGCTTAATAAAAATATCACAGCATATTACAAAGTATCACGAAATTACAAAATTCATTTTTAAAAACATTTTCATGTCAAATCTAAGTAGTTTTCACATTAAAACAAAATAATATAATTTAATTAGTAATGATTTAAAGTCATTATGTCCGCTTTGCTTTGATAGAAAATCAAAAGGAAGTCTATCCTGTAAAATATGTTGTAGGACATTTCATGAAAATTGTTTAAGATATTTGAATCCCAGCGTACATTTAACAAATAATACCTTTGTATGCCAATTTTGTGAGAAGTATTATAAACTAAAATCTGTACCTGTACAATGGAATTTGACCCCAATTTCTATAGAAAACACTAGTCAAAATGAATCATTTTTATCAACTTCGCGCCGTTCTCGACCAATCAAAGTACCAGAACGTTATAAAGACTTTGTAGTATCTCGTTCCCCCCAATCAGATGACTCTGATAAAAGTGGTGGCGTCAATGAGGCTATTGTAAACACGCCGCCCTGCAAACCTCCAGTTTTAGTAGAAACGACTATTAAAAGTGAATCATTTTTAATACCTTCGCGCCGGTCTCGACCAATCAAAATACCAGAACGTTATAAAGACTTTGAAGTATCCCGTTCCCCCCAATCAAATGACTCTGATAAAAGTAGTGGCATCAATGATGCTATTGTAAACACGCCGCCCTGCGAACCTTCAGTTTCAGTAGAAACGACAATTGAAAATGAATCATTTTTATTAACTTCGCGCCGTTGTCGACCAATAAAACTTCCAAATCGTTATGAAGATTACAAAGTGTCCCTTTCCCCCCAATCAAACAACTCAAACACAAGCGGAAGCGATAGTGAGCCAATAAAAAAAAAGCCGCCCTGTAACCCTAAAATGTAAATAATAGCTCACCTTAGTTTATATACCCAAAAATCCTCCAAAACATTATCCAGAGTAATAAGCAGATAATTTGAAAAGTGCCTAGTGTCAATATTAGTAAAACAGGTCACCAACACAAAAACCTGCACCATACATAAATACAAGTTTATTTTTTGGACCTGACATCCGTTTGCTTTCCTATGCATGCAGGAAAAGGTATTGACATGGCGAGAGCAGGCATCGGTATCAGGGGTGGTTGGAGCCGATGTGGGGGCGTAGCCCCCAATAGAATTTTCTTAATACAATTTATATTTAACAATATATATGTACAATATAAAACAATTTTAACTGTGCATGAAAAAATAAAAGCAATATTGTCACCTTTCCTATGCATGCAGGAAAAGGTATTGACATGGCGAGAGCACGCATCGGTGTCAGGGGTGGTTGGAGCCGATGTGGGGGCATAGCCCCCAATAGAATTTTCTTAATACAATTTATATTTAACAATATATATGTACAATATAAAACAATTTTAACTGTGCATGAAAAAATAAAAGCAATATTGTCACCTTTCCTATGCATGCAGGAAAAGGTATTGACATGGCGAGAGCAGGCATCGGTATCAGGGGTGGTTGGAGCCGATGTGGGGGCATAGCCCCCAATAGAATTTTCTTAATACAATTTATATTTAACAATATATATGTATAATATAAAACAATTTTTAACTGTGCATGAAAAAATTAAAGCAATATTGTCACCTTTCCTATGCATGCAGGAAAAGGTATTGACATGGCGAGAGCAAGCATTGGTATCAGGGGTGGTTGGAGCCAATAAAATTTCCCTAATCTCCTTTATATTTAAATATTATTATAGCTGCTGTGAATGAAAAAATAAAAATCAATATCCCCACCTTTCATATTGCATAAAGTTCTCAATAAAATTTAATGCGCAAAAAGCCCATTTAAATGACATAAACAAAATAATGTTGTACAGTTTCCTATGAGTTATTAATGATGTCAGACCTAATGTCAATCAATGTCACACAGTCAAGATGATTAGCTTAAGGTGACTGTCTAATTATAGTAATAAACATATTTATACATAGTAACTGTAAATACTGTAATTTATCTGATCTTCACAGTTTTTTTAGTGTCTGTGTAGAATAAGTAATTTAAATCAGTTGCAGTTGCAACCTAAGCAACTGATTTAAATAATTATTTGTGATTTCTAACCTTAACTTCTTGCCCCTTTAGCTCTCTTCTAGGTATACTACGACGCCACTTACGCATAAATGAGGCTCTTCAGCGACAGCAAAGCACTGCTTGAATAAACGAAACATCAATGGAGCGGTATTTGTTTGCAGTATAGAAAAGATGTTATGACATTGGCTATAACCATTTATTGCCCTGTTTCAGCGTGAAGAATCGACAACTGTTGAGCCACCTGCAAACACGCTGATCAACTCTCAAGACCAGCCAGATGACATTGGGCAAGGATATATAATAGCTGGGGTGTCTGGCTTCACTTAGGGAGCTGAAATGAGATGGTTTGGTAGTTCAAATAAAGGAGATACCCCAATCAAGTACTACCTATGGGGTGCCCCATATCACCCATACAGACTATGCTTCGAATGGTCCACAGTGTTCTAGAACATCCTACAATGTTCAAGCGTGTTTTGGAATGCTCCTTAATTATCTGGGATGTACCCGAACATATCAGAATATCTTCAAAAGCTCGCCCTTTATATTAAATCGGGAACCTTCTTGATGGATGGAAGATAAAGGGATATACTGATCATACTGGAGCTGATAATTGTTTAGTGACGAATTTGAGCAGTATTCCTCAATGTAATGTATTTCTTTTTACTCCATTTCAGATAGCTGGTCAAGTAAGATGGAGAGCCTAGCCTGCACTGCACTATCGGACTACCCTCGGCATATGGACTACTCTCAGATGCTTCGACTAACAGTAAGTGGGTGACTATTTTATATATTTACAACTGTAATGAAAAGCAATGTTTTTATGTATGTATACCTATAATAATAATATAGCCTTCTATTAGAAATAAGTTTTTTTCTTTAGTGGTAGGTACTACTGCAATACAGTTTATAGTATATCTCTTATTTCTGAGTGCCTTCTGGCAAAGGCCTCCTCCAGGTTCTTCCATTGAGCTCGGTCTAGTGCCACTCGAGTCCAGCAGGGCCCCAAAGTTAATCAGAGTTCATCTTCCCATCTCATATACTGACATCCTCTTTTTCGGTGGCCATCTCTCGGGTACCAAAGTGTCACAAGCTTGCTCCACTTTTCTAAATTGCCTCTTAATAGATGTCCTGTCCATCTCCATTTCTGCTGATCGATATGTGTAAGTATATCTTTCGTTTTAGTTTTTGATCTTATATCATTATTAAGGATTCTGTCTTTCAATTTTACTCCTATCATGCTTCTTTCCATTGCACGTTGACATTTTGCTAGAGATACTCTTTGTTGCTTAGTGACCAAGGCTCACAGCCATATGTAATACTTGGGAGTATACAGGTGTTAAGTCTTCCGTTTGATGTGAATACCTAGATCTTTACTCTTCATAATTTCTTTTAAAGACCAGTATTTCTTCCATCCGTAGGCTATTCTTTTATTGATTATTTGACCTAGGTAGACTTATTCACTGACATATTCTATTCGGTTTCCTTCCACCACAACGTCCACTTCTTGGGAGTTAGTCATCACTTTTGTTTTGAGTTCATTCATTACAAGTCCTACATTTTTGCTATTTTATGTTAGTTCACAAATCATGGTTTCCAGGTTTTTTGGATCCTCTTCAATCAAGACTATGTCGTCGGCGAATCGCAGGTGGTTAAGGCGCTTGCCGTTTATGTTTATTCCAAGATTGTCCCAGTTAATTTTCCTAAAAATGCTTTCCAGGGTATTTATTTCCATGTATACCTATAATACAGGGTTATTTTTAGGGTTCCGTACCACAAAACGCTCGATTTTTTTTTTTTATCTATTTCAGACAGCCAGTCAAGTAAGAATGACAGCCTAGCCTGCGATGCACCATTGGACTTCCATCGGCATATGAAATACTCCCTGATCCTTAGTCCAGAAATTAGTATGTACCTATTTTACAACTGTTACTTACAACAGGATAAATATCTCGTGTGTGCTGAGCAGCACATAACATTTTTTTTTTTTTTTCAGAATTTCTTTCATGGCCATGAAACAAATCACTTCTGTCCAGGCGCTACCGTCGCGTCGGCGGCACGATGAGCAGTGGTGGTGAACCAAATCGCAACGGGTACTTCCCGTTGACCTAGAATAGTGAAAATACGAGCTATCTCATCCGAGCGTACTGCACGAGCAAAGAAAAAAAAGGAGACCGACCCACCTCTACTGTAAAAAGTCGATAGCGCGTTTCAGAAACTAAGTGGCGCCATCTAACGGTGGGTAGCGTTGTGGTGTTACAGGAATGTGAAAAGCTGTGTGAAAATTTTAAATATGAAGGCCTGAATGAGTGCGACGCGGACGACGGACAGTAAAATGTATAAAGACAATACAGTCCGTTCAGTGCGTTGCGGAGCGGATAGCGTGGACATCCGCGACCGCCTCTCACTGATCAAGGCCTTCATATTTAAAATTTTCACACAGCTTTTCACATTCCTGTAACACCACAACGCTACCCGCCGTTAGATGGCGCCACTTAGAGTTAAAATTTTGAAAGGTCCTAATGAAATAGTGAACATAATTTTAGTTTGGGGAAAGTTGTTCAGTTTCCTAAAATTATGTTCACTATTTCATCAGGACCTTATATGTCACCGGAAGATAACATGGTTGATAACAAGTTGATCAACTTTTCGATTACTTTTACGATTCTTATTATTTTCCGGTGATATATGCTACCGCTAATGTATGTAAATCAGAAGCCAATTAGCTACGTAATCTGCAGATTATCTGGCTGAAACCGTTAAATGGAAAATATTGTTTTAGTTATCTCATTAACTAGCTAATTTGCAGATTTCCTAGGTAGTATCAACGAACAAATCGTCAGTTATGTAAGGTTAGAATCGGTAAGGTTAAGTTAGATAAGGTTAGATTATCGCTCACTGTCTTCGCGATTTAACTATGTATATTAAGGGGCTACCCGCCCTAGCCACTACTAGCGCCCCCAAATACAAAACTTATCGAAAGACAGATTGAAGCAAAGGTACTCTAGTTTATTTAGGAACTATCAATTTTGCAAAATATATTTTACTGTAGTTACAGATAAAAAGAAAAAGTGCGGAAAACGGCCACTTTTAGCAGTTTGTATCTATAACTACAGTGAACTTTATTGTACAGAGTTGATAAGTTCTAAACAAGAGTATCTTAGCTTCAATCTGTCTTTCAGGATTTTTAATAAGTTTTGTTTTAAGCGAGCAATATTTTTTTACTGATGGGCGCGCTAGTGGACAGCAGGTAGCCTCTTTAATATGCATGGTAACTAGGATAAGTTCAAATTAAAGTTCAATGATTACCTAGTAAATGTGCACATTAAAGATAACATATTTTATCAATTAAAAGATATATGTGGGAAAACAAAAACAATTGAATTAGATTTTGCAATTTGCCCATTTTATATATGTACCTACTTACAATTAAATGAAACAAAGATATTTTTTTGGTTTTATTTTATTGATCAAATTGAAATGATATACAACTAAAGATAATGAATGCTATATAAAATAGTCTGGTAACAAACAGGATAAGGTGGGTTGAACAAAAAAGTAAACATCGGTTAGTGAACGTAAACAGAGACATCTATTATTAAATAGAAAAAGTAAAACAACGCCACCACGCAGCGGATGGAGACAACTAAAAGGTCTTTTATAGTACACGATTCTCATAAGAGTGAATAAATAAACCGCCATCTAGCGACGAGTAGAGAAAGCAAGGTTCGCAACAAATCCTTATCAGATATTTTTAAATTTTATTAAAGTTCTACAGCATTAAGACCATTGAATAATATATTTTCAGGAAGCTTATAATATTACCTTTAACTTGGTACCACACTGATCCACGGTGGTATTACGAAAAAACCGGCCAAGTGCGAGTCGGACTCGCGCACTGAGGGTTCCGTACCACCACATAAACATAATTGTATTAGTTGAAATTTCAGTAAGTTAATGTGCTAGATTTTTTGAGTCCGATACGCGCTTGACCAAATTTTATTATTTGTTGTTATTTTATAGCCTATGCCCCATAAACATACCAATTTTCAAGTTTGTAAGTGTTCCCGTTTTTAAAAAGAACTAAAACAAAAATCACCTCAGCAACCATCCAACTTGACCCCTCTCTTATATGAATGTTCTTGAAACGGGAGCTCACCACAATTGGTTACCATTAGTTATGAGAAAAGTTGTAATATTTAATGATTTCAGACTTTTCCCATTATTTGTACTGTGAGACCTAGCTTCTTGCCAAATTTCATAATTTTAGGTCAACGGGAAGTACCCTGTAGGTTTTTCATTTTTGAATAAATGTATGGAGATGAGGACATAAAATGCCATATCTTTTGATTGCGTCGTTGTAAAAAATTTAAATTTTCAGATCTTGTGTGGTTCATGGATCCTAATATATGGTATAAATTTCAACCTGATACCTTTACCCGTTCGTGAGATAAAGGGTCTTGACAGACAGACAGACAGACAGACAGACAGACAGACAGACAGACAGACAGACGGACAACAAAGTGATCCTATAAGGGTTCCGTTTTTTTCTTTTGAGGTACGGAACCCTAAAAAAAGATGTGGGTCATCGAATTGTCATGCATAAATTTTATTTTTTCACAAGTATTACCTCATGAAGACTAATAAATATTATATATTTAATAAAACATGAAATAACCTTTCATACGATACCTTTTATTACTTCAGACCTCACAAGCGAAAAAAGATAGGTGTCGTCAAAGTTAAAGGGTCAGCGTCGATAGAGGGTCTTTTTCGAGCGAAAGCATTTCATAGCCCTGTACATCAAACATGATAATACGCATATCGTTAGAAAGGGCATTAAATTCCCTTGCATCGGAGACCTTGGCTTTTTTCCTACCTAATAAGGGAAAAAAGATATGCGTCGGCAAACGTCGAAGGCTGAGCGTCGATAGAGGGTCTTATTCTATTGGCTGTTTTATACAGCCCTGATGTATCAAACGTGTTGTGATATATATTGATAAAAATAACATAAAATTCCCTTTCATTAAACACCTTGTTTTACTTCCTACCTTAAAAGGCAAAAAAGATATGATCCGGCAAATGTTGAAGGCTCAGCGCCGATAGGGGGTATTTTTCGAGCGTTAGCATTCTTAGCTCTATATATCAAACATGGTGAAACGCAGATCATAAAGAAGGACATAAAATTCCCTTTAATCGGACACCTTGGCTTTTTTCCTACCTAATAAGGGAAAAAAGATATGTGTCAGCAAACGTTGAAGGGTCAGCGTCGATACAGGGTCTTATTTAATCAACTTTTTTATATAGTCTGGATGTATCAAACGTTTTGTGAGGCATATTGTTAGAAAGGGCACAAAATTCCCTTTTATAAGACCCCTTGGTTTACTTCCTACCTAATAAGAGAAAAAAGATATGTGTCGGCAAACGTTGAAGGGTCAGCGTCGATAGAGGGTCTTATTGAATCGACTTTTTTATATAGTTTGGATGTATCAAACGTGTTGTCACGCATATTCTTAGAAAGAACATAAAATTCCCTTTTAAAAAACACCTTGGTTTACTTCCTACCTAATAAGAAAAAAAAGATATGCGTCGGCAAACGTTGAAGGGTCAGCGTCGATAGAGGGTCTTATTGAATCGACTTTTTTATATAGTCTGGATGTATCAAACGTGTTGTTAGGCATATTGTTAGAAAAGGCATAAAATTCCCTTTTATAAAACACCTTGGTTTACTTCCTACCTAATAAGAGAAAAAAGATATGTGTCGGCAAACGTTGAAGGGTCAGCGTCGATAGAGGGTCTTATTGAATCGACTTTTTTATATAGTTTGGATGTATCAAACGTGTTGTGAGGCATATTTTTAGAAAGGGCATAAAATTCCCTTTTATAAAACACCTTGGTTTACTTCCTACCTAATAAGAGAAAAAAGATATGTGTCGGCAAACGTTGAAGGGTCAGCGTCGATAGAGGGTCTTATTGAATCGACTTTTTTATATAGTTTGGATGTATCAAACGTGTTGTGAGGCATATTGTTAAAAAGGGCATAAAATTCCCTTTTATAAGACACCTTGGTTTACTTCCTACCTAATAAGAGAAAAAGATGTGTGTCGGCAAACGTTGAAGGGTCAGCGTCGATAGAGGGTCTTATTGAATCGACTTTTTTATATAGTCTGGATGTATCAAACGTGTTGTGTGGTATATTGTTAGAAAGGGCATAAAATTTCCTTTTATAGGACACCTTGGTTTACTTCCTACCTAATAAGGAAAAAAAGATGTGTCGGCAAACGTTGAAGGATCAGCGTCGATAGAGGGTCTTATTGAATCGACTTTTTTATATAGTCTGGATGTATCAAACGTGTTGTGTGGTATATTGTTAGAAAGGGCATAAAATTCCCTTTTATAAGACTACTTGGTTTACTTCCTACCTAATAAGGAAAAAAAGATGTGTCGGCAAACGTTGAAGGGTCAGCGTCGATAGAGGGTCTTATTGAATCGACTTTTTTATATAGTTTGGATGTATCAAACGTGTTGTAAGGCATATTGTTAAAAAGGGCAGAAAATTCCCTTTTATCGTAAACCTTGTTTCACTTCCTACCTTAAAAAGAAAAAAAGATATGATCCGGCAAATGTTGAAGGCTCAGCGTCGATAGGGGGTATTTTTCGAGCGTTAGAATTCTTAGCTCTATATATCAAACATGATGAAATGCATATCGTAAGGAAGGGCTTAAAATTCCCTTTCATCGGACACCTTGGCTTTTTTCCTACCTAATAAGGGAAAAAAGATATGTGTCGGCAAACGTTGAAGGGTCAGCGTCGATAGAGGGTCTTATTGAATCGACTTTTTTATATAGTTTGGATGTATCAAACGTGTTGTGAGGCATATTGTTAAAAAGGGCATTAAATTCCCTTTTATAAGACACCTTGGTTTACTTCCTACCTAATAAGAGAAAAAGATGTGTGTCGGCAAACGTTGAAGGGTCAGCGACGATAGAGGGTCTTATTGAATCGACTTTTTTATATAGTTTGGATGTATCAAACGTGTTGTCATGCATATTGTTAGAAAGGGCGTAAAATTTCCTTTTATAAGGCACCTTGGTTTACTTCCTACCTAATAAGAAAAAAAAGATATGCGTCGGCAAACGTTGAAGGGTCAGCGTCGATAGAGGGTCTTATTGAATCGACTTTTTTATATAGTCTGGATATATCAAACGTGTTGTGTGGTATATTGTTAGAAAGGGCATAAAATTCCCTTTTATAAGACACCTTGGTTTACTTCCTACCTAATAAGAAAAAAAAGATATGTGTCGGCAAACGTTGAAGGGTCAGCGTCGATAGAGGGTCTTAATGAATCGACTTTTTTATATAGTTTGGATGTATCAAACGTGTTGTAAGGCATATTGTTAAAAAGGGCAGAAAATTCCCTTTCATCGTAAACCTTGTTTCACTTCCTACCTTAAAAAGAAAAAAAGATATGATCCGGCAAATGTTGAAGGCTCAGCGTCGATAGGGGGTATTTTTCGAGCGTTAGAATTCTTAGCTCTATATATCAAACATGATGAAATGCATATCGTAAGGAAGGGCTTAAAATTCCCTTTCATCGAACACCTTGGCTTTTTTCCTACCTAATAAGGGAAAAAAGATATGTTTCGGCAAACGTTGAAGGGTCAGCGTCGATAGAGGGTCTTATTGAATCGACTTTTTTATATAGTTTGGATGTATCAAACGTGTTGTGAGGCATATTGTTAAAAAGGGCATTAAATTCCATTTTATAAGACACCTTGGTTTACTTCCTACCTAATAAGAGAAAAAGATGTGTGTCGGCAAACGTTGAAGGGTCAGCGACGATAGAGGGTCTTATTGAATCGACTTGTTTATATAGTTTGGATGTATCAAACGTGTTGTCATGCGAATTGTTAGAAAGGGCATAAATTTCCCTTTTATAAGGCACCTTGGTTTACTTCCTACCTAATAAGAAAAAAAGATATGCGTCGGCAAACGTTGAAGGGTCAGCGTCGATAGAGGGTCTTATTGAATCGACTTTTTTATATAGTCTGGATGTAACAAACGTGTTGTGTGGTATATTGTTAGAAAGGGCATAAAATTCCCTTTTATAAGACACCTTGGTTTACTTCCTACCTAATAAGAAAAAAAAGATATGTGTCGGCAAACGTTGAAGGGTCAGCGTCGATAGAGGGTCTTATTGAATCGACTTTTTTATATAGTTTGGATGTATCAAACGTGTTGTAAGGCATATTTTTAAAAAGGGCAGAAAATTCCCTTTCATCGTAAACCTTGTTTCACTTCCTACCTTAAAAAGAAAAAAAGATATGATCCGGCAAATGTTGAAGGCTCAGCGTCGATAGGGGGTATTTTTCGAGCGTTAGAATTCTTAGCTCTATATATCAAACATGATGAAATGCATATCGTAAGGAAGGGCTTAAAATTCCCTTTCATCGGACACCTTGGCTTTTTTCCTACCTAATAAGAAAAAAAAGATATGTGTCGGCAAACGTTGAAGGCTCAGCGTCGATAGAGGGTCTTATTGAATCGACTTTTTTATATAGTTTGGATGTATCAAACGTGTTGTGAGGCATATTGTTAAAAAGAACATTAAATTTCCTTTTATAAGACACCTTGGTTTAATTCCTACCTAATAAGAGAAAAAGATGTGTGTCGGCAAACGTTGAAGGGTCAGCGACGATAGAGGGTCTTATTGAATCGACTTTTTTATATAGTTTGGATATATCAAACGTGTTGTCATGCATATTGTTAGAAAGGGCGTAAAATTCCCTTTTATAAGGCACCTTGGTTTACTTCCTACCTAATAAGAAAAAAAAGATATGTGTCGGCAAACGTTGAAGGGTCAGCGTCGATAGAGGGTCTTATTGAATCGACTTTTTTATATAGTTTGGATGTATCAAACGTGTTGTAAGGCATATTGTTAAAAAGGGCAGAAAATTCCCTTTCATCGTAAACCTTGTTTCACTTCCTACCTTAAAAAGAAAAAAAGATATGATCTTGCAAATGTTGAAGGCTCAGCGTCGATAGGGGGTATTTTTCGAGCTTTAGAATTCTTAGCTCTATATATCAAACATGATGAAATGCATATCGTAAGGAAGGGCTTAAAATTCCCTTTCATCGGACACCTTGATTTTTTTCCTACCTAATAAGGGAAAAAAGATATGTTTCGGCAAACGTTGAAGGGTCAGCGTCGATAGAGGGTCTTATTGAATCGACTTTTTTATATAGTTTGGATGTATCAAACGTGTTGTGAGGCATATTGTTAAAAAGGGCATTAAATTACCTTTTATAAGACACCTTGGTTTACTTCCTACCTAATAAGAGAAAAAGATGTGTGTCGGCAAACGTTGAAGGGTCAGCGACGATAGAGGGTCTTATTGAATCGACTTGTTTATATAGTTTGGATGTATCAAACGTGTTGTCATGCATATTGTTAGAAAGGGCATAAATTTCCCTTTTATAAAGCACCTTGGTTTACTTCCTACCTAATAAGAAAAAAAAGATATGCGTCGGCAAACGTTGAAGGGTCAGCGTCGATAGAGGGTCTTATTGAATCGACTTTTTTATATAGTCTGGATGTATCAAACGTGTTGTGTGGTATATTGTTAGAAAGGGCATAAAATTCCCTTTTATAAGACACCTTGGTTTACTTCCTACCTAATAAGAAAAAAAAGATATGTGTCGGCAAACGTTGAAGGGTCAGCGTCGATAGAGGGTCTTATTGAATCGACTTTTTTATATAGTTTGGATGTATCAAACGTGTTGTAAGGCATATTGTTAAAAAGGGCAGAAAATTCCCTTTCATAGTAAACCTTGCTTTACTTCCTACCTTAAAAAGAAAAAAAGATATGATCCGGCAAATGTTGAAGGCTCAGCGTCGATAGGGGGTATTTTTCGAGCGTTAGAATTCTTAGCTCTATATATCAAACATGATGAAATGCATATCGTAAGGAAGGACTTAAAATTCCCTTTCATCGGACACCTTGGCTTTTTTCCTACCTAATAAGGGAAAAAAGATATGTGTCGGCAAACGTTGAAGGGTCCGCGTCTATACCGGGTCTTATTGTATCGACTTTTTTATATGGCCCTGATACATCAAACGTGTTATGATGCATGTTGTTTGAAAGAGCTTAAAATTCCCTTTCATAAGACTTCTTGGTTTACTTCCTACCTGATAAGAGAAAAAAGATATGTTTAGGCAAAAGATGTAGGCTCAGCGTCGATAGGGGGTCTGTTCCGAGCGAAAGCATTCATAGCCCCTATATATCAAACATGATGAGATGTATATCCTTAAAAAGGGCATAAAATTTCCTTTCATCGGACACCTTGGCTTTTTTCCTACCTAATAAGAAACGAAGGCTGTTGATTTTCAAACATCTTCGTTGATAGAATTAACGTAGGATGGCCTTTTTCGGCAGTTTTTGTGTAACTTACATTCATATTTTTTAGGAAACTCGTTTCTAGTATGTTTTCTAATGGATTTCTTACGTTTTAGGTCATTTCGATTAGATTGAAAAGGCCCAAAAACATTTTTATACGTATTTTTTCAAAATGTCTGTTTTTTGTGGTTTTTGTATGTTTTATCTGTTTGTATGGTAACTAGGGATTGAAGACAGCCTTTTAGAATCATTCTGTATCGTTTTCTATTTGATTTGCGCCCAATTAAGGCAGTTTTTGCATTTTGAAATTTCGACCTCCTTAATTTGGTCGGGTTATGAAATTCGTCTAACTTTTTCTGCTAACTTCACACCGCTCAAATCACGCCCTAATAGAACAGCTTCACTCAAACAATCGTCAGGTACAACGAAGAAAAGTACGGTGATTAAAATAGCCTGTATTATGATACTGCATTTAATCTGTAACCGACTGCTGACATTATCATGGCCAATACCTTTCAATTCTACGAATTCATGAGATTTTTCCCCTTTAATAAAGTGTGATTGACTTTCCCTAATCAAACTACATTCAGAACCAGAATCAAAAATGAATGGGATGGTTTTAACTTGAACTTCTAACGTACCTCGTGCAATTTTAGAGCAAATGTTAACTTCCTTGGTCTTTGTTGTCTTCTGGGGTTGAGCTTCTTTCTTCTCTTGTCGATTAGGGCACGAAGAAACAATGTGGCCAGGCTGGCCACACGCATAACAGGTCACTGTTGGTCCTTGCACCTCCTTCTGTGATGGTTTGATTGGTTTTGCATACGGCCGATTCTTGCTTCGACACTCGGAACCTCGGTGTCCAATCCGTCCACAAAAGTTGCAGTTACCGCGGTATAAAGGTAATCGTGGTTTTTTGTTGTCAGCTGCATACTCATCAAGATCATCGCCTTGTTTTCTTTTCATAGATATACCACGCAGTACTCGAAAGAGCTGTGCTTTATCATTGATAATGGATGAGTTGAGTTCTCTTCGTATGGCATCATTGCATTGGGATAAGACTGAAATCGTGAAGCCCGTAATAACTTTTTCTGGCATGTCTGCATCAGGAATTTTCTCAATAAGTTGCCATAAACGTAGACCCCCTTGGGCGGCACTTTCGTCTTTTCCAAGGTGAAATTTTATCACTCTATCAAAATGATCTTGCATTGTCATTGGCTTAGAAAACTTGGCCAAGAGAAGTTCTTTGATGTTAGGCCATGTTATTTCACCGTGATTTACCTTGGTAAGGCATGTGGCAGCACAACCTCTCAGTGCCTTGGTTAACGCCCAAATCAGGTCCACACCAGTGAGCTTCTTATTTAACACAATCATTTCCGTGAGTTCACACCAACCTTCAATATCTGCATCTCGTTCTTCAGGGTCGAATTTCACCAATGACACTGGTACTGGAGCAGAAGCTGGTCTAGATATTTGATTTGCCAATTTTAAAAGCACAGCTTCCATGCTTTCTGAAAACATCATTGTTGTTTTTAGGGTTCCGATACCAAAATGGTAAAAAAAAGGAACCCTTATGGTGCCGCTCTGTCTGTCTGTCTGTCTGTCCGTCTGTCACACCTCTATATCTCAGCAACCACTTATGCTATCGACCTGAAATTTGGAATAGTTTTAGAATATAGTTGCCCAACTTAATTGCACATGAAAAAAGTTTGAAAAAAGTATGAACATTAATGTAAAGGGGGTCAAAATAGGGGGGGCCAAAATTAAAATTGTCGCTACTAGGTCGAGTGGGGTATCATATGAAAGGGCTTTACTTGTACATTTTCAAATATATTTTTGTATATTTTTAAGTTTCTTAGTTTTCAAGTTATGATGAAAAATGTCAAAAAAAATACCATTCCCCCCCCCTTATCTCCGAAGTTTGAGTAAGGCAAAATCTGAATTAATTACAGTTGACAGAGGTTTATGTAAACTTTACAGCAAAAATAAAACGATCTTTCTAAGTTGCACAGTTTTTCAGAAATCTGCAAAAAACCTTTACAAACAAAGTTAGTTTTGCGGTCCTGAAAATGGACTTTATTGCTTCCAAAAATACTATAAGTACATCGGAACCCTCGGCGCGCGAGTCCGACTCGCACTTGACCGGTTTTTTTTCCTCATGGTCCTGATTTTCACCCGTGGGCTGGTCCGATCCCAGTTCTGATATCGGAATATCTTGGGACATGAGTAATAAAGCGGTAAAGCACTTTAAAAATATTTTAATCACATTGATCAAGTGAACACAGTTTAATTTTAATTAGTTACCAACTAAATAATTATTATAAAATAGTAAAACGATATTACAAAAATATCACTTATAAGGAAAACAGCGATCCGTGCACCGAGCGTGCCAAAGCAGAACTGAAACTTGCTCCTTCCGAGCGCTGCCTTTTATACAAGGTAGTGGGGGGCGCTTGTTGCGTCATTCGCATCACCTGACCGCCCGGTGCACGTTCCGCAAACGTTAAGAGAACGTGGTTTTCCTTTCTGTACGGCTAGGCACGATGACGACGCCGACATGTACATTTTAATTATTGTTATAGAATATTTTCCTCAAATAATTTCTATTGTTGTTTTTGCTTTTATTTTTGTATTTGTATTTATTGTTTTATAATATCGTTTCCTTATACTATCACAAGATATAAAAAAAGGAATAATGTATCAAGTAATTTACTGTAACCACGCGAAGGGACTCGCGCTTATCAGGACGGCCGAACTGTTGGCTTTTTCTAAACTTATGGTAAATATTTGTAGTTGGATATAGTTGTTTATAATACTAGTTAAGTGCTTGGATGTGTTGTCAGTCAATATTATGGTTACTTAAGTTGTTTTTGTGGACCATACTACATTCCTCTTTCTCATTGGCTAGTAGCGCAGCGTCCGAGTCCAGCCAATCGGAGGTCAGCGAGCACGATGCGAAGTTAGCTACATGTGAAGTTGGCTACATGTCGATGGTAGAGAGAGATAATGATTGTAAAGTGAAAGGCAAGTCGGTCGGTCGATAGCTCTTAGCGTGTAAGATTGTGCTTTAATGTTATACTGTGTCTCGGTAAATAATAAATATATTTAAGGAAAGGGATATGAGTTTCACTTCTCGAACTAGCCAATAATATGAACTATACTAAAATTACATATCCTGACTGTGACTAACTGACTGTTTGACTGACAGAGTGACGTGGACCCATGACATGAAATTTTGTATGCTAATTTAACGCATAGGTACAGTCTGCTCCTGCTGTCTCCCCTAGCGCGCTCCCCTACCGCGCTCTTTCGAGAAATTGAGGAACTGTTTAAACAGCCTACACAACCAGGCCACTGTCCGAAATAGTGTCACCTATTTTTGAATAAAAGAACTACGTAATAAGACGTAGTAAGACCCTCATAACCTGAAATGCGTATGCTTGCTTATTTCATGCACCTTCTCTATAGCCTGCCTGGCGTAGTAGTTTTAGCCGTTGCATGACAAACATTGAGCTCACGGGTCGAATCTGAGCTATGTAATTTTTTTATCTCTTATTAACTTTGTTAAAGTAATATGGTGTTAAAACAAACATAATTATTTTTAGACAGTTTATTAAAAATTTCATTTAAAACTAGACCCTAAAGAATCATCGTTTTTTATCTCAAAAGAACCAACATGTAAGTATTACAATCTACATCTTTCGAGATTTATGAAATGATTCTTTAAAAATATACAAAAATAAAAATTCATAACAAAAGAAAACAATCCAAAACATAAAAATATTAACACTTGCAAGATCAAAGGTTCCTCCTGGGTTGGTTGACATGTTTACTCCACTAGATTTTCATCCATCTTTATCCGAAATGAATTTTATTTCTTTAGTGAAGTGTATTTGTTCTCCCAATCAAAATTTTAAAGTCTTGCTTCACGATGAGCTACGGACAGTTTATTTCTTTTTGACCAGCTGCACGAAAATGTTTTCGATTTCGATATGTTATAGGTTATATAACATCCTCGGGGTAAACTTTGACAATATCATGATGATAATGTTCCTTTGCTGTTGCTTCATTAACATCGCTAGTTTTTCGTATTGTCGAACCCACAAACGCACCGTTTTTTCTAATAAAAGGAGAAAACAAATACATTATGAGAACACCACAATACTTCACTCTTGCTTTATTTATTTTGCACAAATTTTCTACTTACTGCGATATTAAACTTTCCAGAAATACTTTTAATACTATTATTCCCATAGTGTTATAATTTTGCACTTTAAAAATCAGTTTAGTGACACATGATAAATAATTGAAGAAATCGTGTGACTAAGAGCATCTCAAAGCGAATTTTGATTTGTATCCTGATGCAAACTACCTTCATTGTTATATTGTTAGCAAAATACCTTCATTGTTATATGTTCGCATCACTTGCTCTGCTATCATAGCTGATCAAAACATATGATGACAAATTTCATCAAACTAAAGGTGTTTCCTTAACCATATCGAATCGGGTTCGATAGCCAACAACCTCATAAAATTGTTTTTGTTATAAAAACATATTATAGTTAAATGGAATCTAAGAAAACACAAAATAAGTAAAATTAATACGATCTGATCAAGTAACGAGCCCAGATCAGGTTTGAGCGCATAGTTTTTAACTTACTCAATAGATGGCGCTTTCCAGAACGTAAATTACCATTTTACTTACTGGGGGGTCAGGTAATGCAAACTTTGACTGTACCACAAACACCATATCAGAAAAGATTTCTAAATTTTTGTATTTTGCTAATGGTAAGAAAAAAAATGTATGTCTCAGCACTTTCCCAAAATAGTCCCCCAAGAGAGCGAAATGAAATATGAATTACTCATTTGAGTTATCTTTGGTTTTATTTCTAGAGCGAGCTTTGGTAGAGCACAAAAATCAGAAAACTTTTATCCCTGGACACTTATTTCACACAAGTCATCCTTTTGGAAAATCAAAATAATTAAGCGTACAAAATTTCAAACGTGTAGCTAAAGCGGTTATGGGTCGGCGTCAGTCAGTCAATCAGTCAGTTAGTCCAGACATGTCATTATATTGTCATTTTAGTGAAGTATATGTCATACTAAGTTTGACGCTGGATTTAATAGTTGTACACCGTTCTGACGCCAGAGCGAAAAAAAAAAGAATTTCTTGTATAGCGACCCAACTTATTGTTTCTTTTTTTATTATTAGGTGGTATATTTGAGGAGTGTCTTTTCAAAAGGGTTTATTTCCACATAGTCTATTATTTCAGAAAAAGTGAAAAACTCATTACACAAAAATAAATCCATTTTTCAAAATAAATTTGAGTTAACATTATAAAATATGTTTAAACAATTACTTTCATGTCTTTGTTTCGTTTTAAATCCATTCTATTTCAAAACTACTCACATCGGTCAGATGGAAATAAGCACTTTTGATGCAGTCTCAAAGAAATAATCTGTTTTGTTCCATACCAATAATAAATAAGCACTTTTGAATTGGACATATTATGAAATAAGCAGTTTTGCTGAAGAAAATAATAAAATAACAAATTTAAGTTTATAATTATTTTTTTATTCTGAACCATCCAATTTCAACAGATTAGCCATTGTCTTATCCCATGTGGGTATAAAGATTTTAATATTATTAAACGCGGATTTGTCCCACATCAAATTCGTTACAATCGCAGTCGTATTCACATTCCTGTTCATTAGAAGTCACAGCTCCATCCAGTAATATACCTTTATACCATTTCAGTTCTGGTAATTCTTCCCATTTGTCACCGAATTGTTTTTTTAGCAAATTTATCACATCATTTTTCTTTTTAGCAGGTATGGGCTCTGGTGTAGAATCAACAAGATCAATTTCCATTGGGATTCTTTTACCCCGCTTTAGTAATGTCTGTGCAATATCATCTTCACTAGATTCAAATCTATAATGTTCATAGGCTGATAATGTACAACCGACAGTCTTGTTTCTTTTCAGATTTTTTTTTATCTTTATTCTTTTTATTTTCTGCAAACCGACAAAGTTTTTGAAATTTTCTGTCATGTCTTTTACTTCTAATAGATGCCAATCCCTCCATAAAATCTTGACAGTCCCATGTCTTTCAAAAATGTCATGATATTCATCTTTGAAAGTGATACCATACCATTTTGAAGAAAGTCAAATAGTCAAACTACTACGGAACAACGAGTGGGTTACTAGGTACTTACGACTTTTATGACGTGATCTGCTTTTTCGACCACCTGTATTCAACTCTCCAACTGTTTTTTCTGCCATATTCGTTGAGAAAACAATGAAAATAATGTATATCAAGACTAAAGAAAAATTTCACACAAATAAAAGTTCAACGGAAACTTTTTGACAGCAAATAATGACATGTGATATTTTTTTCACTGGATTGGAAAATTTCGTTTACGAAGAGTGTTACAAAGCATTTGGATACACATTACAAAAAAAATAAAGTCTCTATTCACTACCCGAAAAATATCACTCTAAAATAAAAATGGAAATAAGCCAGTTTGTCGCAGAATATTTTAGTAATTTTAATATACTTGGAAAAATAACCCCTTTTGAAAAGAACTTTTTACGTTGAATGTATGGGTAAAAATAAGCGGAAAATAAGCCGTTTTGATGCGGAAGTCACTTTTGGTAGTCAAATTTTGTAATAAAATTAGACTCATTGAAGAAAAGCAGTAAGAGTAAGCTATGTAAAATTGTATGAAGAATCGGATGGCATTGTCAGATTTAAAAACAGAAAATATGGAAATAAACCCTTTTGAAAAGACACTCCTCATTTGTCTCAAAAACTCTTATCCTGTAAAATTTTGAACCAGCTACCTATGTCGGTTTAAAAGATACAACGTTCAACCTAGAAAAATACGACATATTTTTGACATTTTGCCCCACGACTCCGTCACATTCTGCCGGGCTGCACCACTTCTTATATGTTACCTATAGGCATGTACTTGAATCGTGTCAAGTTTCATCCCAGCAGGTTTTGCGCAAGGTTCGCCTTGTTGAATCTCCTACTAATAAATTCAACAAAAGCGCTTCTTTTTGTTGAAACTTTTAACGTTCTTTAGACCATCATTACTTTCTTGATTGTTTGTCAGCGCCGTCGTTTAGTTTCAATGAGTTTAATAATTTTCCGGGTGACGTTTTCTAGTAGGATGATTGTCTGTTTATCCATGGTTAAGCCAAGGAGGAAAAGGTGAGGGGTGATGGGTGGGGGAGGGTACGTACCTTAAGCTCCTCCTCCATCTCGGACAGTTTCCGCTCCATGGCGCGCTTCTCACGCTTCTCGATCTCCGATAGCGAGTTCTGGTTCTGCAAACCGGAACAGCCAACCATCAACTAGTCATCGTACATGATAAAAAATTACATGAAATGACATAAATAAATCAGAATAGAATAATTTATTACACGGTGTAACGGAAAGGTGTGATAATACTTAAGGTTATGAAACTGAAAAACTTTTCCCAAGGAGCATAGGTCATAGAACAAAGTAAATTTTTGACCTTCCATAGAAACCGCATCAGCTGATAGCACATTTTGTATGGTATTATTTCATATTTCGACCTATGTTCGTAGGGAAAAGTTGTTCAGTTTCATGGGAAGATTCGCGACCTTCAGTATTATCAGACCTTACACACACCTCACACCTTACACGTTGTATAGATAGTAGTAACAGTTTGACGGGTGCTGGAGCCCGGATGACTACTCCATTTTCGAGTGCAGCTCTAAGCTAGGGCAATGGAGCAAGCCTATTGGTTAGATTTTTTCCAGCTCACAGATTGGCTATCACGCACAGCTTTGGTGAAAAACTACCCTTATACTATAATGTGGGATTTTTGTGAGCTTCCAATGTTTAAGGCACTGTTGCAAGCACCACTATCAAACGCTGTTAAATGTTATCATAACAGTGATAATGAACGCATAGCTTTCAATTCGCTGCCAGAATTAAAGAACTAGAACTGATCCACTCTAATTTAATAAAAATATTTAAATTCAAACTAATATTCCACATAATTGACACACTTCCAATCTAATAAATAATTTAATCGATACAAACAAGTTGATACCAACAAAACAAATATGTTGTCGGAATACATAAACTATCTCAATTTTACTTGTTGTAAATACTATTTTTGAGTAACTTTTCACATCCCGTCCATAGGAAAAATGTTCAAGCCGAAAAAAGTCGCGACTAACAGTTATTTTTTTACTTATAAATGTTTCACCTATACAGGGTGTTAATTTGATTGCGTGCCATAGCTTAAGGGGTGGTTCAGTAACGATAAAGAAACTACAAAAAAATATTTAAAAAAATCCTACAAAAAAAATCCAACTGAACTAACGCGGCAATGACCGCGCGAATGGGCGCGCTATCAAAAGCGCGCGAAAGAGTTTCAGTTACGTAGTCGTCATGGAGATCTTTAGGGGAGGCCTATGTCCAGCAGTGGACGTCTTTCGGCTGATATGATGATGATGTGCCTGCCTTATTCACTGATACTCGCGCGCTAGCGACGTTGCTCCGCGTTGGTTAAGTTTCAATGCAGTTTTAGTTTTTTTTTTCAGTAGGATTTTTTTTTACATTTTTTTTGTGTTCCTTTATCGTAACTGAAACACCCCTTAAGCTATGGCACGCAATTAAATTAACACCCTGTATATGACATTTAACAATTAATTTTTAATTCTTTGTCAACCCACTGCTGCTGGGCAAATGCTTCTGTCATCGCACGCTGAGATTTATTTAAAATATACTCGAAAAAAAAAAAAACAATAACTAAACGATAGGGCACTGCTAGTCTATAACTTGCATCGCATTATTCGCTGGACGTACGAAATAACATTGTGATTTAATATCGCATGGTTCAAACAACAAAGCCCATGAATTTTTTAACAATTATTTTCATGTTATCACTAAACGACTCGCGAGTGTTACACATAAATAAATACTTCGACGGCTAAACTCAGGTACCGTACATATACCGGTATACCGTCAATATAAGGCCATGTCCCCACTAGACTCACAGTGAGCCGCTCACTGTGAGCCGACTGACTCTGAGCGGCGGCGTATCGGTAGCTTACTCAATTCGTTCCGTCGGCGTAGTGAGATGACTGAGCCGCCGACCGGGACCATAGTTCGCGGCGACTCAGCTGCTCACTGAATGAATCCGCAAACTGCGTACAGTAAGCGCTGAATGGACAGTCCGTTTAAAATACAAGGTTAGTTTTTTTTTTACCTGATTTCCTTTTGCCCACTTATTAGTGAGTTCAAAAGCAACAACTTTTGTTTTACGAGTTTGCTAACAACGCACAAAAAATTTTCGACTCTCCATACTAAAGTGGTCACGTAACCGACCCATTTTGTATGGGAAGTTGAAAATTTTTCGTGCGTTGTTAGCAAAGTCGTAGAACAAGAGTTGCTTGTTGCTTTTGACCTCACTAATTAGTGGGCAAAAGGAAATCAGGTGCAAAAAAATAACCTAGTATTGGCAAAAAAGTTTCGACCAATCGGCTAGCTTGCTCAGATCACGCCACTGTCTCACCAGAGCTACGTCACGATGGAACTGAGGAAGCGGGGAAGACGTGCGGGGATGCAAACGCAGCTCGTGGTTGACCACTCTCGGCCTGCCATTCGCATCGCGACACCAGGGATAGACGGTCGTTGTTACTTTCTCTAGCCGACACCAGTTATACCTAGTTGTAGATCGGTTTTCAATATTTCATTTAATTTCTGAATTTTGACTTGCTTTAAGTTTTTGTGTGTTTTGCAATCAGTCTATTAAAGTCAATTTGTTTGTAAATTAAGAATTAAATTCACATCTGGTTGTAATTTTCGTTTTAATTGAAATCTAAACGTTTTATCAGCAAATTTCAGAAGTGGGATCCAAAGACCCTCTATCTGAATCGGCTTTCTTGATTAGAGTTTGCTTAAATTGTATTTAAGTAGTAGCTTCGCTTTTTTTTATTATTTTTATTGACGGTATGTCGGAAAAACATAAACGTCGCAAAAGTCGTACTCGGGATCGAACGCCTATTCCTGGTATTGAACGGCATTTTCAAGCTATCTTCGATCGTCTAAATTCTTTGGAAGATGATTTCAGGAGATGAAGTTCCAGTGCCGGCGACGGTAGTACGAATAGTACGTCTTGGTTCGCGCCGCGCAGCAGATCGCCGCCTAGACATTCTGCGCCTGAAATGCAACCTCTGCCGCCGCCGCCCCCGGTTTTGACACGGCGAAGCGACCCAGTCGACTCGCCGGGACGGGGCCTGTTCCGAGTGTTACACAATCGGCCGCCGAGACGTTTATGAGTGAGGTAGCTCAAAAGTTCGTAAGCGCAATCAACGCTATACCGGTAAGGTCGAATCATATTTTTATTAAAAATTTTGATCCATCTTTACATGATTTTGATGTGTGGTGTAGTGAAGTCGATCATGTGCGCGTGTTAAATTCATGGGACGATCGCGAGTGTTTGGCACGTATTGGTAATTGTCTTAAGGGCGACGCGCGTTTGTGGCTTAACGAGTGGGTCAGTAATGATCGCAGTTGGTCTAACTTTAAGCGTGAATTCAGAACGTTGTGCCCACGTCGCTTAGACATTTCTAACATTTTATTCGACGTAATGAAAACCGATTCTGATAATTACCCTACGTACGCCGAATACGCGCGGCATTCATTGTTATGCTTACGCGTCGTAAATGGATTGAATGACGAATTAATGACGGCGATAGTGATCAGTAGTATAAAGGATCCCCAAATTCTGCTATGAACATAAGTTCTTGTCCGTTTACGTAAAATCTACTTTTGCTATGACACCCGTCTAGGTAAAAAGTGGTTCGAATCAACGAAAACGGGATCTTAGTAGCAGTGACTCAAAAGTTCAGTGTTTTTCATGCGCTGGCACATTTAACAATAGGACAGTTGAGAGCGCATCAGGCTTGACATGTTGGACTTCGTGCCATTCTCATTTCATTTACTACCTGATAACTTATTTGTTTGGCTGTTGCAAATTGTTATTGAAAGGAAATTTTGGATTAGCAGCGAACGAGCAGCAAGGTTTTAGGTTCTGTGTCGTTCCCCATTAAAAGTAGGTCGTCATAATGTGGAGCCAGAGTGGGCCAGCATAAATGAATGTGCGTCAACATGGAACAACATGGGACTGTATTGGCTAATATTTCGCGATGTAATTGAACTTCTGATAATTCGACACTGAGCCCAGTACCATCCAGAACCAGAGCGTACTGATTCGTGATAAATTTATTTTTCTACCCTCCATTAGATGGTTTTTTTTTTTGTGAATGTTGTTCTCATTTTACTGAATTACGACCCGATTCTAGGTACCTACGTGTTTCGATAGTTTGCATGCATCCATTCTCTCGATAGTAGTTTTTGTTCTATGTACTTGATAAATTTTTCCAATAGCTTTGAATGTAATTTGAACCACAAAACTTGACAGAACACATATGAGTTTTATTGGATGTTTTTGTTTGTAACTTTTTATTTACTTTTCTATGTGGAAGAATTTCTCCGATAGCTTCGAATGTAATTTGAACCACAAAACTTGACAGAACACCTATGAGTTTTATTGGGTGTTTTTGTTTGTAACTTTTTATTTACTTTTCTATGTGAGAACGTGTGGGCTCCAGATGGTTGTGCTACGTGCGTTACATCATGACACCACGACGTGCCGCGTAGAGTGGAATGCTCAGGTGCAGGCGGTGTAGTGGGAATGCCAGACAACCGGCTCGCCGGGAGCGCCACCACCGCCACTACGAGTCTTCGCCAGCTTACGCTTTCGACAAGACAAACGTTGCTAGTATAAATGTATCAACAAATTCAGTGAGACCAAACCAATTGTTTCATCACCTACCGATTTTATTTTATTTGACATATCGTCACGAATTGCGATAAGATTGATCGCGCTGGTTAGCAAAATATGGGACCCGTACGTATGTCGTGCAAGTACAGTCAGCCGCAAGCCAGTGGTAACGCTTTAACCTTGCACGGGTTTTGTTTTGGACATTTATGGCAAAGCTCTGATATAGCTCATCCTGGCTTGTGCATTATTTGATTAAATGGCGAAACCTAAGGTCAGGTACGGCCGAGCAAACTAGAAATAAACTTTGCCCCTACGAGCGTGTGCACACTTAGCCTTTCTCTCTTTTTAAAAGCAACTTGTGAATTTCTTAGACACGCAGATTTATTTGCATTCTTATGAGAGTAAGACCTTCACTTGCTTCGTTTTGTGTTCCTATCCGTACCCTACACGTCTTATTTTTCAAAATGCACTACGATCAGACTCTGAACCTTTCGCTTCGAACCTTATTGATAACTGCTCACTTTTGCGTTTGTGATGGTTTCGGAGTGGACTCCCGAGTGTGAGTAAAACATGCAAGTTTGTTAACTGTAGGTACACCGCAGTTGTACCAGGCAGTTTACTGCGATGTGTTATGGTCACGGACCCGCGCACTGCTTACTCGTTGTGGGTATGTGTGTGTGGAAGTTTTATTTTTATTTCGGGCTCTGCATGAGAACCACAAGCATCCTGAGGGCTCTGCTTGTCCTTAATCATAGTGGCGCATCCTGTGGGCTCTGCGGTTGTGAAGAATATCCTGAACGGTATTGCTTTATGCGTGTTTCGCATCCTGAGGGCTCTGCGAATATGATGTGGGTTGAGATGATTGAGTGTGTGTGTGGCTGTGGGTGTGTGAGTGCATGAATGCACGTGTATGTTATGTGTAAATGTGTGATGTGTGTGTGTTTGTGCTTCGTTATACCGTGTAACCTGAGGGCAATGCACGGCCAGCATCCTGAGGGCTCTGCTGGAGAGTATCCTGAGGGCTCTACTCTTTATGGAATGATTTTCACGGCACACTAGCTAGCATCCTGAGGGCTCTGCTAGAGAGTATCCTGAGGGCTCTACTCTTTATGGAATGATTTTCACGGCACACTAGCTAGCATCCTGAGGGCTCTGCTAGAGAGTATCCTGAGGGCTCTACTCTTTATGGAATGATTTTCACGGCACACTAGCTAGCATCCTGAGGGCTCTGCTAGAGAGTATCCTGAGGGCTCTACTCTTTATGGAATCATTTTAACGGCACACTAGCTAGCATACTGAGGGCTCTGCTAGAGAGTATCCTGAGGGCTCTGCTCTTAAAAAAATCATTTTCCTTTATGGATACTCCTGAGGGCTGTCTAAAAATGACCGAAAGTGATAGTTTCACTTTAAGATTGAGAAGTTGACGTAATATTAATCTCAACAATGTAACTTTCAGAGGACGAGCTTGAAGAATCTCCAGAGGATTACAATTCTTCACAAATAGTGCGCCAAGTAGTAGAAGGTGAGGTTCACGCCCCTGCCACCAAAAATGATGAGGTTGAAGATGAAGACTCTTCAGAGGACGACAATCCGTCCCAAGGAGTTCAGCACCAGGTAGTGGAAGTTGAGGTTCATGCTCCTGCCAGAGTGAGACGTCCATCAGCATCATCTACTCCCAGACTGATCAACGAGCGGGCGTGGACGCACCGCTGTCAGGAGAGGCCGTATTGGCAAAAAAGTTTCGACCAATCGGCTAGCTTGCTCAGATCACGCCACTGTCTCACCAGAGCTACGTCACGATGGAACTGAGGAAGCGGGGAAGACGGGCGGGGATGCAAACGCAGCTCGTGGTTGACCACTCTCGGCCTGCCATTCGCATCGCGACACCAGGGATAGACGGTCGTTGTTACTTTCTCTAGCCGACACCAGTTATACCTAGTTGTAGATCGGTTTTCAATATTTCATTTAATTTCTGAATTTTGACTTGCTTTAAGTTTTTGTGTGTTTTGCAATCAGTCTATTAAAGTCAATTTGTTTGTTAATTAAGAATTAAATTCACATCTGGTTGTAATTTTCGTTTTAATTGAAATCTAAACGTTTTATCAGCTAATTCTAGTATATAGGGAGGCGTAATGGAGGCAGAAAGTGAGCGGCTCACTGTGGGCCTAAAACGTGAGTTTCGTCAATATAAAACGTGAGTTAATCCGTCGAATTAAATAATTATTAGGTCTTTACCTATGAAATTGTCGTTTTGTATGGCGAATTTCAGGTAAACTCAATTTTCAGTACTAACATTTTTGCATTTTCCTTAGGAATTATAAATCCAATTTTTTTAATTTTTTTCAAGTTTATTGGGAAGACATTAAGCTAACAGAAGCTTAAATTTAATTTTCGAAAAATATTATCTATAAAAAAATATAACAAATCTAATGATGAAATCGGACGACATTTAAGACGAACAATTTTCAAACCTTTAATTTTATATATCAAACTAAAAATAAAAACTCTATTTTATGCGGTAATTGATAACCTTGAAGTCAACTTTAAAATATAAATCAAATGACAAAATAGGATTAGAATTATAGGAATTATGATCTCATTAATCTGTAAGAAAATTTCGGCAATTTCATAGGTAAAGACCTATTATATTCATATCATTTTTAGGTACAATGATTTGATGAAATAGATACTTAGACTTTAGTGTTATATTCGACTGTATGGTATAATTTGTTTATGTGAAAAAAACTCGATGATCTTTTTAAGGAGCGACACAGAACAAAGAACTGATCAACTTTCTCAAGGAAATTAGGTCGAAATTGTTCATAAAGTTGTATGAGAACGGCAGTTTTGATTGGAGAGTTGTTCAGTTGTATGTTCAATGACAATTTTTACACCTTTTGTAATAAATTCGCAACGGCAGCGCGCTAATAGCAAGTCGCGCGGCAGCGTGGCGGGAGCGGTAGTGCTAAGATTGATAAGCGCACCAGAAATAACTCATTCACTGCCTAGCACAGGCCAATAAAATGAAACATTACTGTCGATCGCTATAAATGTGTATTTTTAAAGAGCATTGCCTCGAAATTGAAGATAAAGTATTATTTTTATTCTTTCAAGTCTTTGGCAAAAAGTTAAGTGACCTACAACAACTAGGCATATTTTACGAAAGCAGCAAGTGAGTAGCAACAAACCCATTATAAACTGAACTAGCTACGCTATAAGAGTGAGTTTCCACCCGTGCTGTGCGAGGGAGCTAGGCTGTGAGCTGGAAAATTACAGCCAATAGGATTGCTGCATATGACAAGGTAAGAAAATGGCGCAATTCTATTGGTTGGAACCCTCGCACAGCTTTGGTGGAAATTCACCCTAAACACTCGAAACCAGAGACCAAAGACGAAGTGATATCATTGATAAGGCTGACTGTTCGTCAGCGGCACTTTGGTTTGCTTCAAAAAGATCCTCTCGAGTTCAAGAATATAATGAGTTTAGGCGCGTGTTTCTTGATGACATAATTGTGGCAGTGATGCTCGCTAAATACATTTGTTGGTCGACTGATTATGTTAATTAAGCAAAGAGTCTGATCAGTTGGAATTTTTCAAAAAAATACTGCACAACAAACAGTATAACTAATATCAGATAGATAAGTTTTCCATATGGCGATCCAGCCAGCTGTTTCTCTTTCCCTACATCAAGTCCCGACAGTTCCATACAGTTTCCATAAAACACGGTAAAAATAAGATCGGAACATGAACAGAAAGGTCCGAACCTGGTTTGATGGGGTGTGTGGTGTTCAGTGTCTCCTATTCAGGTTTGGGTAAAGGTGATATATCAATTAAATACAGATTTATTTGGGAGCCTGTCCCGCACACCCGCTTGCCTCGATTCTCTCATGAGCAATGTTGCCAGCAAGCAAGTTCGCGGTCGAGCAACTTTATTCAAATACATTACACCTCTTCCTTTTTAACAAATTATACTAATATACCTAAGTATTTAATTAATCTAGAGTACCTACATACAATTTTATTATTGACAAACATTTACTACTTCTATTTTCAGTATCATCGACTTAGCCTGCCTTCAATTTTTCAGGTGACAAACATTCCTTTGTTCTTCCTTTATGTCTGGTTCCGTCGTACTTAATATTAATTTCCCTTTGAGATAAGTACTGTGTGTGTGTGGGGTAGGGTGGACGGACGCTTAAGTTTGTTTTCCTTTGTCATGTCTTCTTTGTCCCTTCTCTCCCTTCCCTCTCTTTCTCTTCTCATTTCTCATTTATCTATCTGTTGCTATTCACTTTTCCTTTCTTTTTCATAACAGTATCTTTGTCTTTCAACGATCTCTGGATGATGTCTGAACTTCACGATTAACTCCATTCCTGTCTCCAACTAAGGAAGGTTGTTTCTCCCTAAATTTTAAGGGTAAATATATCGGCAAGGTAATAGAATTCTGTGTATCTACTTAACAAAAAAAGTAATTCTTTAAAATACAGGAATCGAACCTGAATTGACTGTTCTCCGCAAACTGGGACAAAATGCAGTAGCCGGAAGAGCGATGAGCGTACTACTTTTGAAATAGCGAGGTCTGTGTGCAAGTGCTACACTGCGACTGATATGAAAAATAGACTGCTGCGTAGCGCCAGCAGCGGCAAAGACCCGGAAGAAATATTGTTTTGATTACGATAATGAACAACCTTCAGAATAACTAGCATATTTTGTTGATTACTGCAGAGAACCAAAAGGACATGTTTCCCAGATTACATAATTTACGCCCTTCTCGTGAGAGCAAGAGATATAATCTTTACTGATAATTTTGGTTAAAGTAAGATAGTATCAATAGAACCTAAATCGGTCAAATCTAGGTCTGTTCCTGGTGAGCAATTCCTTGGTAGTTCACCGAGAAAGTAGTACCTAATTTATTATCTGACGCGTAGATCCTGGAGTTGATCTAAAAGAATCTGAGCGAGGATATTCCGTTGGGCATTTTTCACAAATGCAGAATTTTTAAAGGGACCAACGAATCTATTGGAACTAGAAATTTAGACGAAACCGTGTACGTGCAGCAACCCGAAGGATACTTGGAAGAGAAGTCTAGAAATCTTTTTCTACTCGCCGCTGGAATGAAGAAGTCAAAAATGTTTCGTCCTCCACCAGTTTGATAAGAAGCCTATATAATATGGTTTTTTTTTTTCTTATTATATTAGTTAATTCAATTGATACATTATTAAATGTGGACGAATTTATTTGTTATAACTTTACTACTAAGATATATGCCATTTGACGTAACTTGAATAATCGTAGAATGATACTTTTTTACATTTGTTTTATTTATTTTATTTTGGTCTTTTTATCTTTTTATTTTTGTTTTTTGAACCGTCTAAAAGTCTACAAAGTAGAAAATCGCAAAATTTCACAACCACAGGCAGGATTCGAACCTGCGTCTTCTGCGTAAGTACCGCAGACGCTTTACCAACTAGGCTACTGTGGTCCTACCCGATGTTGTGAAATTTAGCGACCTCTATACGCATTCCAACGTTGCGTTTGTGCTGCCACCTAGCAAGCATTTTTGCTGTACTAGCTCAACTAGTCCATCATTGCAGACAGATTTCGAGTTGAAAATTGGTAACACTACGTATAATTGAAAATGATTTTATTTTAACACTTCCTGTGTTCGGATAAATCTACAAAGTAGAAAATCGCAAAATTTCACAACCACAGGCAGGATTCGAACCTGCGTCTTCTGCGTAAGTACCGCAGACGCTTTACCAACTAGGCTACTGTGGTCCTACCCGATGTTGTGAAATTTAGCGACCTCTATACGCATTCCAACGTTGCGTTTGTGCTGCCACCTAGCAAGCATTTTAGCACCTAGCAAGGATTTTCTACTTTGTAGATTTATCCGAACACAGGAAGTGTTAAAATAAAATCATTTTCGTCTAAAAGTCACTAATTATTTTCGTTGACTCTTCACTTCTCATGTCGGTTCCCAGTTGTAGGGTTGTCTGGAAGAGATTTCTTTAAGCAGTAAGGCCGCTTTTATGGGCGGGTATAAATTATTTGTATGGTATTCATTGGGAGTTTTTTGTGCAACAAGAGTTTGTTTTATTTATAAGTTGAACTGACCTCGACATTTTTTCCTTTCCATTTTTGTTGTTTTCATAGTATATTAATCCATATTTTAACGTCTAGGTGGGTTATTGTTGGATGAGATACTTTTTATTTTTTTAATAATGAAAATTAAATTAAGTTCACTCTTAAATTTATTTATTGTTTTTAAACACAATTTTATATTGTATTGTTCTTTTAAGATGAAATAAAAGAGTTTCTGCAACAACTTTTTTTTTATTTATGTAGTTATTTGATTCCAACAAAAATCTTATTGTTTCATTGTTCCTAAATAAATAAAATAAATAAGTTCCTGTTCCAACTTCCAAAGTATCAAAGTCAAGTATATGGCCATGGAAGGGTAATCGGAAATGTTGTTAACCAGGAACAAGATGGAAATATTCAGCATTTTCAATGTAAATGTAGCTATTGAAAATCACTAGTTTGACAGCTAACTCATTGGCAAGATCATTCACTTATTTGAGCACTTTTTATTTAGCCTGTTACGATATTTCAGACGCTTTGAGTCTTTTATCACAATATAACTCAAGTACAATGTAAAGCAGCAAGCAGATTTCTGTTTATTACCGAAAAGCCACCAAAAAGTACTGAATAGCGTAAAGACAGAAAGTTTTATTTATGCAATATTCATTTCGGTTATTATTATTATTTCTTTTTCTTAAGCTACGAAATAGCCCCATTCCTCGGGAAGGTAAGTATTAAAATTGCGTAACACTACATGAGGCATTTAGGTTTTCTTGAAAGAAGTTTGTTTAGTTTGAAAAGTGTATGTCTAGTTGAACATCTCGGTCTGTTGTTTGATAGACTAATTTATCAATACTCATCATCATCTTGTGAGGGTTGCAAGGTCGATGAACATCCTCACAACCCTGGTGTCAGAGCTGTTGAGCCGCCAAAGGCCCCTGAAGTGGCTCATCAACGACTACGTCCGTACACCTAGCGGTCGGGAGCCACGGCTCCACGCCCCTTCCGAAGCACGGAATCATCCAACCTTTCGGACAATCAGGTGATTCATCCTGCAATATCCCAACTGGGGAGGTCGCATAAAGGGATCCCTGCCTGGCAGTGTCCCCACTGGGAATCGAATCTAGGACCCCCAGATCGAAAGCCGAGTGCTCCACCCACTAGACTACGGAGGCTGTCGACTACCTGCCAAAATTAGTTACAAGTCATATGTTTTCACAGACCTCGTGTTTTGTTTATTTGTTACCATTGTTTCACTACAAAAATTACGTAGGGTAGCACTGCAAACGTTATGCCCCCATATATAAAAAATATCTTAACTAAATATTGTCTTAAGTTAATCCTTGGATTTTTCTGTAATTTTTTACTTTTTTATTAATCAATAAATTGAATTGAAAATTGTGTGTACTTACCTACGTAAGTGCAATGTAAAATTTTATAAGTAACAAAAAAAACACATTATAAAATACTACGAAGATCTTAACACTGTCACAGAAGCTTCGTAAACGCTTTGAGCACTACATTTTACTTATCGTAAATGTTTGACCGCAATATCTATACTACTTTGGTCAATAAAATGCCACATCTACATGATTTTCGATTATGTATCAAAATTATAAAACGATTAAACGATTATGACTCAAATTAAATGTAAACAATGAATTATTTTCCTACCGTCGACGTTGAACAGTTTTTTCCACAAACTACGTAGCGTGATTGTCGACTGTAAACAACCAAATTAATTTTCTACCATCAACGTGGGACTATTTTTGTCTATTTAGTAACCTATGAGATGTTGGCGAATAAAATTGATAGACGTTTTTCCTTACAACAAAAGCTATAGCAAACTTTATGTCATTACTTTTCTTCCATAGTTGTAAATAAGAGGGTGGCGCAGTCGGTGTAAAAAGTTACACCAAGTTTCTGTATGTTTGATGCTAACAGGAGCATTTTTAGACCTCGTTTTTGTATACTCAATATTTCCAGCGCAGTCTTAGTGACATGGGGTCGCCGTCACATTGCAACTGTACACTATATGTATTGTTTTCACCCTTGGTGTTTTCATGAAACTCAGGTGTTTCCTTCGGTTTTACTTGTACAAATTTAGACGAAAATATGACTAAATAAGTGATTAGTTTTGTAGAATAAAATAACGAAGGTAGGTAGGTAATTTTTTTTTTTTTTTTTGACGTAGCAGCACTTTTTAATTTTTTTTTTTTTTTTTTCATATTTTTTAAATTCAATCATTTTGTAGATCCTGTCTTTTTGTTTTTTTCGTTGTCCGTTACTGTTCTTTTCAGGTAAGTACGTGACTACTAATCTGTACTATATAGACACCTGGATCATATTGTCGAATTGTAATGCAAAACTTTAAGAACATGTTAGTTGAATGTAGCTACTTGGAATAAAAATCAACAATTATTTGTACAGTAAACTCCCATTAGGTTAAGTTATTAATTTACTTAATTTTATTGAAGTGATTTCATTACTTACAATTATTCACTCATTCATTTTGCTGCTGCGCAAGAATGATGCATTGTTTTACCTTAATTATGTGCAATTGATTGTGCTCCATGGCATGAGCACCTTTGTACTATGATAAATTATGCTCCTTGGCTAAATTGTGCACTGTACTGTACATCATGACACCACTATTCCTAGACGCGTGCTCCTTGGCACCATAATAAATTATGCTCCTTGGCAAGATCGTACACCTTGGTACTATTTTTCTAGACTTGTGCTCCCTGGCACCATAATAAATTATGCTCATTGGCATGATCGTACACCTTGGTACTATTTGTCTAGACTTCCCTGGCACCATAATAGATTATGCTCCTTGGCAAGATTGTACTCCTTGGTACTGTTTTTCTAGACTTGTGCTCCCTGGCACCATCATAAATTATGCTCCTTGGCAAGATTGTACACCTTGGTACTATTTGTCTAGACTTGTGCTCCCTGGCACCATAATAGATTATGCTCCTTGGCAAGATTGTACTTCTTGGTACTGTTTTTCTAGACTTGTGCTCCCTGGCACCATAATAGATTATGCTCCTTGGCAAGATTGTACTTCTTGGTACTATTTTTACTCGGCTTCTCCATTCTTGTCCATTTACTACAGGCATCAACTAGCACGTATAGACACAAAATATAATTTGTTAGTAGATGACTACAAGGTAGGTATGCACACTTAGTCGTGCTAATCGTACAGGTGAGAGCAAGCCTGATATTTGTAGTTGCTTGTAACATGAATTTAGCTCCTTCGACTGTTGAAAGGAATTGTACGAAGTCCAATGTGTAAAGCTTGATGTGTCCTTGACTGTATTATTTTTATAATTTTACAAGGAAAGTATTACAATCTTTTCTTTTTGACACGCAGTATCTGTCACGGTTAATAGTTATTTCGTCTGCATGGCAGCAAGCTGTTATTTGGCTCGAGTGGCTTGTAACTTAGAACTGAGGAAGTAGGGGGTTCAAATATTCTGAGAGTAGTTTGGTTTTCGAAGCACTAGACGCATAATAACTTTGCTCTCGAGTGAAACACATAATTTGTTACCTCCGCGCAAATAGATTATCACGCGCTATGATTAGCGCAAATATCATAATACTATGGTATATTATCTAGTTTTCAACTACTATTTCCACGCCAGCTTACAATAAGAACTTATACACCCCGATTTCGAACGCAAGTGCAAGCCTTTCCGGGCTGGCGAGATGAAAAAATGTTTTTTTTTTTTATCAAGTACCTACAGGAAACTATTAATTGTAACAGGGATTTCTGCACTCATTTGTTTGTTTACGCTATCGCGCGTTAACGTTACAGTTATTTCGACAATTATGGAGAAGCCTCGTAATGTTTCTTTCACCATTACCTTCCCTTTTTTTTTTGGAAACACTGAATGTATTCGTATTTTCATACGTTTTCCACTTACCTTTTAGGTCTCGTCGCCACGTGTGGTGTTCAGTGTCTCCTATTCAGGGTCGGGTAAAGGTGATATATCAATTAAATACAGATTTATTTGGGAGCCTTGCCTCGATTCTCTCATGAGCAATGTTGCCAGCAAGCAAGTTCGCGGTCGAGCAACTTTATTCAAATACATTACACCGTGCTAGTGGTAAAACTATTTCATTTCAAAAGTAAAGGCAAGCCGCTAATGTCGGCTACTGTCAGTGGTAGTGTCAGTGGTCGTTAAGCCAAGTCAGAGGCCATTGCGCGGCAGGTTGGTCACTAACATTTCCGGGGGCGCTAAAGAATAGCTGGGTCCACACCGCTGGCTTCCAATTTGGTTCTTGTGGATCTCACTGGTCCGGTGTGGATTCGGAAATTAGGTTCGCGTCCCTGTCTCGCGCTGTAGCCTGCATCCTATAACCAGGGGTGAGGTGGAGTGGGGTGGAGTGTCGTGTGCGATGTACTTACCACCTGCGTGAGCCGGGTGATGGTGGCGCGCGCGTCTCGCAGCTGGTGCTCGGAGGTGGCGAGCAGCGCGCGCAGGCGCCGCACTTCCGCCGCCGACGCCTCGTACAGCGCCTTGTAGTCCCGTGAGTCCTCACCCCCCACTCCCCCCGCACCCGCGCTGGCTTCCACTTCCGTGCGCGACCGCTCGCTGCGTTCGCTGCCCGACTGAAACCACAATATACACAATCAAACGTCAAGTTAACAAACGAGCTTGCAGCCGGAAAGAAGATACTCTTCCTGGCCGCAGCAGCAAGTAAAAACGTAAACACATCACGGCTAGAATTCAAAAAATATCATATTAGTTTTCTGCGCTTGGCTTCGCCTCAGGAAACAGTCCACGGCTATTTTCCGGTCAAGTAAATGAACAATGCAAAAATTTTACAATTTATTCAGGCTTTTGTTGTATAGTGTGTATTATGTACATTCTTCCTTTGTTAAATAATAAAGTAAAGTAAGTCTTAAAAATTTGAAAATATTACCAACATAGATACTCGATATTTAACGTCAAAACAGAAATGTATACATTTTGTATAAACGGCATATAAATATGACGTCATTACGAGTATCATTGTCCATATTGTGGGCAATACATGCAGGATACAAATATCGTTTCCATTTTAGTTCTGTACATGTAGTCGTCATGCAAGCGATAAAACAGTGACCTAACAATCTATGGACTCCGGGTCACGGATGAAATTCGCGGAAGAAGTGGCATAAGTCAACCTTTTTTCTCCAATAAACAGTCCTGATAAAAATAGGCCAATGGCCGGGTGCCGTTGCAAAAAAATGATTAATATCGCTAGAGTGATCAATGATATAGGATTTTTTTTTTATAAGAGAAGATCACTATCCACATACGCCGCGCGATATCTGCACGAAAAGGATATTAATCACTTGATTGTATGTTGCATGCATCCCACCCAAACAAAAGTGTGTCCAAATACATCGCACGACATATATAAAGAGGCGTGAAAATTATGTATGTATGCATGTATGTTTAACGCCACAGTGGCTGTGAATTCAAACCTATTTACAAGCATCAACTGGAAAATTGCTATTGTATTTTTCAGCTTTAATAGTTTTCACAGCAAACATATGAACACGTAGATAAATGGTAGCGCCGCAAGCCTTACAGACCTATACAGTCGAATTAATAACTTCGTATGCTGACATTAAACTAGAATATTGGTTGGATGAATTTATTGTCATTTTGACAGTGATTAACATTCAACCAATATCCTACTCTATCATTAAGGGACAATGTTTTGAATTTACATGTTCAAATAGTATCGTATAGATGTATTAAAATTAAGAGTAGGACACCCTGACTCCTATTTATTTTCGTAATCAATCAGAGAGCATCTGTGGAGAGCATAATGTTGTTAGTAGTGTTGTCATGACAGATATTCTGATCTCCAATATTATAATATTTAAGTCACCAGTGTTTACTAACTTTTCATAGCTTTACGATATTGTTCATAAATGGTTGTTGTATTGACTCCTTTGTACAAACTGTCAGAGCGCGGCGGCTTTTCGACCAATCCCAGCGTTTTATGGAAAGGGTAATATTGTGGTGGGAGAGGTCTCTTGAACGTTCGAGCCAGCCTCGCTCAGGCAGTCGTATTTTGTTCTTCAAACTGGGAGATTCTACATTTAAAGGAGTAATCACGTATTGTGTAAAATTATGAAGACTCTTCTTCATATGTATGGTATTGTGTTAATGTACCCATTTTAACACTGTGTAAAGTGAATAACTTATTACAAAACGTAAGTAGACTTCGAGTGTTTTATTTAACATATTTCTCAACTCCCTCTCATTTGTTAACATGTCAGAAGCGGGATACGAGCCCTCACTTCCCACAAAGTGGACTGATAATGTTCAAAAATACATCTGCTGTATCTCAAAAACTGACTTGTTTGAAATGAGTGGAAAAACTGGAAAATCAACTACTTGTTTTTTTTTTCTCATGTGGTATTTTTTTCACCTTTTTTTTAACGTTGTGTTAAGGACGAGTGATTATTTAAAGTAGGTAAATAGTTACATATGATTGTATGTATACTACCTACATGCTACCTACATTTTAAATCATTTTTGCACAAAATCGTTAGACGTTGCTAAGGAATAAGTGTACACAGTTCACTTTAACCATTTATTATCGAGCCTGAGTTTAAAACAAACAACATTTCGTGCTTTTATTCAGACAAATTAATCTTTTAGTTGTGTTTTACATATGGTTGTAATAATTTTTGGTGTAGGTACGTATTCAAAATAATAGTCTGAAGGTCTATTGGTTCGTATTCCCATGCGTAGTTCACTGTTTCAATTAATTATGTTCTTTATTTTGTTTGAAATTTACTGCTGCAAAAAACACGTAATATCTAACTACGAGTAAAAGCTACTTAAAAGTGTCCACTATTACGTTTATAGATTTCATTCAATTTAAAGCCTTAAAAGCGTTTCAAATATTGATCGCTTCTATACAATAGATACTCGCGCTGGAATTTTTACATTTCAGCACGTCATAATGGACAAAATCCGTAACCGTGGCAAGAGTCTAGCTTCGATTCGAGCGTTGCCTAGCTGTGCAGCGCAGCAGACTGCGCCGGGCGAGCAGCAGGCCAAGCAGCCAGCCCACAGCAGTCGGGGCCTCGTGGACAGCAGGCCATGCAGCCAGACCACAGCAGTCGGTGCTTGGTGGACAGCAGGCCATGCCGTCAACCCACAGCAGTCGGTGCCTGGTGGACAGCAGGCCATGCAGCCAGCCCACAGCAGTCGGGGCCTGGTGGACAACAGCAGGCCATGCAGTCAACCCACAGCAGTCGGAGCCTGGTAGACAGCGGGCCATGCAGCCAGCCCTCAAAAGTCGGTGCCTGGTGGACAGCAGCCTATGCAGCCAGAACCACAGCTGGCAGTCGGCGCCTGGTGGACAACAGGCCATGCAGTCAGCACCACGGTCATCCGCGCCTGATGAACAGCAGGCCGTGCAGCCAGCGCCACAACACAAGGCGACTGGTAAGCGGCAGGCTGTGCGTGCAACCAGCTGCCACTCGCACAATCAGCCCAGTGAGTAGTCAACTCCGGGCATATGGAGGTAACACCAATGACTTGGTTTTTGGTTCTTTTTATAGAGTCTCAGTAGTTAGGCTTTGTAGTTAACCTTCCTTGACCCTGATGCGGCAGACACCCATAACAATGCGGTGACTGATTTCGACAGTACAAAAAAAAAATTGTAAACGATGTCGTTAAGTTTAAACAAATTTTAACAATCTTCTGTTGGACTAGGAAACAATGTCCTAAAATAGCATGAAGGATATACCCATGGTACTATTTTGTTAGAATGTTTCAAGCCAATTTAGTCCTATACTATTAAACGAGCCATAATATATTTGTAAAATGTTTGTCGATAACGGCTCTAACGATTTCAATGAAATTTACCATACGGGGGTTTCCGGGGGCAACATCGATCTAGCTAGGTCTCATGTCTGTTTTTCCCCGTGTTTCTAAGCATTTTTTTAAAACATCGCGTTTTAGACAGAAACCCAGAGCGCCAACTGTTGGCGGGTACCACAGCTTGCTCACCTGAGGCGGCTAAGAGCGAAGCTCGGTCGACTAGGTACTAAATCTTAAAGAAATAAAACTACATATCTATTCCAAATCAAACAAACTGTCCAAATTAAAATATTAAAAACGAAGAAAAAAAGAACTGCTAAAGCAAATAAAATAAGTTTCATAATAAATGTCTGAACTAAGCTGCACTTCTCTTCAGAATAGGGTAGAAGAATTTATTAATCAGTAGCTTTACAATTTAATATTTAAAGGTTTATATAACAGTGACTAATACCGTTAAATTAGTTCAAGGCACATATGAGACTAGTCACAATTTAAAACTGAAAACCTACTCATCTCAAAACATACTAATTTCTATAAAAAAAAAATCGTAGCTTATGTTAGGGATAGTGTTGTATTTTTTTGAAATATGAACAGTTAAATCTGTTCTGTAGTAATTGATTAACCCAGTGACATTTTATCTGTAATATTATTGTAGCGTAGATTAGTGAACAATCTTATTTCCAGCGAGGGACACTCTAACCACTCAAATCTTTTTAGTTATTACGCTGAATTTTACATAGTTTCAATTCGTTTGAAAGTTTTGACAGCTTGTAACTCGGTCGAATAGTTCCTTGCTTTGGTTTTAAATATTTTTACGAGTGGATTTCCGGTCGTTTCTCTATTCTGATTGTTGAGAATAGACCCCATTCGCCCAACCGTTTTGCCGAATCAATCAAATAAGCAGCTTTGCCTGACGTCTGTCACTGCGTTTTTTCGGTGTCGATGGGTGGTATCTGTATCTGTTGGTAGTTAATCTTTATAATCATAGTAAAACATATAAAATTTTAATTAATTTCATACCGATTACACGGTGGCATTATTTTTTTCCTCGTGCTGATTTGCAGCGCCATCCAGTGAACATTTCAAAATGTGGTCGAAAACACTCTAAGTGTGCTTTCTTGTATCTCTGGGTGGATGCTCGCAATAAATTTACACTCGATTCTATATACATACAAATAATACGAACTAAGTGGTTTTTCTATGCCGCATAGATCTGTTTTATTCAGTTTTATTGGTATCTTTTGTTAGGTAGTTTTATGGCAAAGTCCCCTTTTTATGGTGTGACAAAATGACATTATAAGTAGTTGGGTAAAACAAAAAAACAAAAATTATATATATATTGGAAGTTCTCTTTAACCTTTCTTCAACATGCTTATTGAATTTAAAAAAAAAAAAAAAAAAAACATATACTTAGATCAATTATATCAATAGTTTAGACTTGACACTTTTGAAAATAGACCGAAATGACAGCCTGGTCGATAGGAATCACAATTTTATTTATTGTTAATTTAAGCCATTAAGCAGAATAATCACGAACACTAAATATCGTTAGTATTATCTGCGCTATGTCGGTAATTAAAACATCGTCATATCAGCCGAAAGACGTCCGCTGTTGGACATAGGTCTTCCCTAGAGATCTTCTTGATGCCCGGTCCGGCGCTGCTTGCATCCAGCGGCTTCCCGCGACCTTGACCGGACCGTCGGTCCACCTTCTGAGAGGCCCGCCTACGCTTCATCTACTGGTACGGGAGTCGCCACTCTAGTGCCTTTACGCCTCTTCGACGATCGGTTCGTCTTGCGATATGCCCTGCCCATATGGTGAGCCCTGCCAGTAAAACATAATTAATTAAAATCTTCAATAAAACAATATTCGTCAGAATGTGATTTTGGCCGACTTAAACTATGTGAGATGATCGGCGGCATAAGCATAATCGACGAAGTATTGTTGCACTTACAAAAGAGACTGCTGATATATACCGTGGTAAACTGACGATTGAAGTATATTTATTTTGGCTAGTCGGTGAACACTGCACTTCACTATTTTTCGTTGCTGTTGGTCACAATTCACACTAATTGTATTCCTTACTTAACTAACTCTTTTAGTAAGCGAGGTTTAAATTACTTTAAAATAACAAATTTGATGATTTTGACAAATACCTTCTTTTCAAAATTCGTTGACTAACCAATCACGTTATACAATCGCTCGACTCTTGAAATCTTATCAAAACAACGAAGACGGTCACTTTTATCGATTAATTATAATATCACTTTTATCGACCGAAGTGATGTACACAAAAGAGAGAAAATGAAAATTGTTCGGTTGATAGTACACTAATTAATAGTTAAGACTTGATAAAGCCCAACTCATTACATTAGATCAACTTTCTGATACTTTTATATATTACCATACCTATAATGTAGTTAAACTTTCCCAAATTACACGTAACTTGACTATAAATAAAAAAAAAAATATATATTGGCGTATAGATAAACATGTATCACGATTTCACGTCACCAATTTTGATTTGACAATGTGTGCGTTAATTTGAGTCAAACCAAAAAAAAAAAAAAAATTGGTTTAGCAAAATACTGTATTTAAAATACATATGATTATCCCTAAGTACTAATTATAATCCCTTTGTAAATTTTTCATAGAGTTCCCTGAGAATTTATGGAAAATGTATTGCACTTTATGTAGAATTGCCTTAAGGCGTAAAGAGCTACATTTGCTTCATCTATTGTCTTATCTTCAGAGGTTTTGTGATTTTGTAGGGTGGCTCTTTATTGCACTTCAATTTATTGAGACGTATTACTTAAGATCCATTACAACACATGAAAATGCGGACTTACCTCGAAATGGAACTTCTTCCAGTCAATTATTGAGGCTAAAGGTGATATACATTGCAAAATAGATGTGCAAGTTACCTAGCACTGTGCAAATCCCTAACTAACAATACAGTTAAAGAAGCTTAATAAATTTGGCTAACTAAATATTACTTTAGTTTAAGTGTCAACATTTTAATACCTCTACTGTTCCCAAATTGTAATTTTGAAACTCTATTACCATGCCATAAAGTCCAGAGTGTTCCTACTGACGTGCAGTTGGGTGTACCTATGCACATAACACCTTTCATTAAGGAAAAGGCCCTTATTCACATATTATGAGTATGCAGGTTTTGTATAAACAATGATACTACATTTCAATAAATTTTTCGCATCTATCTTCGGCCACTGAGATTAAAATTTGAATGAATAAATCTTAAATATGCAACTATTATTAATAATTTGCTAATTATTTATAATCACACCTAAACTCTTTACTTTTTAGTATTTTTACTACACTGGGCATAACCTTAAGGCCTTCGATGACGATAAATAAAGCTTTCATGAAAATTGGAACCTTTAACCTTGCACTTAGGAACTTACCTATTGCCTTGTTGCGTAACTTATGCGGCCTTGTAGCCGAACTCATTGATATACGGCCGTGTAGCCCAATTCATTGACATATTATGGTCTTATAGCCCAACTCATTTACATATAAATAACAATCTTTTATTTCATATTTCAACTCATTGTCATATAAATAATAATCTTTTATTTCAGATTAGAAATAATGGCCTTGATGCCGAACCATGGCCTTGATGCCAAACCATGGCCTTGATGCCAAACTAAACCATGTAACAATCTTTTATTTCATATTTCAACTCATTGTCATATAAATAATAATCTTTTATTTCAGATTAGAAATAATGGCCTTGATGCCAAACCATGGCCTTGATGCCAAACCCTGGTCTTGATGCCAAACCATGGCCTTGATGCCAAACCATGGCCTTGATGCCGAACCATGGCCTTGATGCCAAACCATGGCCTTGATGCCGAACCATGGCCTTGATGCCAAACCAAACCATGTAACAATCTTTTATTTCACATTTCAACTCATTGTCATATAAATAATAATCTTTTATTTCAGATTAGAAATAATGGCCTTGATGCCAAACCATGTCTTTGTTGCCAAATCCTGGCCTTGTTGCCAAACCGTGTCCTAGTGCCAAATTTTGGTTTTGTTATCTACAGTTCTACATAATTTTTATTACTATCATTGTTTGTTTGTTGCCATGTTGCCTTGTATTAGACTTAATATTATCATAATTTTATTGTAAGTAGTAATGTTATATAGGCATTGTTGCCCTATGTAATAACTAAAATCTTTTTGAATCTATTGTACTTAATTCGTACTTTACGTGATAACAACTGATGTAAACAAACTATATTTCAAAGAACTACGAGTTCCCAACCTTTTTGTTATTTAGATTTTGTATGAGACGTCTTGTAATATTCAACGTCAATATTTCTTGACAATCTTTATTAATTCTGTCAGATTTCTTCATAATCATAATCAAATCTTGTGTTTGATCAATTTCACATAATGTAAAAGCACTGTTAAATAATATTGTGCCATATTATAGCAAACATTCGGATCTCTATAACTTATAAAGAAAAGTGTTGTACATGTATTCGTTTTTGAGAGACGGTACGAGGACGTACCTATCACAATCGGATGGCTGACTGTTGTCATGAGAGATATTCTGATCTCCAATATTATAATATTTAAGTCACCAGTGTTTACTAACTTTTCATAGCTTTACGATATTGTTCATAAATGGTTGTTGTATTGACTCCTTTGTACAAACTGTCAGAGCGCGGCGGCTTTTCGACCAATCCCAGCGTTTTATGGAAAGGGTAATATTGTGGTGGGAGAGGTCTCTTGAACGTTCGAGCCAGCCTCGCTCAGGCAGTCGTATTTTGTTCTTCAAACTGGGAGATTCTACCTTTAAAGGAGTAATCACGTATTGTGTAAAATTATGAAGACTCTTCTTCATATGTATGGTATTGTGTTAAAGTACCCATTTTAACACTGTGTAAAGTGAATAACTTATTACAAAACGTAAGTAGACTTCGAGTGTTTTATTTAACATATTTCTCAACTCCCTCTCATTTGTTAACAGTAGTTAGTGGGCGGTTGGCCGCTGCGTGAGAGTACTACTCAGCAATCAGTCTCAATCATCGCGCGTTATACGTCAGGTGCCAATAGTTTAGGTTTGCTGAACATGCGGCCTGCATTTTGACTGTGTACACAGATTAATTAATTAGATGAACAGCAATACTATTCACGTTGCCAATAAGTATCATGGTCTTAGACTATATAATACTAACGTATAAAAGACAGATTGTATTGAGCATTAGTTCATAACCACGTTTTATCTCACTTCAACTAGAAGTGATTCATCGTAATAGAAAGAGCTAGAAATATATCGTCTGGTTATACTCGATTCTCCCCCGCCACAGGCATTTTTTGGTCGGATTATAATGATAAGCATAATCCGACTAAAAATGCAGGATCCATAAACATAGGACAAAACCCCTCCTATAAGGTGTCACTTAATTTGGAAGGTTTATGCCTCCATTTTTCTGTCAGACTGTGAAAGTTGTTGTTTATTTGCTTACGGGTTGTTTTTGCAAAATTTTAGTATGTAAGTGAGTTTCAGCCAATGTTTTGAGCTCAGAAATTGCTCAGAAAGTTAGTGAAAAATGTTTTGTTGCGTATTAGGCTGCAATGCCCGAGAAAATTACAAAGAAAACAGTGCCGAAGTCATATCGTATCATTCGTAAGTATTTTTTAGTTTATTTTTGATAATGCGCAATATTTTGCTTCACGAAATATTGTGTTGTACTCGATACATTGTGGTATATTAGGTGTATGCTCAATATCGCATTTAATTAGTAAATTTTACATAAAAATATGATGATAAACATTGATATCAAAACATGATATAGTGATGGGATTTCTTACATCGATATATTTTTATCCAACTGAGGCGAAGCACAAATCTCGTACAAACCAAATGGCTTGATATATTTTAATTTTATGAGGTGTCATAAGGCTGTTCAGCTAGGTTTTAGTAAAATTTTAAACACTGATGCCATATTTTCAACCGATGGTATTGTACATAAAATACGTTTTGTTAAAGGCTATTATGATTGTTTATCTATATTGAAAAAGACAACTGTTGGTTGTAACAATATCGAAGCCTGGGAGACCAATAAACTAAGATACACCCTTAACCCTTTGATAGCATAGTTTATAGCTTATGACTTTGTACATAAAAATACATCATGTTACAGGTTAATCATTGTTAATCTTAAGTACATAGTGAAAAAGACCACTGATGGTATAATCAATATTGGAGCCTGAGAGGACAATAAAGTAAGTTATGTTTTAATAGTTTTTAACGACAACAAATTAAATGATTCCCAAAATATTTTTTTATACCCCAATACACTTCAGACAAAATGGATGAATGTACACCAAATTGGCTGAACGTACACCAAATTTGGGTAACCGGTTCGGTTAAGTTGTGTTAGGTTATCTTGCGACCACAACGCATGAGCCAAGCGAGCGAAGCGAGCGTGCCGCGGCCGCTGCCGGCGAAGTGCCAGAAGCAAATTTGGTGTACATTCATCCATTTTGGTAGACAAAATTTGGTGGATATTATTTGGTAAAAATTTACTCAAATTTGGTGGCACGTTAATACACCCGTTTTTAACTTATGATATTGTACATTAAAATGTATTTTGTTACAGGTGTTTATGTTTGTACATTTTAAATAAGGAGAGAAAAAGACAACTGTTGGTGGTATTAATGTCTGAGCCTGGAAGGCCAATAAACTGAGTTCTGTTCTAAACCCTTTAATAGCACAATTTTGAACTTACGATGATGTACAAAGTAGAAAATCGCAATATTTTACAACCACAGGAAGGATTCAAACCTGCGTCTTCTCCGTCAGTACCGGAGACGCTTTACCAACTAGGTTACTGTGATCCTGCCTGATGTTGTGAAATCTGCGACCTCTAAACGCATTTCACGTTGTGTTTGTGCTGCCACCTAGTAAGCATTTACTGGACAGCTTTCCTCAGCCAATCGTACTTTGATTGCTGGCCACCAGGCACTATCGAAGGCTCCCTCTATATCTAGGGATACAAGCACAACGATCTTTTTTCTACTAATTCCATCTTTGATGTGCTGTATCAGATTATAGAGGGAGTCTTCCGTGCTTTTCTGGGGCATAAACCCGTATTGACGAGTACTAATCCGGGGTATCAGATGCCATTTCAACCTGCCTACGTGGTGAACGTGAAATATCATCATCCCCTGGGGATGGGGTTGAGGTGCGATAGGGTTGGAATGTCTAAAAATCAATATGGGTGTCGTTTGTATGGTTTATCGGGCCGCTGATTACAAAAACTACAAAAATTTTGAAATCCAACGTGGTGGACGAGAAATACCATCATCCCCTAGGGATGGTGTTGAGGTGCGATAAGGTTGAAATGTCTAAAAATCGATATGGGTGTCGTTTGTATGGTTTGTCGGGTCGCTGATTACGAAAACTACAACAATTTTGAATTCCAACGTGGTGGACGTGAAATACTATCATCCCCCTGGGGATGGAGTTGGGGTGCGATAGGTTTGAAATGTCTTAAAATCAATATGGGTGTCGTTTGTATGGTTTATCGGGTCGCTGATTACGAAAGCTACAACAACTTTGAAATCCAACGTGGTGGACGTGAAATACCATCGTCCCCTGGGGATGGGGTTGGGGTGCAATAGGTTTGAAATGTCTAAAAATAAATATGGGTGTAATTTCTATGTTAGGGATAGCGGTTAGCTGTAGAGAGGTAGAGTGGTAGAGAGGTAGAGAGGTAGAGAGGTGGAGAGGTGGAGAGGTAGAGAGGTGGAGAGGTAGAGAGGTAGAGAGGTAGAGAGGTAGAGGGGTACAGGTACAGGTAAAGGTAGAGGGAGAGGGAGAAGGAGGGGAAGGGGGAGAGGGAGGGAGTGAGGGAGGGGGAGGGGGTGATGAAAAGGGAGAGGGAGGGGCAGGGGGAGAGGGAGGAGTGGGAGGGTGAGAGACAGGGGGAGGGGGAGGGGGAGAGACAGAGGGAGGGGATAGGAAGTGGGGAGAGGGAGAGAAAGGGAGAGGGTTTTAGTTTTTCTCAATTACTTCTGCGAATTGGTTCTGTTTTGAAATATTACATAAAGGTGTCTCTCATCTCTCTCTTTACATTTGTTAGGATACTGCTGCTAAGTTTCTTTGTTCTGAGTAATTTATGATAATTTATGATAATTTATGGTAGAGAGGGAGAGTGGTAGAGTGGTAGAGAGGTAGAGTGGTAGAGTGGTAGAGAGGTAGAGAGGTAGAGAGGTAGAGAGGTAGAGAGGCAGAGAGGCAGAGAGGTAGAGAGGTAGAGAGGTAGAGAGGTAGAGAGGTAGAGAGGTAGAGAGGTAGAAAGGTAGAGAGGTAGAGAGGTACAGAGGTAGAGAGGTAGAGAGGTAGAGAGGTAGAGACGTAGAGACGTAGAGACGTAGAGTGGTAGAGTGGTAGAGAGGTACAGAGGTAGAGAGGTAGAGAGGTAGAGGTACAGGTACAGGTAGAGGGAGAGGGAGAAGAAGGGGAAGGGGGAGAAGGAGGGAGAGAGGGAGGGGAAGGGGTTGAGGGAGAGGGAGGGGGGAGGGAGGGGCAGGGGGTGAGGGAGGAGGGGGAGGGGGAGAGACAGAGGGAGGGGGAGGGGGAGAGGAAGGGGGGAGAGGGAGAGAGAGAGAGGGTTTTAGTTTTTCTCAATTACTTCTGCGAATTGGCTCAGTATTGAAATATTACATAAAGGTGTCTCTCTCTTTACATTTGTTAGGATACTGGTGCTAAGTTCCTCTGTTCTGAGTAATTTATAAGTAACGTCTGTATATTATATAAAATTCAGCTGGATCTTGAATTATACTCATTGATTTGCGCAGGGTTAGTCCTGCAATATAATTTTAGTAGGGGATATTAATATAGATATTTCTGATCAGTCAAAAGACAGATTTTACTCAGATTATTTAAATCTAATGGCAAGTCATGGAATCTTATCAGCACATAACCACGCTACCCATGGATCTACTTGCCTTGATCATGTTATGCTGAAGACAAAAATGCGAGCTGTTTGCTGTGTTGTAAGTTCCTCGGTTACAGATCACGACTGCGTTACCCTAAATATTGCTTTGCACCGATGTAATAGAACCAACCACTCGGTATTTACCATAAATAAAGTTGATAATGAGGGTCTATATACAGCGTTACAAAACATTGATTTCAGTTCGTTGTATAGGATAAAAGATGTTAATTTAGCTGCTAGTTTCCTTGTTGATTCCTTAAATAATGTTATCATAAAAAACACTAAAGAAGTTTGTGTACCCAGAAGAAAAAGAACAATAAAGCCCTGGATAACACCAGGACTTGTACGGTGCATGCGAAATCGCGATAATCTCCACAAGAAACTTAAAAAAAATCCAGGAAATGTGGAATTAAAAACTATATTCAAAAGGTACAGAAACTTTTGTAATGCTTTATTGCGAAAACTTAAAAGGGCCTATGAAAAAAATGAGATCGTAAAGGCTGGTAATAATAAGAAACTTCTCTGGGATACAATTAAAAATATTACATACACCTCAAAACCCAAGGATACAGCTGTCGATCTTGTCTCTCAAAATAATCCAAGCGACAGTCTTGACAAAGTTAATAATTTCTTTGCTAATATAGGGCAACACCTTGCTAATAATATTGTTCAGGATGTCGAGTACCACTACCAAGCGCATGTTTATGCTGACTCCACGAATTCGCTCGTTCTTCTACCTACCGATGTGCTAGAAATTAAAAATCTGATAATGAGTTTGAAAAACAAATGTGCTGTAGGATTAGATCGAATCTCCAGTAAATTTTTAAAACAACATTTAGATTTACTGGTAGAACCTATCACCTATGTGTGTAATCTTGCATTAGATTCAGGAGTCTTTCCAGATATTTTCAAAAAATCTGTTATAACTCCAGTTCACAAGGGTGGGGATAGAGACCAAGTAAATAACTACAGACCTATCTCAGTGTTGCCAACTATATCTAAGATTTTGGAAAGAATTATGAACAAACGACTTGTAAATTTTTTAGAAACAAATAATCTCCTATCTCAATCTCAGTATGGTTTCCGTAGTAAGAGGTCTACTGAGGAGGCGGTTCATCATTTAATAGATTTCATTGTTACCAGACTAGACAAAAAAGAAAAATGTTTAGCAGTTTTCCTAGATTTGGCAAAAGCGTTTGATACGGTCTCTATCCCCATCCTATTGAAAAAGCTTGAGAAATTAGGTGTAAGAGGTGTTCCATTACAGCTATTTAAAAGTTACCTATCAAATCGTGTACAACATGTTAAAATAGGAAAACTTGTTAGTGGAGAGCTACCTGTCACTATTGGTGTCCCCCAGGGCAGTATCATAGGGCCAACATTGTTTTTAGTCTATATTAACGACCTTTGTCAGATGAATCTTGAAAATGGAAGAATCTTTACCTATGCTGATGATACTGCCCTTGTGTTCACGGCCAGTACCTGGGAAAGGGGTTACGAGCTAGCTCAGAAGGGTTTAAATAGTGTATGTGCTTGGTTAAGAAATAATGGGCTCACTCTTAACGTAAGTAAGACAAACTACCTTCCTTTTGCCACCAAACGCAACCTTTTGCCATCAGGTCTTACTCTCGTAGCTCATGCTTCCTTGTCTTGCGCTAGTTGCTCCTGTCCAGCTTTAAAATGTATGAATGAAGTGAAATACCTGGGAGTTATTATTGATCATACGCTTATATTTAAGTCTCACATGCATCTCCTTTCAAATAGACTTCGAAAAATGATATACATTTTTAAATTACTAAGACATGTAGCTGACCAAAAGATTATCAAAGGAGTTTACCTTGCCCTTTGCCAAAGTATAATCAGTTACTGTATCACATCATGGGGTGGTGCTGCAAAATCTAATATAATTGAAGTTGAAAGAGCACAAAGAGCTATCCTTAAAGTAAGTCTGTTTTTGCCTTTTTATTTTCCCACCTCTAAACTGTACGTCGTATGGAATGTCTTAACGGTTAGACAGCAATTTGTGTTGAGTACCGTACTCAAAAAGCATTCTGAGCTTGAATACAATCCAAGTTTGCTAGATGGTAAACGTAGAAAAGGTGCAGTCTGCCCATCTGTCAGTCTCAGGACTAGCTTCTCTCATCGCTTTTATTGTTTCCTTGGTGGATTTCTTTACAACAGACTGAATCATGTTTTAGCTTTCTACCCGTTGCCTAAGGCTAAATGCAAAAAGGCCCTTGTGCAACATCTTAAGTCTATGACATACGATGATACTGAGGTTCTTCTTGTAGTTGTTTCGTAGGTTCTGTTGGTTAGGTAGGTTTTCTGTTGTTCTCATGAAGTGGTGCTTGCAGCTTCATGTTCGATCAACCAAACACACATACATACACACACACACACGCACATAGAGACATACACACATACAGATGCACGCACACATCCAGACGCACACACATATACAGACATACACATACATCATTCACATGCACACACAAACATACACATACGCACTCAGTGTCTACAATACGTTAAGGTTTTATCCTCTTTTTTTTTTCTCTTTTTCTCTTTTATTATTCTATCTTTTATATATTGTCTTTTTTATGTAGGAATGTCATGCTGATCTTTTTTTTGTTACCTTTAATAGTACGAGTCCCATGCAATATGTACCAATCCGAGGAGTGGGAACCTGGTGACCTGTACTACAGGTCTTTGACTTATTTCAGGCGCCAGTCTCCCACATTCAAGTGTTTAAGACTCCAAAAATGTGATTTAACTAGTTTTAAGTTCAACAATGACACTTCTGTGGTGAGAAAATAAATACTTTTTTTTTTTTTTTTTTTTTTTTTTTTTGTTTTTCCTTAGTTTAAAATTACCCCGAAATGACGGGAAAATATCTCATTGCTTCGGAAAACCGGTAACAACATAAATACGAAATCCTCGCGAGCGAAGCCGCGGGCAACAGCTAGTATGACATGTACTTGGAGGTTAAACGACGGTGCATTGCTCTAAGGAATTTCTTTTGAACCATCTCTATTTTCTTTGAGTAAACTGCGTAAAGGGGGTTCCATATGCAAGTAGAAAATTCTAACTGCGGGCGAATGAAGGATTTGTATAATATTAAGTATGCATTACGACTTTTAAATTTTTTTGTACTACGAAGTACGAATCCTAATATTTGCATGGCCTTATTACAGATTTTGTCTACGTGTAAATCAAGTTTTAATTTGGCATCAAAAAGAACACCAAGGTCCTTATTTTTGTCAACTTTTGATAGCACTATCCCACCAAGGCTATAGACTGAAGGCACATTATTGCGTTTGTTGGAAAAGAAAGAAGAAAGAAAGAAAGAAAGAAAGAAAAATTTTTATTTTAGTAAAACAGTACTAAAAAAGGTAGCCACTCAGCGTATGCTACAGCACCTTGCGCTGCTGTAGCGCTGGTCTTCCGTGACCCCTGAAAGGTAGGTGTAGCAACATACATTTTACCTTACAATAGCTACAATACTTACAAGGTAAGACTACAATTTAACCAAGCTATTTGAAAACATTATTAAATTCTTACATAGTTCTTCTTCTGTATAGTTTCATGAAATATCTCTATAAATATCATAGAAATCTAATAGGTATTTTTAACAATTAAGGAGCAAAAGCATACATGAATGATACAATAAAGTGCCTATAGAAAGAAGTTATATTAATTTTATATTTATTTAAAACGACTGCACATACCATTTTTAAAGCTTCTTTTGTTCGGTTAATAATAATAATTTTAGACTATTTTTAAATGATAAAATCGATTTGATATTCCTTAACGGTGGAGGTAAATTATTCCAACATTTCGTGGCAGCATAACGGAAACTACCACGAAATGCAGTAGTTTTATAACGGAAACTACCACGAAATGCAGTAGTTTCATTGGAACGGAACGTACTTGCGATCGTAAACAACCTGCTATCAAAATTTTATTTGTGTTTTGCTTGAAAAAGTGACCTGATACTTACGGAATACTGATATACCTGAAGAAGAACCATCGATACCTCGAGTGGACAGTTAAATATCACTGATAAACCTACGCTCTATCACTTTTACACCGAGGTACGATAAACATTTTCAGTTAATCTACCAAATTTCAAAATACAAAGGAATTAAATTCAGCGAATCACAATACTACACAAATAATAACGATCAGCTGATTGGACGTACGACAGCCCGTCGATGACAGAACGTCAATGTTGCCAGTGCTAAAATACGCTATGGATGCGTTCAAAGATGAAATAACGCCCAAATAACGTTATTTCGTTAGTCACTTTTACGTTCGTTCCTTTTCACGCCAACTCATAAACTAAGTTGGAATCTAGATCGACTGTCTGATATTCATGCAAGACAGACGCAAATAGAGGCCCTCAAGAGGGTTTAGTGGATCAGCGTTAAGAATAATCATAGAGCGGCTGTCTATCTACTTTTAATCTACGAAAATGTCTACGAGTTTTTCAAATCAAATATGCGCCAGTTGCCTAGGTTCTACAAGTGAATCCCAGAGGATTACATGCAAAACTTCTAGTTGCAATAAAACCTATCATCTAGACCCGATTTGTATGGGTGGAGCTTTAAAATCCCAGGAAGACGCACTGTCTTGGGTCTGCCCTTTTTGCACAACTAGTTTACGCAAAGTCAACGACTACACATCTTCACCTGTTGGCAAAGTCATACTGACACCAGATGATCTGAAAAATGTATCCACTAAAAGAGGAAAAAAATCGAAAGCGGCCTTTGATCCAATAGAAAATGTTACACTGGGTAGTAATGACATCGAAACTACTCCGATACCTTCGAAAGCAAATGTGAATCCGAGCAACGAACCTCTGACTGCTGAAGAAGTACGAAAAATAATACGATCCGAATTAGCTAATGTGCAAACCAGTCTCGAAAAGAAAATTACCGATTTGATAACCATTATGACTAAAGGACTGTCTGGTGAAATTGAATCCCTTAAAGAGTCCCAAGCATTCATTAGTGATGAGTATGACACAATGAAAAAAAAGTTTTCAGAATCTGAAAACTCCCTCAAGGAAATGCGCGATGAAAATACTAAGCTGAGTAATACTGTAAGGGAGCTAAATGGGAGACTTTCTGCTATGGAGCAGCACTCAAGGAACTCCAACATTGAGATTCAATGTCTTCCAGAAAGTAAGGATGAAAACCTGGTAAATATAGTCGTTGAAATAGGTAAATCCATTGGGAGTAATATCTCCGAAGAACATATCCATCACTGCACTAGAGTTGCGAAGTTAGATAAACAGAGCTCAAGACCACGTTCAGTGATTGTTCAGTTTGCTAGTCCGAGAATGAGAGACACTTTTTACGCTGCAGTGCTGAAGTTTAATAAAAATTATAAATCAAATGACAAAAAACTGAATACGAGCCACGCAGGTATTCATGGAGAAACTCGTCCTATCTATGTTGTTGAGCATCTCACACCTGAATTGAAAAAACTTCATGCTGCAACACGAATCAAAGCAAAAAAAATGGGCTACAAATTCACGCTAGTTAGAAACGGACGCATTCTTGTACGGGCGACAGATACATCCGAATACATAGTAATACGTGATACAAATGCTCTCAGCCATCTATGTCCAATTTATTCGAACACGTAGAGTTCAAGTACTTTTTATATATATTTAAAAATACTAAGCTCGGACTTTGATATTATAGTATTGACAGAAACATGGTTGCAGAAAGGTTTACGTGATGGAGAATTTATTGACGATAGATATGTAGTTTTTAGGCAGGATCGTAATTTAAACATGATACATAATAAGTCTGGCGGAGGTGGTGTCTTGATCGCAGTGCTCAAAAAATATCAATGCTACAGAATTTCACTGCCTGTTTGTAACTGTGAAGATTTATGGGTGAATATTATATTGGGTAACAAAAATGAACTACGTAATTTAATAGTTTGCGGTGTCTATCTACCGTCTCCTTTGAGATACGACCTTTTAGAGACTTTTACGGATAGAGCCAATACTGTACTAATGGAAGGTGCTAACGCAATCATATTCGGAGATTTTAATCTGGCCTCACTAGATTGGTGTAGCAATGGTTTGAAAGATTATACAATTCCAGTTTCATATAATGGTAAAGTTCGTTCATGTGTTATTGATTTCATGGCAGAAAATAATCTCTCCCAAATAAATGGTATACGCAATGACTTTGGAAAATTGCTTGATTTAGTTTTTAGTAATATTCAAACTGAATTTATACTATCTAAAAGCTCAAACCCTATAAGTTCAGTCATTAAACATCACCCTCCAATTGAAACTACTTTAAATTTGAAACAAGATCACCAGAATATACAGCCTTTATTATCTATTAAACCTAATTACTTCAAAGCGGACTATAATCTAATTAATGATGCACTTACTAAAGTTGCATGGAATGAAGTTTTTGCAAATTGTAATGATATTGATGAAATGTTGTCCTTGTTTTACACGGAGTTACATAAGGTCATTGAGAATTTTATTCCTAAAATGAAACCTAAACCAAAGCATTTTCCACATTGGTATTCGCGCACACTCATAAAGAAGCTTAATGAAAAAAACAAGTTTCGTACACGTTTTAAAAAATACAATAATCCTCTAGACTATGTCTATTTTGAGTTTCTTCGTGATGAATGTGAAGACTTGATCAAGTCATGTTACAGTAACTACATAGCAATGGTTGAAGATAGTGTCAAAGTAAATCCTAAATTCTTCTGGGCTTATAACAAAAAAATTAGAGGAGATAAACCTGACTATCCCTCAGCAATGTTTCTGAACGGAGAGTTATACACAAACGGTGAAGATATATGTAACAATTTCGCTAAACATTTTTCTAGTATATATGACACTGGATCGACTGCGGTCGCCTTGCATCAAAGTTTACATGCGACAATAAGTATGCCTCAAGGAGACTCAGTGCGGTGTACAAGCACACTAAGATTCACTGAAGCTGATGTGAAAAATAAACTACTTAGGCTAGATACCAATAAGGGATCTGGTATTGACAATATTCCGCCAGTCTTCCTCAAAAAGTGTGCCCATAGCATTGCTAAACCCTTATCCATGATTTTTAACAAGTCTTTGGAAGAAGGAGTTTTTCCATCAAAATGGAAGGAGTCGCGGGTGGTGCCGGTATTCAAAGACGGTGACAGGAGTGACATTTCAAAATATAGACCAATATGTATATTATCAGCCTTTGCTAAGGTTTTTGAAAGTTTAATCTGTCCTTTTATAAACTGGCATATGAAATCGATTTTCTCATGGCATCAGCACGGCTTTCTGCCAGAAAGGTCAACTATGTCAAATTTAGCTTTATATGCTAACGATATTATCGAGAAAGTTGACGGAAATAGCCAAGTTGATGTAATATACACAGATTTTTCAAAGGCGTTTGATATGGTAGACCACGCAATACTGATCGACAAATTAAGAAAATACGGATTTGATGGAAGTCTCCTAAACTGGTTTAAGTCATACTTATGCAATAGAAAGTTAAAAGTGGCTTTAGGGGGTTATGAATCGCATGATTTCACAGCTTGTACTGGTGTTCCTCAGGGCTCTCACCTTGGTCCCACTTTTTTTAATATATTTATTAATGACATCGATCAATGTTTTGTTCACAGTAATTTCCAATTATATGCTGATGACCTAAAATTATATAAAGAAATAACCAAAATTGAAGATGCGTTGCTTTTACAAGACGATCTGTCCAGGCTTACCGATTGGTGTCAATCTAACAGAATGTTACTTAATTATAAAAAATGTTATCAGTTATCATTCACTAGGAAAATAAACACCATAAATTACAATTACCACATCAGCGGAAGTCAACTAAACAAAGTGACTGAGATGAGGGACCTGGGTGTAATCGTTGATAACAAGTTAAGCTTCATTCCACATATTGACGATATAATAAAACGAGCATTTAAAATTTCTGGTTTAATTAGGCGTACAACTAAATGTTTTAAAAAAACAGACAGCAGAATTATCCTATTTAACTCCCTATCTCGTAGCAGGCTTGAGTACTGTTCTGTTGCATGGAATCCACAATATCAGGTGCATTCTAATAGATTGGAACGCGTCCAAAGTAAATTCTTTAGACACATATGTTTTATGGAAGGGCTTCTAAATAACTATAGATCTTATGCTAAGCATCTCTCAAAATACAAGGCATTAACTTTGGCTAACCGTAGGATAATGCTTGATCTGTGTTTTTTACACAGAATTATCAATAATTCAGTAGATTCTCCATCACTATTAAGTAAGATAAAGCACACTATTCCTAGACCTAATGCAAGGCCTACAAACTATGTTCCCTTTAGAGCTCTTGGATATAGAACAAATCTTGGTGCTTCAGCCCCTATTAACAGAATGATAAAAACTTATAATTCTATGTACAAGGATTGCGGTTTGGATATATCCAACGATACCTTACCTATGTACAAAAATAAAATTAAAAGATATTTGTATGAGAAACAATAATGTAATATGCTTTTAGGTAATCTGATCTGTTTAAGATAAAATTATACTTTTCGTAAATGATATTTGAATTGAATGAAAATTGAATTGACATGCATGATATTTTAGTTATTTTAGTGATATTATAATTAGGTATGTAAGTTTTAACGGTAAATTGACATGACATGCATGATATTTTAGTTCTTATAATGATATAATATTATGATTATTATGTAATTTTTAACTTCTAGCATGATGTGGTAGCCTTTAAGTGTGATGCATATTCGCTTGTAACCTATAGACCTATATTTTTAAATCTTTAAACTAATATGTATTATGTTGGCTATCCATACAAATAAATAAATAAAATAAAATAAAAATAAAGGACAGATTAGTCGTGTTGCAAAACGAATATGGCGGTCAGAAAAGACAAGTTTATCAAAGAGATAAACAGGTTTGCAAGTTTTGATTATTCCAAAGAGAAGAGTGGAAAAATGAAGAGTGCGACGCGATGACATATTAAGTAAACCATGCTTATTTATGTATGGGGAGATGTGAGCTCTTCGTGGAATTGGAAAACAGAAACGTACACAGGCGTTCTGTATACGCTGAATTAGTTTTTTAAAAGGTTATTTGTTGACATTTGTCATGGGCGAGGTACAACTTATTTTCGATACAGTATGTTTCGAGTCTGTCTAGGTCATCCTGCATCTTGCGGCAGTCTGAAACATCAGTGATGGTATTATATATTTTTAAATCGTCAGCATACAAAAGGTATTTACAGTTTTGAAAGCATACACTAATATCATTAATAAAGATCACATACAGGAGAGGGCCTAAAATAGAACCCTGAGGTACACCAGAGGTGATCTGAACAGGGTTAGAGTTAAAACCATTAAGTATGACTACTTATGTTCTGTTGGACAGGTAAGATTTGAAGAAACTTAGTAGGGCACCCTTTACTCCGATACGTGCTAACTTTGTGAGGAGGATTTTATGATCGACTTTATCGAACGCTTTACGAAAGTCCGTATAGACGACATCAATTTGATTTCAGACCTTCGTAAAGGTAATTCGAATAAACTAATAGATTGGTCAGTGTAGAGCGGTGCTTCACAAAACCATGTTGCTCGAGAAGAAGACAGTTTTCTAGAAGTGGATATATGTGATTATGGATAAGTCTTTCGAGAATTTTGGAAAAACAGGAGAGGATGGAAATTGGTCTATAGTTTTCGATTTTATGTCTAGACCCAGACTTATGTATGGGTGTGATGTAGGCCAGTTTCCACCGGTTTGGGACAACTCCGCTATTGAGACATTTATTGTACAGTAATGTGAGTGGTTTAGATATTACTTTGTGCGTACGTTTTACGAAAAAAGGACTAATCTTGTCAGGGCCAGGACCTTTGTTTATATCCAAAGTTTTGAGACATCGACGTACATCAGACTCGGAAAGTACTACATTAGTTATTAAAGGGGATGTAGGTAGCGGTTCTATGCTCTGAAGGTTAGTATCAAGAATTGTACTAATAGGTTCGAACACCGAGCTAAGAAAGGAGGAGAACATGTTGCAGATTTCAGACGGATCCTACCATATGTCATAATGTCCGGATAGCCGTTATTGTTACTTTTTAGATTAGATATGTACTGGAAAAATACCTTGGGTAAAAACCACCAACCAACACCACAACCACTTTAATGTTAAAACCACTCTTAGAGGTTTTTTTTACAAATTATTTGGGTTTAGCTCGGCCTTTTAGGAAAAATTTTCTAAAATTATACATACGCCTTTATTAATGTCCTTTTGTAAGTAACTTTCTGTATGTAAATCAGTGCAATAAAGAATATTATTATATACAAAGTAACGACTCAACGCAACTATGATTTTTGTATTATATTGTAGTGTTACTACTCCATACTAGAGGCGCTGTTTTTTGTTGTCTAGAATGTACTATGTACATACCTTATCCAAACTATACGAACGATCAACCGCAAGTCGGTGAAAAAATTTGCAAATCTATTACCATGTCATAAAGTCTAAAGTGTTTTTACTGACGTGCTGTTACGTGTATGAAGAAAACCGCCCCCGAAAACCCCCGTACGGTAAATTTTATCGAAGTCATTATAGCCGTTTTTGAGAAACCGATTATAACTATATACACAAATATTGCTTGTTTAATAGTATAGGATTGAAGAAATAATGTGAATTTTCTGATATTCTTCTTTTTTAAATCGAGTTTTTGCAAAATACTTTATTCATTACAAAAGATTTTAAAATGGTCCAATCTAACGCGTTGATGTCTTTTATATGAAGTTGGTTATAACCTGGAAATTTATTTTCTTTACTTTGCAAAAAAAATGTTTCATACAACATAACTCAAAAGAATCTGTCCTCTGTCAAGTTTAATTTTTTTAAATCTATTTATTTCAACTTATAACGAAAATACCTGGGCGACCGAGCTTCTCTCTACAATAGCCGCCTCACTGAACGTTAAAATATCATCGGGTGAGCAGGCTATGCTACCCGCCAACAGATGGCGCTGTAGGTTTCTACCTAAAACGCGGTATTTTACAATTTAACTAGTGAACTATTTTTTTTATTTAACCAGCTAATAGATTCGGTTAGGTTAGATTAAATTTAGTTAGGTTAGGTTCTTAATAAAAAGGTAATAAAATAATGTTAAAATATTTTTAAAACAAACTTTTATTGGATCTAGATAAGAACTAGAACGATATCAAAGTCTCAGGTTTTCAAATATAAGCGTGTTACATTATAAAACAGCAAGAGAGAACTAAAAAAACTGCGTGTCGGACTCGCAAGCATAACTAAGACTGTATTTTTATCTCAGTGGTACGGTACCCTCGGTGCGCGAGTCTGACTCGCACTTGAACTGAGTTTTTCTTTCTGTTTTACAATGTAATACGCCTTTTTTTGAAAATCTGAGACTGTGATAACGTTTTAGTTCTTTTGTTACGTCTAATAAAAGCTTTTTCTTTTAAATATTTTTTACCATTATTTTGTTTTTAATTTTTTAGTATGTGTGATGTAAAATACTAATAAAACAGCTATCTACACACCCTAGAATCAGATAAGCCTAAACCCATGATATTTTTCTACGTACACCCAACAGCACATCAGTATAAACACTTTGGACTTTATGGCACAGTAATAGAGTTGCAAATGTTTCCATTCACGTGCGGTTGACCGTATGTAAGGTTAGGTTAAATTAGGTGGTCGCAAAGCGATGCGTGGGCTAACACCTCCTTGGGTAGTCATCATCAGAAAACAGCGCCTCTGATATGGAGTACAAAAGCGGTCATGCTGCATCTTGCACGGGAAATTTTGTCATTGCTTTTTATGTTAAAACTTAAAGAATTTTTTCCAAAAGGCCTAGCTAAACCCGAATAATTTATATAGAAACCTCCCAGAGTCGTTTTATCAATAAAATATTACCAGGTGAGCAAACCATGCTACCCACAAACAGATGGCGCTGTATGTTTCTGAAACGCGGTATTATCTCCACTTTTCTATGGATATCTTCCGCCTCCATCATCAGATCAGCTCCAAATTAGAATAATATTGCATTGTCATCCGATTCACAGACGTATGCAAAATTTCATCTCAATCGGAAACCGGGAAGTAGGTCAAATTTAACTTGCAAGATTTGGTTTTAGACAGACCGACAGACACCGCGACAGGTGAAAGTAAAAATAAAAGCTTGTAAAAAAAGGCATTTTGGGGAATTTCTCTGAGTTGTTACGTACAAAGCAACTAGTAAATTTTCAGCACAAGTGCAATGCGGACCGTCCGCGCGGATGTCTGCGACGGACCGTAAGCTGTGTGAAGCTTATACCGTCCGTAAATTCCAATGCGGAGCTCTCCGCTCCGGATCCACTCCCCAACACACTGAATGGACTGTATAGGCTTCATACATTATACGGTCCGTCGCGGGCATCCTCGCGTGGATGGTCCGCATCGCACTGAACTAAGCCTAAGACTTTTAAATAATACTGTATTTTTTTAATCCATACTAAATGGCACTGTTTTCTTTAGAAAAAATCTTAGGTTTGGGTTCGTCTGGTTCTAGTTCTTAAGATACTTAGTTGTATTTTGTAGTACATATTTAACACCACAAATAGGTCCAAAAAAATATAAAAAATGAATTAAACCATTTTTATCAGAATTAGAAACAGAACTAAAAAGTTAGGTATCATAGTCTCAAGCTTAAAAATAAAAGCGTGTTAAAAACAGCAAAAGAGAAATACATAAAGAGGAAATAACACGCTTTTATTTTAAAACTTGAGTCATTTTAGTTCTTTTTCTACTTGTGGTAAATGCTCGTTTTTTTTTTTTTTTTTTTTTTGTAATTAAGTTTCTTTATACTATCTGAATTCATAGTTTCAGTTTTGGGGTGCTTTACAGCTAACAGCACGCCAGTAGACACATTTTGGACTTTTATCATATGGGAATAGAGTTAAAAATGTTCCCACTGACGTGCGGTTAACCGTATGTTGTTCGGTTACCTGGTGTCCTCGTGCGGGAGACGGAGCGGGGGTGGAGGCGGCGGAGAGCAGCGCGGGGGGCCTCCGCAGTCGTTGGGACAACGTGTTCGGCTCGCCAAGCGCTGGAAAACACACAGGACCCTAGAAACATACGGCTTACTATTAATATAAACACTGTTCGGGCTTTAACCTTATTTTTAGGGTCCATCCCTATTAAAATCGTAATTTTAAGTTAATCTATAACATCACTAGCATAGATTGTTTAAGACTGCATTCCGTGTTTGACGCAGACGCGTAATAGGTACTGAACGCAACTTGCAGGTAGTGTGCGTGGTCACGCACACATAAACGAACGCTTCCAGACCCGAACGAAAGTTAGTAACTCATAATTAATTTAAAAAAAAATGTTTTTGGTTGAGTTAGGGTAATAACAAAAATATCACAGGTCATCCAATTATCTTCGCACATAACAAATCATACACTCATCATCATTCCTCCGCTCATCAACATTCATCCACTCATTACATACGCGCATTACTCATCATCATTCATCCACTCATTAACTACCATACGCGCATCACTCATCGTCATTTATCCACTCATTAACTATCATTCGCGCATCACTCATCATCCACTCAGCATCATTCATCCACTCATCAACTATCATCCGCGCCTCACTCATCATCCGCACATAACCCATCATACACTCATCATCATTCATCCACTCATCAACTATCATCCGCGCATCACTTATCATCCGAACGTCACTCATCATCTGCTCATCATCATTCATCCACTCATCAACTATCATCCGCGCATCACTTATCATCCGAAAATCAGTCATCATCCGCTCATCATCATCCGCTCATCATCATCATTCATCCACTTATTAACTATCACCCGCGCATCACTCATCATCATTCATCCACTCATCAACTATCATCCACACATCACTCATCATCATTGATCCACTCATCAACTATCATCCGCGCATCACTCATCATCATTGATCCACTCATCAACTATCATCCGCGCATCACTCATCATCCGCTCATCATCATTCATCCACTCATCAAATCCGTCTCAAGGGAAAATCTAACAGACCTGACGAAATAATGTAGCCTGTTTTCTGCCTAAATTTGGCGCCATTTGCTTCTTTTAAAAAAGTAATCCATTTAAATCCGTGCCATCGTTGTACATTTCGTTGTTTTTGTGATCGAAAGATCAAAGGACACATACTAACGATCAAAAGGCAGTCTTAGTTCGGAAAGCCATGCCATGAAAATCCGTCTAAAGAGGAAAATCTAACAGACCTGACGAAATAATGTAGCCTGTTTCCTGCCTAAGTTTGGCGCCGTTTGCTTTTTTTAAAAATTAATCCATTTAAATCCGTGCCATCGTCGTACATTTCGTTGTTTTTGTGATCGAAAGATCAAAGGACACATACTAACGATCAAAAGGCAGTCTTATTTCGAAAAGCCATGCCATGGAAATCCGTCTCAAGAGGAAAATTTTACAGACCTGACGAAATAATGTAGCCTGTTTCCTGCCTAAGTTTGGCGCCGTTTGCTTCTTTTAAAAAAGTAATCCATTTAAATCCGTGCCATCGTTGTACATTTCGTTGTTTTTGTGATCGAAAGATCAAAGGACACATACTAAAGATCAAAAGGCAGTCTTATTTCGAAAAGCCATGCCATGGAAATCCATCTCAAGAGGAAAATCTAACAGACCTGACGAAATAATGTAGCTTGTTTCCTGCCTAAGTTTGGCGCCGTTTGCTTCTTCAAAAAAAGTAATCCATTTAAATCCGTGCCATCGTTGTACATTTTGTTGTTTTTGTGATCGAAAGATCAAAGGACACATACTTACCATCAAAAGGCAGTCTTATTTCGAAAAGCCATGCCATGGAAATCCGTCTCAAGAGGAAAATCTAACAGACGTGACGAAATAATGTAGCCTGTTTCCTGCCTAAGTTTGGCACCGTTTGCTTCTTTTAAAAAAGTAATCTATTTAAATCCGTGCCATCGTTGTACATTTCGTTGTTTTTGTGATCGAAAGATCAAAGGACACATACTAACGATCAAAAGGCAGTTTTATTGCGGAAAGCCAAGCCATGGAAATCCGTCTCAAGAGGAAAATCTAACAGACCTGACGAAATAATGTAGCCTGTTTCCTGCCTAAGTTTGGCGCCGTTTGCTTCTTTAAAAAAAGTAATCCATTTAAATCCGTGCCAACGTTGTACATTTTGTTGTTTTTGTGATCGAAAGATCAAAGCACACATACTAACGATCAAAAGGCAGTCTTATTTCGAAAAGCCATGCCATGGAAATCCGTCTAAAGAGGAAAATCTAATAGACCTGATGAAATAATGTAGCAAGCAGCACGTTCAAGTTTTCGATCATTGACCCTAAACAGTTCTACCTATTCCAACCACTGCCGATTACCTATCATCTACCGGTCACCCATCTTCGTCCGGAAATCAATCACGTACCAAAAATCTATCACTCTGATAACCCTTCTGACCGATCACCCATCATCTACCTATCTTCCTCCGCCTACCCTTCATGACCAGTCACCCATCACAAAACAAAACTACCTAGGTATGGTATATAAGTAGGTACTTACTTGGTTAAAGGAATACCTAGATATTTTTTTGAATTTTTGACGGGATACATAATATTTATCTTTGCGCTTCCCCATTTCTCTAAAACAAACATTTAATAAATACAAGGAAAGAAATATCTTAGTTTAGAAAATAGTAAAAAACAAAGTTACCTTGTTACACTATGAAAGCAGAGAATGTATATACGTTGAAACGCGATCTATAATTTTGGCGCGTCGCGGTGCAAACTGACGTGGTCTCACTTCGAGCTCTTGTGGGTCACTGGTTTATCGGCCGCTTGTCAGAGCTATTTATTAGACTTCGCGCGGCCATACTAAAAATGTATGGCGTAATCGTAATGGTTTTTAAAGAAATCATATTTAAATATGTAAGCAATATTTCAAAAATGTGAGAACGGCTAATTGTTCTTTGTACATTTGTGTTTTGTTATAATTAAAGTTTATAATCGATATATAAGTATTAATATCGAATTTTTGTTGAACGGCAGAACGCCTTTTTCGAAGTTTTGTCCAATTTTACGTAGGTTTTATACTATAAAGGAATTTTTTTTAAATTTTTTTTGCTCCGAGTTATTGTTGGCATGTTCATTGTGATGTTTTATACATGATTTTTATATTCAATATAGAAGCATAATGAGCGAAATCCTTTAAACCGTGACTGCTGTCTTGGTAGTTTTTACATGACCGACTCTTAATATCGAAGTTTGATAGTCATTCACTCACTCTTCCTGTAAAAATCTAAGAAGCAAGTCGCAAACTGTAATCTTTCTTGAAGAAAAACCAATAAAACTTCAACCAGTCAACTAAGAATTTCATTTCATAAAAGGTTCTACGACAACCAAATAACAAACGTTCAAGGAATTCACTTCATGGTCCTTTACGAGCCAAATTACTCGAACTGCAAAGATCGAACGAAGCAATATTGGAGTTGACAGCGTGTTCCAACCATCTTGGGTTCCATCAAGAAGCTCGACTTTGCCTGCAAGTCATCATATAAATCGAAGGAAACTACCTCGAAGTCAGTCGACAGCGTTTATGAAGATAAGAAAGCTCGACTCGGACTACTATTACTAGTTACTACCTACGTGATCCTGGGAGTCGACAGCGTGACAAGAAGCTCGACTCTGCAGTCATATCAATCTAAGGAAATTACCTACAAGTCAGTCGACAGCGTTTATGAATACAAGAAAGCTCGACTCGGACTACTACATGAGATTGGGATCGACAGCGGCGTACCTGATTGAAGCTCTGCTCTGTTCATCATACATACCTAACTACTTTGATGCTACTTTGCTACCAAGCCTCAATCCTCCATCGAAGTATCTACCAAGTGCAGAACGAACGCCACGAGCCAAAACTGTGAGTCCGTTCCTGTTTCTCTAGTCCTATCCTAAATTCCTTAATTATTACTTATGTACCTACCTCGTAATTTGGTACTAAAGTTCAATATTTCATTGTTTACAAGAGTGCATTTTAATATCGTTCACATAGTACGGTACAAAACATCCTCTTGCGATATCCCATTTTCAATGTACGTGCTAAAATTCCTAAAATTATTTTTGATTTTATTTAGCTAAATATTCCATTTTTGTGTCAGCCATTTTAGAAAGAAACTTCAGTTCAGTCTTTAGTTATCGATATACTCATTCTCATTTCCGATTTTGTTGGTCAAGGTTGGTAATACTAGCGCGTACGCACTATCATTCATTCTTTCGTTCATTCACAGTTGTCAAAGTGAAAATTTCGTTTTTATGTAAACAAACAAGTTTTTTCATAGTTTTCGCTATATATAAGCAAGTTCTAGTGAACAATATCAACTTACAGTGTTTATAAATACGTGCCTAAGTGTATGCAAGCATGGAAGTTATAAAAAACTTGACCAAAAAGCGTGGTGTGGTGAAGCGGCAACTTACGCTTTTCACTACATTTACAGAGTGTTTAGAAATCAAAACTGAGCTAAGTTCAGAAGATATCGCTACATTAGAACTAAGATATGAACACGGTGTACAATTGCTTAGTCAATTTGACGAAATTCAGTCAAAAATTGAACTTCTTTCTGACGAGGACAAACTCGATGGCGAACGCGACGATTTCGAAAACAAATACTTTGCGTGCATGGGTAAGGCCAAAAATTTAATTAACAAACATTCTAAAATAAATTCCAATCCATATAGTCATTTTTCCAAGTCAGAAAGTCATGTTTCATCAGACAAATCACAAAAAACAAACAATAAAGAAGCTTCTTTCAAAAAATCTACTCAAGTTAGGTGTAAGCTTCCTACTATTCAGTTGCCAAAGTTTTCAGGATCTTATGAGTCATGGTTAGAGTTCAGAGACACATATGAAAGTCTCATCCACAATAATGATTCCATGGACAACGTAAACAAACATCATTATCTCAGGGAGCATTGGAGGGCAGTGCTGCTTGTGTCATTCAATCCCTACCTGTCGGAAAAGTTGGGGGTATGGATAGTATATTGTAGGATTGATATGTGCGGTAGTGTCATACCTTGGTTTTCCCCTCGTCTAGAATTGCCTGGTTCTCCTTCCACATCTCTTTAGTCTTGGGTATGTCGTAGTTGCTATTAATTATATGTACATGGGTTATATCTGCTTCGCTGTTCCATCTGTAATGATATTGTCTAACATGAGTATACCTATGCCGACATACAACCGTACCACAAACAAATACACAATTAATACAGGGTTATACTTTTATACCATTGACCAATATCATTCATATAAGTAAAGATTGTTACAGAATTGTCTAAGCATGTCCACAACATATTTATTCTTGTATTCAGGTAAAAACATCATCGTTCTCTCCCTCTCAGGGTTTTCTCAGTAACTCTCATCATAACCTGACTCTGCAGTAACTATTCCTTCTGAATATATCTTATCTCCATGAGTTCTCTTCACCGTGCGACGGTACTCCCTCGGGTGATGCCGTCGCCTTACCGGACTGTATCAGTATCTACATTATCTCCATGGTACTCTTCACCATGCGACGGGACTCCCTCTGGAGATGCCGTCGCCTTACAGGACCACGTCAGTATCTCTCTATAGCGATACTACGTCTTGAACTACCACAATTCTCAGACATTGCGACAGTAACCCCGCAGGCGATACTGCCGACTTACTAGGCCACGTCAATATCTCTCCTGATACTACGTCTCATGCCTGACTCCCATACGTATGATCCTCATCTGTCTGTCAACCGTCAACTCTGTGACACCATTAGGCTGTGTGCGCTCCTTACTTGAGCCGCACCACACCAACTGCTCTCAACCGTCAACTCTGTGACACCATGAGGCTCTGTGCGCTCCCTACTTGAGCCGCACCACACCAACTGCTCTTCCTTCCTACGGCTCCCTCTGCAATCCATGAAACTCTCATATCTATAAGTGAAACCGTCACTATTCATGTAATCTGTATCAAGCCTAGTTTCACTTCATCAGAGGGACCGTAGTAGGTACACCTGAATATCACGTTTGGACATGTTTAACATCATCTTATTTAATCATTTAATGTATAACTTTAAAAGGATACGGTACAATTGATGTCAATCAGGATACTCAGCTTCTGGTGATGATGCTTATCTCTCCTGCTCCTGGGACCTTCTTTTCTCTGCGCCTTGGATATTATTTTACCGGCGTCGACCCAAGCCGCCCGGCCGCCATTACACTAGCAAAGACCTACTCCCTCCATAGACAAAAAATAACCTAACATTCAATATACTTTATGGCATTGGTTACTCTTACTTTAGCTCTTTCAGCTGGGCATTCACAATCTGATTCTGAATGGTAATCCTTATCTAGGGATTCGCACTCGTTGCGACACTCCCCACCGAGAAAGACTGACGCAAAAGCGTCATCAGTTCCCTTGTCTATTCTTTAACCTTCAGCACTGCTTACTGCAGTGGCTCTCTTAATTGTCTCTTAATCTTGTGGTTCCGTGATATCAATGTCTTCGTGTTCTAAATTCTTAGATGATTCTGCATGTTCATTTTCTAAATCATGACTTGGCATTTCTTTTGGTATCTTTACTATTTCCATGGGATCTATCGCATAATCAACATACGTCAGCGGTCTGGTATTTATCACTGCTTCTATTTCATTTATGATTGTACTTAGTTGTGTGTCGTTTAGCATGTGTTCCTCTAATGTCATTTTCAAGCAATTCTTAACCAGACCAATTAGTCGTTCATAGAAACCACCGTTCCATAGTGCTAATGGAGCTATAAACCGCCATTCGAACTTGTTTTCGATGCAGTAAGGTTTAGATAGGATATCTGCCATTAACTTAAAGTTCTGTGCATTGTCAGATGTTATGAGGACTGGTATTCCTCTCGTTGACACCATTCTTCTTAAGGCTAATAGTCCTACTTCTGAAGTGAAGTCTTGCACAACTTCTAAAAGTACTGCTCTCATTACTAGACATGTAAATAAACAGATCTATCTTTTCATGATTCCATTTCCATTGTTCACTAAAACTGGTCCCATATAATCTATTCCAACATATGAGAAAGGTGACGAATAATTTACTCTTTCTGGTGGTAATGCAGGTGTGGTTGGTAATTTAAATGGTCCGCCTGTGTGTTTAACACAATTCGGACATTTTCCTAATACTCTTTGTACACAACTCTTTCCTTTTGGTATCCAGTAGGTTTCTCTTATCTTACTGAGGGTGTGATTAGCTCCCATATGGTAGTTGTTCTTGTGTACTGTCATTATAAGATCATTAGTAAACTCACAATTCCTAGGTATGAGTATCGGGTGTCGTTTGTCAAATGACTAATTCGTGTTCTTTAAACGACCATCACAACGTAGAAGACCATCTATGTCTTTAAACAGTTTTAAATTCCGAGTTAAACTTGTAGTTTTTCTTTCACACTCTTGAGGAAAGTATTTTTCCTGGATATTTCTGATTTTCTCTGTTCTACTAATGCATTTCTTGTTCTGTGTATCTTTGTTTGAAACTGAAGAATCTTCTTCCTGAGTTGTCATATCTGTCGTAGCATCTCTTTCCATAAGATTGATCTCATCTGTCATTGAATCCGAAGGACCCTCCGCCCTCGGAGATTAAAAAAAAAAAACGACTTTGTTGACGAGTTTGCCACTCTACTATATTCTTTCTCAAGAAGTCAGGATCGTTAAACCATAATTCCTTCTTTTGTCCCATAATTCTGGACGTGTAACTAAAACCGCTGGGTTAGCTTCTGATGCGATGTATCATAGCTTCAGTTGTTTGTTTTCTTTGATTGTATTTACTCTGTTTCTAACAAATGGGGGTAGGAGTTTATTTGAATCTGTCCAACTTAAAACGATCTGTCTGTCAGTCCATGAATATTCTTCTTTGATCGGTAGGTTTATCACGCTTTTGACGTATTCTATTAGTTTACTTCCAATATAGAGACCTAGTAGCTCAAGTCTTGGCATTCGTAAATTAGCTTTTTCTTCTTGTGGGGTCACTTTTGACTTGGACATAACGAAAGCTACGTTTTTTTTTTTTTTCTATCTTTGCATTGACTTCTCAAATAGACTACAGTGGCGTAAGTGTGTTTGGACGCGTCGCTGAAACCATGTGACTCGTATTCCAGATCTTCTGGTTTTCCTTTAATGCTAATAAATCTAGGTAATTCAATTTCCTTTACTGCTTTTAGTTTATACGCTATGTCTTCCCATTGCTTCTGAACGTCTTTCGGTATTTCAGTATCCCATTTCAGTTTCATCTCGCAGGTTTGTTGAAGTAGTAGTTTTATGGGTAGAATCAGAGGTGCGCTGAATCCGCATGGATCGTATATTGAAGCAACGGTACTCAATATTTTCCGCTTACTTTGAGGACTTTCTATGTAATCTTTCTTGAAAAGCTCATCTTTTATCTTTAATTGTAGAGTGTCATTTTCTACATTCCAGGTGAGACTCAATATCTTAGCCATTTTGTTTTCCTTCGCTCTTAGTTTTGTTGGTATATTGTTAATGAAGGATTTGTCATCGGAAATCCAATCTCTGATATTCATGGAGATTTCTTTGAAGATATTTCTCGTTGTTCTGAACAATTCTATTGCTTCCTTTGACGAGATTGTTCCAGTAATCAGGTTATCAACGTAACATCTGTCTATGATTTTGGGAATCAATTCTGGTGCATACTGTGAGATGTGATACTTTATTGTAGCCGTTAGTATGAATGGGCTTGATATGATTCCAAAAGGAACTCGACAGAATCTTAGGTGGACTATATTATCTGTGGTTGACGGTTTGTGACTATCTTTCGTCCCTAGGAATCTTGTAACATTTCTATCATCATTTTGAAGTCCAATCTGTAGAAAGGCTTTCTCTACATCTGCCGAAATACCTATTTTGTGGGTTCTAAATTGTATGAGCAAAGATACTAAATCACTAATTATAGACGGGCCTTTGTATAGGTATTCGTTTAAGCCTTTTTCCATTTTTAAGCTTCCCAGATGTGTCATATGCTATACATCCCTTTCTTATTTCATTTTCGACTTTTTTCTTTATCATATGATGAGGTAAACTTCCTCTTCGCGATCAATCATTTCTATAGTGCCCATTTCAATTTGGTTGTTAATTCTTGATATTTTTTAAGTGAAGTTTCGTCCATTCGTTATAATAGTCCTTTTAATCTTCCGTACGCTAACTGAAATTTGCAGGTATATCTTGGGGATATTGAATCTATGACTATTTGAATTGTCTTCCGTTCTCGAACTGGATAGTTTCATTTAGGTATCTCACCGCTTTTTTCTCTCTATTTGTTTTAGGATTGTCCGAAATACTTATGCTTTCTAATGCCCTTAGGAATGTCAAGTTCATATTTTATAAACGTTAAATCTGGTCGAGCAAATTATGTACAATTTGGGTCCTGGTGTTGGCGATATGATACAATTGACAGAGTGTTTTCATTTACATCAACATTCAACCTTCCGTTCATAATCCATCCGAGTTTGGAGTCGATAAGAAATAGGTTGTTTCCTAATTTAACCTCTTCTGTAGAATTGAGGATGAAATAGTAGTCATTGCCTATAAGGAGGTTGACCTTCTCTCCTAATGATCCATCTTCTGCTAAGATTTTCTCTTCATGCTTTTCTTTTAGGATCATGTCCGGACATGGGATTCCTTTTGAAATAATAGGAACTTCATTTACTTGAAGAGTGATAACTTTATTTTATTTCTTGTCACCATTTGTAGATTGACTTTTGGACTATCATATTCTTTAGGTTTTTTACTCGCGCAATCATAGCTTGAAAATCTATTCTTTTCTATATTGAGTAGATCGAGCGTTTATGGACATTAAGAGTTAATCTATCATTCAATGCTTCGTGAGGGTTACGTATGATGACCCCTGCTATTTCACTTACGAACGTAAAAGTGAAGATGTTGTCCGTGTCTGGTGTTCCATCTTCTTGCAGGAGAACAAGGAGCAGCAAAATCTGTCTACTTCTCTCGCCCCGTGTCCTTCAGAATTCTCCATTCGAGCTCAACGCGCCTACTGCGTAGTGCTCCGCGCGACACGGCGGCAGACGGTGGTCCGTTTAACTGCTGACCTCCCTGAAGAAGATCTTCGTACAGGATCGAAACCTGTCGGCCTCATGCCGTCAATACTAAACGTGAGCTGATCCGTATTGTATATAATTAATTTAAGTTATATGTGAACATTATCATTCGGAGTCTAGCAAAACTCTACTTTATTTTCTTTGTAGAATCATTCATGTGTTATGTTGTAATGTTACTGTCGCTGTTTGCAGTATTGTTAATCCCTTCTCAATTGGAGATGTCATAGAACTTTCTATCTTTATCAGAAATTTGTCTGGGTATAGTATCTCGTTATGACGTCCTACTCTTTGCAATGAAAAACATCTTAGATTTCTTACATGACCCTATTCCGTGCTCTATTTCTAAGCATTTACAGCACCGGTTCTTTATCTGCGATTTCCTTTCTGCTAGTGTTTTGAATTTTGTGGGTACACTGGTCATTGAAATGCCTTTCTTGACCGAATAACCTTGTTAGTCTTTTTCTCTTTTTGTTGGTAAGCATTTGAATCTTTACGTTGACTCCTGAAACTTACTCCCCTCTGATCGTATTATCTTTTCCGTGTAAATTCTTATCCGGATGAAGAAGTAGATGCAACTTTGTATTTCTCTTATTGTTTTCTCTATTTTATTACTCGCTCTATTTGTATTGTATTCTTTATGACATTCAATAAGTATCCTGTAAAGAATCTACATTGAATAAAATTATCAGAATCTGAATCTATTCATGTTTTCTTTCTTATACATATCTGCTTTTAATTAACACTCTCTCCGAACTTAGTGTGTTTTTCTTTCACCTCTGATTTTCATTCGCTGACTTTTATGTTTCAGTTCTATCATTGTCTCTTAGCTCTTTAGTTGTGGCTCGCACATTTGCGTTATTTCGACTGACGATGGATCTGTGACTATGCAAAAAATAATCATCTAAGTTAGAATTGAAACTTCTTTATTTAAGGTTGCCAATTTCATTACACACCACTGTGCTTTCTTCAAAGTCATCTCACCTTAAGAATCATCTTTCAGAACAGATCTCTGCCTCTATCGTGAGGACTTTTAATTTTCATCACGATATCACGCAAGCGTTCCACGAACATAATTTCTACAAATGTACTCATATTTTATTTCTGTGGACTAATGGAGAGATTCATTTCTAACCATCTAGTATACATAACCATAAACTTCCAATGAATCAAAATAAAATCTGGATGTAAGTAACATTTCTTTTCTGAGGTACAAAGAACGTGTACCGTGCTGATACATAATATTCAGCAAAAGAAATATTAGTTCCTGGTTTGTCTTAATTATTTAATAATCTTCTTTCTAAAGCCATAACAATGTATTCAGTTGTATTAGTGTGAGATTCTAATTGTTTATCATTTTTCAGTAAAATAAATAAAATTTCTATGAGCTCCCAGACTATACATAAAATTTATAGTTGGCTCCTCGATTATGAATAAAAATTACAGTAGGTTCCACTTCTGTGAATAAAATTACTGTCGGCTCCCCGACTATGAATGAAGTTATCGTCGGCTCCCCGACTATCAATGAAATTACCGTCGGCTCCCCGACTACCAATGAAATAACTGTCGGCTCCCCGACTACCAATGAAATAACTGTCGGCTCCCCGACTACCAATGAAATAACTGTCGGCTCCCCGACTACCAATGAAATAACTGTCGGCTCCCCGACTACCAATGAAATCACTTGTATATGTATAAATCCATCCAACGTACAACAAAGTAATTATTAAGTTATTTTCCTATTTATTCAATTGATATGATGGGTAGGTACAGTAAATAACGGGTCAAGCTTGACATCCAGAGTGTTGCTTTAGTCCCAACGAATATTGAAGTAAGAGTAGTTTGAAGTTCTTTGAGTCAGACTTGATGTGAACTTGACTGTACCACCATAATTGGTATAATTATTATTGCAATTAGAACAGTATGAAGTTCTTTGTGTCAAGCTTGATGCGTTCCTGACTGTAGCACCGTTGTTGGTATAACTATTCATGCTCATCATCATAATATAAAGAAAATTTGTTTCTTTTCCAGGTACTAGTAATCGACCCTTGGACCCCATGATTGGATAAATACTCTGATTGTTTCCTGTATTATCTGGTCTTGATACATTCTATGAAAAAAGTAGATGAAAATATTTTCTAATAGATTCTTGTTACCTAACCGATGTAGATATCATTCTTAGATAAAAATGTGTTCATTTTCCTGTTTTATTTTTTACTCAAAATGCTTGGTCCTGTCTATATCAGAAAAGACTTGGCTGTCAACTAAAGTGGAATAGTGGAATAGGTAATTTTACACCTATTAATTCCTTTTGAATAAGTATGTTTGTTCTATTTGTTCTAATATGATCATTTGATTATATATCAAGAACTATGTAACCTATACTGGCCTTCTAATATCTCACTCTGAATGCAACATACAGCTGTTATATGCATTCTTATAACATTTGATTTGGTTTTTTGTTGTTCACTTTTATGATATTATTGTTGTCATCCAAGATTAAACAACCTCTACCGGATATCTAGCTAAAACAATATCAGATTTAGCTTAAGATTTGTATTAGATTTCTACTAATATTTACAACAATTGTTGAGAAGAAGAGGAAGAAAAAAATTAAAAACAATAAAATCTATTATCAAGCCAACTCTGTTGCTTGTCGTACACACCACAACCTAACAGTAGAAATACTTTATACATTATGACATGGTACTAGAGTTGCAAATGTTTCTACTGACGCATGGCTGACTGTACATACTTACTATATTCTCAACAACTGCCCTTTTTCATGCTTGCTTAGAGCTATCATAAAACTTCAAGGAAATGATACGCGCTTATGCAATAGAAGATTTCATGGGATCGTTCGTTCATAAAAAAAATACAAAGTGCACTGCGGTATATGGGCATGTCATCGGAGCCCTATGTACCTAGTCTCAATTTATACTTTCAAAATGTATGTTCTTTTAAGTGTACATTGTACATATTGTATATTTGGGTTGAAAGCTTACCTACTCCATTTTCCAAATTCACTCTACGGTATTATAGCACAACACAAAGGACTCTAAAGCGTCCTATCGTCACTCACATCCACTAGTTTATCACAATGGTATGATCTTCATTTTTTATCAGATAGCAGTAGTGTATATTGGCATTCCTATGCCTTCTGTTAATATTTTATTCATAAAATACTTGACTCTAGAGACGTACTACTACCTTTGATGTTTATTCTACCAAAAAAAACACTATTTATTGATCTGTGTTATGTGTTATAAACTTTTAGTTTATTTCTCAAATAATGGGTATGTAAAAGGGAGACTTGTCGTATTTCGTGTCGCATGACACCTTTTCGTTTGGAAATTACCGCCAAATTCAAAACTCGAATATGAAAGTAGTTCTTCCTACCAATGTCTAGTTTTAATACATTCCAATTGATCTCAAATCCTTATATGAGTTTGCTCAACTTGAACACCATTAATTTCTAAGTTTCACCACAAAAACTTGTAATAACGTGACTGTCCAGACCTGAAAGAGCACCAGTAACGCCATCTATGGAGGGGGTCGTACACTAAAAACTGCGTGTTCGTTTCATAACAAGAAATTGCATTTCTTTTCTTACTAGAATCTACTATAATAGAAAAATGCAAGTAGACTTGGTTATTATCATTGTCTCAAATCAATTACAAACAATTGTCACTGCCAGTTCCGTAGAGATGTCTACGGATCCTCCGGCCAGACACAAAAAAAAAAAAAAAATTCACTGAAAACATCTTATTCTCGGTCTTTCTTTTCAGCTTAAACCAACCAGATCTGCACTCTTCATTCTGGTGTTTATAATGCCACAGTGCCTAGGGAGATTAAGCAAAATCAACAAGCTTTATCATACTTTTCTTTTAAAAATATTTTTTCTTTCTTCTTATTTGACATCACAAGGCTAAAGAGATGAGGTTCCTGGCTTCCAACCACCATGTCGGAAAAGTTGGGGGTATGGATAGTATATTGTAGGATTGATATGTGCGGTAGTGTCATACCTTGGTTTTCCCCTCGTCTAGAATTGCCTGGTTCTCCTTCCACATCTCTTTAGTCTTGGGTATGTCGTAGTTGCTATTAATTATATGTACATGGGTTATATCTGCTTCGCTGTTCCATCTGTAATGATATTGTCTAACATGAGTATACCTATGCCGACATACAACCGTACCACAAACAAATACACAATTAATACAGGGTTATACTTTTATACCATTGACCAATATCATTCATATAAGTAAAGATTGTTACAGAATTGTCTAAGCATGTCCACAACATATTTATTCTTGTATTCAGGTAAAAACATCATCGTTCTCTCCCTCTCAGGGTTTTCTCAGTAACTCTCATCATAACCTGACTCTGCAGTAACTATTCCTTCTGAATATATCTTATCTCCATGAGTTCTCTTCACCGTGCGACGGTACTCCCTCGGGTGATGCCGTCGCCTTACCGGACTGTATCAGTATCTACATTATCTCCATGGTACTCTTCACCATGCGACGGGACTCCCTCTGGAGATGCCGTCGCCTTACAGGACCACGTCAGTATCTCTCTATAGCGATACTACGTCTTGAACTACCACAATTCTCAGACATTGCGACAGTAACCCCGCAGGCGATACTGCCGACTTACTAGGCCACGTCAATATCTCTCCTGATACTACGTCTCATGCCTGACTCCCATACGTATGATCCTCATCTGTCTGTCAACCGTCAACTCTGTGACACCATTAGGCTGTGTGCGCTCCTTACTTGAGCCGCACCACACCAACTGCTCTCAACCGTCAACTCTGTGACACCATGAGGCTCTGTGCGCTCCCTACTTGAGCCGCACCACACCAATTGCTCTTCCTTCCTACGGCTCCCTCTGCAATCCATGAAACTCTCATATCTATAAGTGAAACCGTCACTATTCATGTAATCTGTATCAAGCCTAGTTTCACTTCATCAGAGGGACCGTAGTAGGTACACCTGAATATCACGTTTGGACATGTTTAACATCATCTTATTTAATCATTTAATGTATAACTTTAAAAGGATACGGTACAATTGATGTCAATCAGGATACTCAGCTTCTGGTGATGATGCTTATCTCTCCTGCTCCTGGGACCTTCTTTTCTCTGCGCCTTGGATATTATTTTACCGGCGTCGACCCAAGCCGCCCGGCCGCCATTACACTAGCAAAGACCTACTCCCTCCATAGACAAAAAATAACCTAACATTCAATATACTTTATGGCATTGGTTACTCTTACTTTAGCTCTTTCAGCTGGGCATTCACAATCTGATTCTGAATGGTAATCCTTATCTAGGGATTCGCACTCGTTGCGACATGACAACTATCACATTGCCTGGGATCTGCTATGCGAAAGATACAATAACACTCGCTTATTGATTAATAATCATGTTTCTGCTCTTTTCAATGTGAAGCCTATAGCAAAAGAATCGCATATTGCTATAAGAAGTTTAGTTGACAGTTTCACTAAAAGTCTACGGACACTAGAAACTCTAAAAGAGCCCACAAGCAATGGGACACCCTACTTATTCACTTAGCTTGTTCTAAGCTGGATAACAACATGCGACGTGAATGGGAGCAACGCATACCTACACTTAAAGAGATAACATTTGACGAATTATTAACCTTTCTTAGAAATCGGGCCGATTTATTGGAAACAATGCAAATCAGCGTATCAACAGCTACACCAATAACGCGACAAACTGCATCATCTTCTGCTGAAGCTGCTCCGCGCCGTCAGAAGGAACAAGGTTTTGTACTTACTGGAAAAACACATGATAAGCAGGTATGCCCAAAGTGTAAACAAAATCATTTTCTTTTTAGATGTCAAGAGTTCCTAAAACTCTCATCAAAGCTAAGATATGAAGAGTTAGCAAACTTCAATGTTTGTTACAACTGTTTGAAGGCCGGTCATAATGTAAGCAACTGTTGGAAGGGCGGATGTAGGACATGCGGCAAAAAGCACAATACGTTAGTTCATTTTGATAATTCTAATACTACTTCAAACTCAAATGAGCCTGTATCACAGCATAATTCAGCGCCATCTAGCGACACTCCTGTGAACTCTAATGAGAATAATTCAACAAACAATCAAGTTTCATTAATGATGCAAAACAAGGGACAAGTTCTCTTATCAACGGCACTAGTCAAAGTTTTTAAGAGCGATGGTAGCTCTCTTACTGCTAGAGCAATCTTAGACAATGGTAGTACATCCTGTTTAATGACTGAAACGTTATGTAATAAGCTCAATTTACCTGTGAAGAATGTAAGTACATCCATCTCCGGAGTGAACAACCAAGAGTCTCAGCTCACCAAGACCTGCAAGATTAAAATTACTTCTCATACAGAAGACTATGAATTTGAGACTACATTGTACGTTATTCCTAAAATAACAAGCGACTTACCTTCACACAAAGTTGATGTGAACTTGCTTAACATTCCATCTAATATATTGTTAGCTGATCCACAATTTTATACACCTTCCAGTGTTGACTTACTTCTGGGAGCCAGTGTCTTCTGGGACCTGCTGGAAAGCGGGAGACTGCAGCTAGGGCGCGACCAGCCTACAATGTGCGAGACAAAGCTGGGATGGTTGGTCTCTGGATGCTGCCTGGCCAGTTCTTACCGGAATATTGTAAGATGCCATTTTTTATGTAATAACAAAAATGAAAATGATGAATTGACTAGGTTTTGGCAATTAGATGAAGCAACAATAAGACCTGAGACATCATACTATACACAAGAAGAGCAAGCGTGCGAAGAACATTTTAAACAAAATACTACTAGGATGCCCGATGGTCGATTTTGTGTGAAGATACCGCTGAAACAAAGCGAAGAAGTTTTAGGAAATTCCTATGCCAAGGCCGAAAAATGCTTATTCTCTATGGAACAAAGGGTGCAAAAGGATGAGATGTTAAATTCAATGTATAAGGACTTCATGAAAGAGTATGAGAGTTTAGGTGACATGTCAAGGATTACAGATCCAGCAATGGAACGCAAGGGCCAATTTCTTCCATTCCACGGTGTGCTCCGTAAAAGCAGCTTAACAACTAAATTAAGAATTGTATTTAATGCAAGCGCTCCTACTACTACAGGTGTCTCTGTAAATAATCTACACATGGTTGGCCCAACAATTCAAGACAACATTGTATCATTATTACTGCGATTTCGTTCTTATGGCTATGTTTTCACAGCTGATGTGGAGAAAATGTATCGCCGTGTACTGGTGCATCCTGACGACCGGCACTTGCAGCAGATCCTCTGGCGCGCTAGTCCAAATGAACGTGTGAGCACATACCAGCTAAATACTGTCACATATGGTACTGCGAGTGCACCGTTTTTAGCTGTCAGATGCTTAAAAGAACTCTCCTTACAATGCAAAGACCCCGAGATAGCTGAAATCATAGCAAAGGATTTTTTCGTCGACGATTTTATTAGCGGAGCTGGAGATAAAGATACAGCTCTTCGAATTATATCACAAGTCAAGGATACCCTTCAGTCTGCGGGTAAGAAATTAAGAAAGTGGCGTTCCAATGTACCAGAACTAGTGCAACAAATGGCATCAGAGGATAGCCGAGACCTAAATTTAGGTAATCTAGATGATCAAAAGGCATTGGGAATGGGATGGAGAAGTTCCACTGATGAGCTCTACTTCTCTACCAGCAACATAACAACGACCGATAAAGAGAAGGTTTCAAAGCGGATTATTTTATCCACCATATCCAAATTATTTGATCCCTTGGGACTAGTAGCGCCATCTGTTGTTCAATGTAAAATATTCATGCAAAGAATGTGGTTACACAAATTATCATGGGACGAAGAGGTTCCATTAGATGTTTTACTTCAATGGAAGAAAATAATAGCTACATTTCCTGCTCTTAATGAGTTGAAGATTCCACGTCTTGTCATACATCAAAATTCTTTTGAATTTCACATTTTTACAGACGCGTCTGAGGCCGCTTACGGCGCCTGCCTATATGTTCGCTCTATGGGCACAAGGGAAAACGTGACTAAGCTATTGATGGCAAAGAGCAAAGTAAGTCCGCTGACGCGCGCCCTCTCCACACCGCGTCTCGAGCTCTGTGGCGCGCTGATCGGCGCCCTGCTGGCACACAAGGTTATGCGCACGCTCCGGCTGCTCCCGCAGCGCTGTATCTTCTGGTCGGACTCGACGATAGTCCTCGGCTGGCTGCGTATGCTACCTATAAAATTAAAACCATTCGTTAGAAACAGAGTAGCTGACATTCTCGAACTCACTGGACAGTCTACCTGGCGTCACGTACCTACAAAGGAAAATCCTGCCGACATCGTTTCTCGCGGAGTAAGCGCAGCAGAGCTTCCTTCCCTCGACCTGTGGTGGAACGGACCTAATTTCCTGAAAGAAGACGAAGACAAATGGCCAAAAAATTATTACGCTACACAAGAAGACTTACCTGAAAGAAAGACTGAAACTGTGCTGACTACCGTCGTCGAACAACCTGCTTCTCTTATTGATATTGAGCGGTATTCAAGCTACACAAAGCTGGTTCGTGTCACAGCCTACTTACTACGATTTATGCACAATGTCAAGCCTGGAAATAAAGAAAAACTTATCGGTTATTTAACTACAACTGAGTTACAGAAGGCAACAAAACAATTGATCAAGATGTCACAATCTGATAGCTTCTCGCATGAAGCAAAGCAAACTAAGAACACCCTTTCTAAACTCAATGTTTTTATTGATCCCGACGGCTTATTACGCGTCGGCGGAAGACTCAAACATTCAGATTTCGACTATGAAAAGAAACATCCTGTATTGCTTAGTTCATCTCATCATTTGACAAAAATTTTATTTGCCAGCGAGCATAAGCGCTTACTCCACGCTGGTCCTCAAGCCCTACTAGCAAGCATTAGATTACGTTACTGGCCGCTTGGAGGAAGAAACTTAGCACGAACTGCTTTCCACAATTGCGTCCTATGTACAAGGATGAAGGGCGCTACGACAGCTCCTATGATGGGTGACCTGCCCGCCGCTAGAGTGCGACTTGAGCATCCTTTTCAAGCCGTTGGTGTTGATTACGCCGGTCCCATCTTGTCGGCGTCGAAGAAAGGTCGTGGCTGCACACTCAACAAGGTATACATTGCAATTTTTGTATGCTTTTCTACTCGCGCGATGCACTTAGAGCTCGTTAGCAGTTTATCAGCCGACGGCTATATGTCTGCGTTACATCGTTTCGTTAGTCGTCACGGCTTGCCATCTGATGTGTATTCTGACAACGGCACTCAGTTTGTAGGTGCTTATAACGAGTTAAAACGGTTCTTAAAAACACACGCGTCTCAAATTTCTGAACGCTCTGCTAAAGACAATATAAATTTTCATTTTGCGCCTCCTTTGTCGCCACACTTTCAAGGTCTCGCAGAATCGGGAGTAAGATCAACAAAATATCATTTAACCAGGGTTTTAGGCAATAGCCATTTAACATTCGAAGAACTTTGTACTGTACTCTGTCAGATTGAATGCATACTAAACTCGCGTCCTCTTACACCATTGTCCCCTGATCCAAATGACCTTGAACCCTTGACTCCTCACCATTTCCTACTAGGACTATCTTCAAGTGACGTGGCTACTCCTAACTACATTGACGAAAGGAAGCACCGCCTGACAAAGTACCAACAACTGCAACAACTACGACAGCATTACTGGACCAGGTGGCACAAGGAAAACATTTCCGAGCTTCAGCAGCGACAAAAATGGACCCACAGCAAGGGTGCTGGTTTGAAGACGGATATGATGGTTGTGCTGAAAGATGATCACTTACCTCCGTTGAAGTGGAGACTGGGACGAATCGTCGCTACCTTCCCCGGCTCCGACGGAATATCTAGAGTTGCCGATGTACGAACGGCTAACGGCATAGTGCGTCGAAGTTTTTCTAAAATATGCCCTCTGCCTGTAAATTAATATTTGTGTTTTGAAAGTGCCTTTCAAGGCGGGGCGATATGTTCGGGCTTTAACCTTATTTTTAGGGTCCATCCCTATTAAAATCGTAATTTTAAGTTAATCTATAACATCACTAGCATAGACTGTTTAATATCGAAGTTTGATAGTCATTCACTCACTCTTCCTGTAAAAATCTAAGAAGCAAGTCGCAAAATGTAATCTTTCTTGAAGAAAAACCAATAAAACTTCAACCAGTCAACTAAGAATTTCATTTCATAAAAGGTTCTACGACAACCAAATAACAAACGTTCAAGGAATTCACTTCAAACACTAATAATCTTCTTCGACGATTGCTCATGGCTAAGGGTCGTGACCACCTGCTTGTGGTGTGGCCTTTTACGCGAGAACTCTACACGCCGGCCGATCGTTTGCCAGACGAGGGGATCCCTGGAGATGGACATAGGTTATGCCTATAGTCGCCGACAATCACGTTGGTCCTACCCTTCTTACTGTCCACGTGACCAAGGAGCGCTTTTTTTACATGCTTATATTAGGTTGACCGTCTTGTGGGTTTGTGGTTGTAAGGGAATCTAAGAACCTATATTTCACCCACTTTTAGTTATCGTAGGAAGTTGAAACTTTGCAGTTGTATGTAATTCCGGTGACAATGCAACAATATGGAACTACGGAGCTGGTCTCATGATGGAGCAGGAAGGTGGACCATAGAACCTTGGAATGGCTTCTGGTAAATCAGTCGTGTTTGGGGTCATTAGAATTGTCTCAATGAGCAGTTTTCATTTTGCTTGATAATGACCAGGATGGTGAACCATGGAACTCTTCGATGGATTCTTGAAAACAAGTCGTATTTGGGGTCATTAGTTAGCATTGTCTAAATAAGTACTTTTAATGTTGGTTGGTGATGAGGACCTGATGATGACCATCAAGGTGGTCCATGGATCCCTTGAACGGCTCCAGCAAACAGGTTGTGTTGGGGTCATCAGAATAGTCTTAATGAGTGCTTTGCTGTAGTTATGTTTCAACGGTTCATGTTTTGTAAACGATGTATGACTAAAAACTAAAAAACAGACTCAAAAATATATCAAACTAAAAAAAAGAAGACAAAACCTAAAAAAAAAACAACAAAAAATACAAAAAAACCGGCCAAGTGCGAGTCGGACTCGCGCCCTAAGGGTTCCGTACGTATCTACCATATGATATTATACTAAAAGCTTTTGCTCTTTGATTTTAAAAACTACCCGACCATCCAACTTGACCCCTCTTTTATAGAAAAGTTCTTGAAACGGGAGCTCACCTTAATTGGTTACTATTAGTTGTGAGAAAAATTTAAATATTTCATGATTTTAGACTTTTCACTTTATTTGTACAGTGAGACCTAGCTTCTTGCCAAATTTCATAATTTTAGGTCAACGGGAAATACCCTATAGGTTTTGCTTTTTTCACATCTTGTGTGGTTTATAGATCTTAATATTCGCTATAAATTTCAACCTGATACCTCTTCTCGTTCGTGAGAAAAAGGGTCTTGACAGACAGAAAGACAGACAGACGGACAACAAAGTGATCCTAAAAGGGTTCCGTTTTTTTTATTTTGACATACAAAACCCTAAAAACAGATATTGTCTTCATGTTGTACTTAAGAATAAAACAGAATTAATTAAATATTTTATCTACTCTCATATAATCCTCAATAATGCGTTCTAAAATTGTAGGTTAACATTTTCATAATGGCAATCTGTGCCTAGAAACACTCTTAGCAGCAATTTTTCATTTGTGGGAGTGTATTATGAAGTATTGATTTCACTCTAGTACTTATCTAGTCCCTGTCATCGCGGGAGACCTATTAAATTTTTAATTTTTATAGACGCGCCATGACAGCTTGATGCATTTGTAGTCTGTGGCTGCAAGGAGGTTTCATTGCAATAACAAAAAACTCAGCAAACGCAAGTTGTATTTACATATTTTTATTAGTTTTGTAATGAAATAAGTGATAAAAACGTTTACTATTTGCCTTTGAGTGTTTTTAAAGCAGCTAGTAACTTTGCTTAACAGGTATAACCGGAAAAAGAGAAAAACATTAAGGTTTGTTTTTGAACACATTATTGAAGGATTCACCATATGAGAGTAGATAAAGTTGTGTATGCTACTCCTCATAATTAGGTATAAAACACTCGTGTCATCTATTATGGAAAATGGGCTCGCTACGCTTGCCTGCATCCCATAAACCGACACTCGGGTTTTATACCCCTCATTATATACCGTTGCATAAACTACTAGACTTAGACAAAAGTGGATAAAACATAACATAATGCCCAGATTCCACCCAAGCCACAGATTAAATAATAGTAAACTCCCAAGCTGAGGTGAGAAACGTGCCGAAGGCTGAATGGTATGAGGGCGGTTGAAGATGTCATATCGCGAGCGGTTGAACACGCAGTAGTATATTTGGGAAAGCGAATGTTTGCTGCAGGACAAGCGTATGTGGCTCTCAGTCGACTCAAATCCCTTAATGGTCTTCACGTTGAAGAACTAGACAGTTCAAAACTTAAAAGAAAAAAGGTCTTTGTAATGCTGATGCCTTAACAAAAATGGACAGAATGCGTGCCCAACAAAACAGAGTAGAATCTACATATTAATATAGAGTATATAAGGTGTTTTTGAATTAGACCCAAATATTGTTAGGGTTACCTCAAGCACCTAAATGAATACTATTGGTGTTATTTTTTTACATTTTTATACGCTAGTTTTCGAGAAAAATCCTAAAAAAAATACCGCTAAATATCGTAAAATGAACACTCCGTATCAGCACAGGCGGCAGCGCGGAGTCGTGAGCCAATCACGCGCAAGCCGAGTGCGGGGTTCGGGTGGTTTCGGCTCTGTTTCGGGTTCTTAGTAAAGTCTAAATCATTACTACGGGATGATTGCAAATAATAATTATTTTTTTGTTTGAAAATTATAAAAAAATACTAGCGTGAGGATTTTTCTAAAACTTTGATAAACCTTTTCTTTATCATAGTTACACCACCCCTAGAAATATTTGGGTCTAATTAAAAAACACCTTATTGATATAAAGTAGAAACTGTATGACTAACTATTAAAAAATAAAAATATAGTTTAAAAAACTAAAAAAACACGCTTTGCCTGCCTGAAATGTACTAAAAAGTATAAAATAATTTATACATATAACCTTAAAATAGTTGATTCAGTTTAGTGAAATTTTGCCAAGTTTATGAAAGATGTAGAGGTACCCTTGAAACACACTTTCAGAAATAAATATTCTGAACAATTTTTCTGACCATTTTTTATGCGACATACTTATATTACTATTCACCATGAATAAAAAATATAGTTTATTTTTAAAAGAGTGTGGCGATTTTATAAGAAGATTGAAAAAAAAATTTAATCGCTTTTCTTGTTCTAAAAGCGCCACAGGCTTCTAACCTAATAAATAAATAAACCATATTTTTTATTCATGATGAAATAGTAATATAAGTACGTCGCATAAAAAATGGTCAGAAAAATTGTTGATTAGAGGAATATTTATTTCTGAAAGTGTGTTTCAAGTGTACCTCTACATCTTTCATAAACTTGTCAAAATTGCACTAAACTGGATCAACTATTTTAAGGTTATATGTGCAAATTATTTTATACTTTTTAGTACATTTCAGGCAGGCAAAGTGTGTTTTTTTTAGTTTTTTAAACTATATTTTTTGATGATGATGATAATAAGTCCTGCTGGAGTGACATACAGTCGATAAAGCATTTACTCTCGTGTCCAACCTGAACTGTTTCCTGCAGCGTAGAGCACCTCATCGTAACATCCTATAAAACATCCACTGCAGGATAGAAATACCTCTCCAAAATTCCAGCAAAACGCGCGGTATTTTGGAGGAGAAGTACATACTTTAGTACTGCGTTGCGGCTGCCGACCGCTGTTGTTGGTGCGGTATTTAGAAAAATTGTGCTGGCCATTCTCTCGTTCATAAACTCTCAGTCTCCTTCTTATGACACCCACGGGTAGAGATGGGTTCGTACTATTCTTTGCCGGTATCAAACGGGGCGGACACTGATCAGACAAACCAGACTGATATACATATAAATAACACCCAGCCACGGAACTCTCAGCTCCTTTGACACGCATCTAACAAGCGTGGTGACTACAGTACGGCTACGTATTTTTAATGTGAGTTTCTGGAGAGGAAAACGGGTTGTTATGATCTGATGATGATTATGTACACGTTTATACAAACGGATATGGTTGAAAGGTGGAGTCATGTACCTTATTGAAGGAGTAACAAAAGGCGTATAACAGAGCTAAACTACAAGCGTTTTTACAGCAATGTGACAGGTTTCTTTTTACATGGAAAAGGTGTTTATAGTCCTGTAGCCCGTGGACATTCAAATTACGAAAAAGGTTACCGTTTGTCTTTGTGAAATTGTTATAGATTTCACCATTTCACATACTATAAGCGAAGTCTTAAAGATCGTAATCCGCCGTAACCACATATAGTGACGAGTGATGTAGTCTGGCCATATTGACAATAATTTTCATTTTTGAGTTACCGTTTCAAATTTATACATCTATTAAAAGACCCTTTAAACAAACCATATACCTATTTTAAGACTGTTTCTGTGGCCGGTTCAGATTTGAAGACTCATTTGGTCTTAAATTTGTGTTTGGCAACTTTTCATAGTCTTAATATTACGTATGGTAATTCAACAAAACTGTACAAGACTTACTATTACGTATGGTAATTCAACAAAGCTGTACAACATGACTATAACGAAACAATGCGGTAACCTAGAAATGTATGCATTTAAAATCTATAACAATTTCACAAAGACGTTAACCTTTTTCGAAATTTGGATGTCCACGGGCTACAGGACTATTAATTTAGTTTTAGACACACAGCCAGTATCATTATGCGTTCGAGTGGTGCCGACAAAGAATAGTACCCACCCATCTCTACCCGTGGGTGTCGTAAGAGGCGACTAAGGGCTAATGAACCAGAGGATGGACAGCAGCATCTTTCTGTGTATTGTACCATCATACTGCGGTCACCAACAACAGCGGTCGACAGCCGCAACGCTTACTAGCGTGGTGAAATCCCCTCCAAAGTACCACGCGTTTTTGCTGGAGTTCTGGAGGGAGGTCTCTGTCCTGTAGTGGACGTGTCATGGGATTTTATGACTGTTAGTCAATAAGAGGGTCTTACCGAGGAACCAGGTAATCCTAGCGGCTGGTCGTCTACAAGCGGCTGCTGAGGGGCGTTCATTTGAGGCACGTCGGCAGCTCCTGGAATTAAGTGTTTAACGATAAGTGGCGATTGCCAAAGTTAAGACTCATACCCACGCCTGTTTCGGAAGCAAAGTTAAGCCGTCCGACTTTATGCTTATTGAGCCATGATTTACCGCCTTCTTGCGGCAGGTGGAAGAGAAGAATCTCCTCCATCTGCCCAAGGGTGCTTTTAGTTCTTCCAACTGACGCAAGAGGGCGTTCGTCTGCCGCAAGGGAGTGGTAAATGATTGTAGTTCCTCTACTTGATATAAGAGGGCGGTTAATCCGAATAGTTCTGCCTTCAGATTTAACGCCCTCTTGCGTCACGTGGAAGAACTAAAATGATTTACCGCCCCCTTGCGGCAGGTGGAGGAAATTCTGTTTTGTGATTCTTCCACCTGCCCCAAGAGGGCGGTTAATCTTTGTAGTTACTGCACTAGGCACAAGAGGGCGGTAAATCCAGATCTAACGCCCTCTTGCGTCAAGTGGAGGAACTAAAACGGTTGATCGTCCTCTTGCGGCAGGTTGAGAAATTTCTTTTACCTGACACTAGAGGGCGGTAAATATTTTAGTTCGTCCACCTGACATAAGAGGACGTTAAATCAGATGGAACACCGATCTGGGCTTACCGCCCCCTTGCATCAAGTGGAGGATCCACAATGATTTACCGGTCCTTTGTGGTAGGTGCAAAAAACTCTTCTTTGTGATTCTTCCATCTGTTGCAAGAGGGCTGTAAATCATTGTAGTTCCTCCACCTGATGCAAGGGGGCGGTAAATCGAGATCGGTTTGCTACCTGATTAAACGCCCTCTTGCGTCAGTTGGACGAACGACAATATTTATCGCCTCTAGTGTCAGATCAAAGAAATTCCTCAACCTGCCGCAAGAGGACGATAAACCACTTTGGTTCCCCCACCTGATGCAAGGGTGCGTTAAATCTCAACCGGATTTACTTCCATGGTTATAGATGATTAGTAATTACTAATCATCTATAACATTCAATATCCCACACGACAATGTCACTCACTAGGTGCAAGGACATTTTACTTCCCTCTTTGAGGAACGTGGCGTGCAATCAAGAGCATGTGAAGCTGAATCCATCGTTTTGACTGTACGCACCGACAGGACAGACGAGAGTCAAGACATGGCGGACGAAATCGGATGAATACAGACTTATACTGTTATTATTTTAGACCTGATTTGCGTATGCCCACGTTATTACAGAGGTCAAAAGCAACAAATGGGAAGTTTTAAATTTTGTGCGATGTTAGAACAGTCGTGAAACAAAAGTAGTTGCTTTTGACCTTTGTAATAATGTGGGCATACGCAAATCAGGTCCAAAAAATAACCTTGTATATAGGGTGACTTTTAATTAGTTCTTGATAGCAAAAGATATGCATGTACTCATGATACTGAACAACTTTTCGCAAGGAACATAGGTCGAAATACGAAAAACCAAATTTGACCTCCCATATAAAATGCGCTATCAGCTGATGAAGTTTCTATGGGAGGTCAAAACTTGATTTTCGTATTTCGACCTATTTTCCATGGGGAAAGTTGTTCAGTATCATGAGTACATTCATACCTTTTTCTATCAAGAACTAATTAAAAGTCACCCTATATATTTGTGATACAGACACATACTGATCGCCAGTTTTTTCTTGTCTCCCGGCTGCCCAGTAACTTGGATCTGTGCAAACTAGCGATTTTTCTCATACATTTTCGGGCGTGGCGACAACCCAGCGATATAGCCGTCGCCGCATGGTCGCCTCGCCCAAAAATCGATGACAGAAATTGCTAGTGTACACAAGCGTAATTTTGAGTTGCGAGTCGCTTTGAATGGGTCGTTTAATTTACGCTGCATTCGAGTACTGTTTGTGCTGTGCCACATACACACACAAATAAAATAATACCTCTTTCCCGTCGTGGTAGGCAGAGACAATAGCCCGCCACCTGCTACGATCTTGACATACTTCCCTCGCTTCCTCTATTTCATCAATTCTTTTATACAGTACAGGCTCGTCGGTTTAGCGTACTTTTAACCTGGCCTCTATTTAGAAAGTTCTGAATTTGGTCTTGGAACGTACACCATGGCCTTTCCCATCAAAGTTTCCATTCACTCTCGCCTGGTGGATCTCATTCGTCAATTTTCGTTTGTTCACCCTCTCCACATGAACAAATCATCTCAGCATCCCTGTCTCAATTTTGGTTACTACATCTTCTTTTACATTACAAAGTTCTCTTGTAACACTATTTTAATCCTTTCACCCGATTTTATGCCAATTTTACTCCTCAACACTCTCATTTCTACAGCATTCACTTTGCTATACTCAGCTTTCACTGCAGTACATCATTGTTAATACAAAAATGCTTCTATGAACAGCCAGACGAGCCCTATGAGACATGACACCATGTTTCCAGCATTCACTCTTCTTTCAATATCACTTTCATACTTCCATCTCTCGTAAACTTTGACACAAACTCTTTCACTTGTTCACCACTTTTATTTAAAATACCCTTACTGTCGTCTTACTTACATTACTTTCATTCACCTGTCCAAATCTGCATACATAATGTTTACCTGTAACAAAAAAATAAAAAATAAAATAAAACTCCTCAGATTACGAGACCATCGCTGTGTGGCACAATCAGAATAAAAATGCAGCGTAAATTGCGGCAAAAAGTACTTAAAGTACGGCAGTGAAAGCTGGGTATGGCAGAAAAAGCATGAAAGTAGAATTAATGCAGTAGAAATGAGAGCGTTGAGGAGTATGATTGGTGTGAAATTGAGTGACAGGATTAGAAATAGTGTGATAAAAGAACGTTGTGGCGTAAAAGAAGACGTAGTGACTAAAATTGAGAGAGGGATGCTGAGATGGTTTGGTTATGTAGAGAGGATGAATGAAGGAAGATTGACGAAAGAGATCCACAAGGCGAGAGTGAATGGAAACGTTGGAAGGGGAAGGCCTTGGCGAACGTACCAGGACCAAATTCAGGACGTTCTGAATAAAGGCCAGGTTAAAAGTACCCTAAACCGACGAGCATGTATGAAAGGATTGATGAAGGTTCAGGAAGCAAGGGAAGTATGTCAAGATCGTAGCAGGTGGAGAACTGTGGTCTCTGCCTGCCCCGACGGGAACTAGGCGTGATGTTATGTATGTATGTATGTATGTATATAATTCTTTAGTGTGCACAATAAAACAAAACAATAGTGATAAAAGAGGTTCACAATGGCGAGCTTATCTCTATGAAGAGATCTCTTCCAGCCAACCAGAGTTTAGTGTGAAAAAGTATATGACGGGGACAAGAATAAGTACACATCAAATAAAAATAAGAAATAAGTATAAGTACATATATAATATTATAATAATACATAGTAATAACTACATACATATACCTACTATAGAATACATATATTAATATACCTACAACATAATAATACATATATTATCAAGATAAGTTTGAGAAGAAGTGCTCTTTCAGCCTTTTCTTGAAAGAAGTGACGGATGGGCTGTCTTGAATATATTTGGGGAGCTTGTTCCACATTAGAGTAGCGCGCACGGAAAAGGAATTGAACAGGAATTTTGTGTTGGCACTAGGACATTCCAGCATCTTAGTGATACAGGGACGCCTAGGGCGGGGATCAGGTGGCAAGCGTTGGAAACGGGATCGAAGGTATTCAGGAGTAGCGGGATCATTAAGGATGTTATAAAGGACAGTAAGGATGTGCACATCACGGCGAAGTCGGATAGGGAGCCATTTTAACTGGGCGCGAAACTGAGAGACGTGATCGTATTTTCGAAGTCCAAAAATAAAACGTATTGCAAGATTTTGAAGGCGCTCCAGTTTATTCAGTAGCTCCTCTGTCGCATCCAAATAACAAACATCAGCATAGTCTAGGATAGGAAGGAGAAGGGATTGGGCAAGCATAATTTTCGTTGTAAACGGAAGGAAGAACTGGAATCGCTTGAGTGAGTGGTACGAATAATGCATGCGCCTGCTCACTTCATTGACTTGAGCAGTCCAGGACAGAGTGTCGTCTATGATAAGACCTAAATTTTTGGCTTTGCTAGTGTAAGGAATGCAAACATTATCATAATAGACAAAAGGAAGATCAGCAAAATTGAGTCTGCTCTTGAGCCTGCTACTTCCGACCACCATCGCTTGTGACTTACTGGGATTCACAAGTAAACCAAATGTTTTAGCCCAGGTTTCTATGGCTGCAAGATCACTATTTATTGCAGTGACAGCTTCCTTTGCCTCTGTAAGAGTAAAGTGTCTATAAACTTGCAAATCATCTGCATACAGGTGGTAGGACGAAGAGATAACTCGAGATATATTATTAATAAAAAATGAGAATAACAGTGGAGAGAGAACACCACCTTGCGGTACCCCAGCAGATAATGTAGACCAAGCCGATGAAGATTCATTGACTCTTACACACTGCTGACGACCGAAGAGATAGGAGCGGAACCATTCGATCACAGAGGGTGAAATGTTAATAGATTCAAGGATGGCAAGAAGGATATCAAAGTCCACAGAAATGAATGCGTTGCTGAAGTCCAACAGAGTTACAATGGTAAGCTTGGTGTTATCCATAGCATACCGAATGTCTTCCGTGACGTTCAGCAACGCACTAACTGTGCTGTGGGAGGGACGAAAGCCGGACTGGAAGGGACAAGTGAGATTGTTGGAAATTAGAAATGAGTAAAGTTGCCTATGGACAACGCTTTCCAGGACTTTGGAGAGGACAGGGAGGATAGAGATAGGTCGATAATGGGAAAGGGAAGTCGGGTTTGATATCTTTGGCAGTGGTAACACAAAGCCTTTTTTCCACTCAGTAGGGAAGACATTTGCAGCCAAAGAAAAATTTATTGTGTGAGAAATTATAGGCACAATGTCATCAAGTACAGGAATCAACATACCAAGGCTTATGTTATCACTACCAACCGCTTTTGTGGAGATGGATAGGATGCTCTTCTTAACATCATCCTCTGTGACTGGTTGAAAACTAAATGAAGAACAGTCTGGTCGGACAAGATTTGAAATATACGAGAGAGTATTGGCCTTAGTAGCATTATCAAGAATAAATGGAGGAGTTGAAAAGTGAATGTTAAGATTATTTAGATCCACGGTACCTGCAGAGGTATCCGCAGTCTTGCCCACACCTAACGACATAAGAAACTTCCAGGTCTGAGCCTGTGATAGATTTTCTAGGGAAGAATGAATGTAACGACGCTTCGCGTTCCTACACATCCTGTTGCAGATGTTACGCAATTTTTTGTAGGCTGCTAAATTGGAGTCAGTCGGATCCTTTCTAAGTTTCGTCTTTGCTCTATCCCGTTTGGACATCACCCGCCTGATTGCATCCGTCAACCAAGGAGCCGGCACATGCCTTACCCGCACAGGTCGAACTGGGGCATGTTTGTCAAACAGCTGTGTAAGAATCGAAGAAAGCGCAGCAACCTTCGCATTGACAGTGTCTGCCGTTATTACTTGCGACCAATCAACACGCTTGACATCCTCACTCAAACGATCCAGGTCCATATTACGAAAGTTACGCTGAAGAATTACCTTTTTCTTTTTCTTGGGAGGGCGCACTTTATAGGCGAGGAAAATGAGATCGTGATAGGAAAACGGAGCTGTCATCTGGCCATGAGAAGCAACAGAGTTAATCTTGGAAACCATCATCAGATCAAGGAGAGAGGGTCTAGAGTTTGGGAAGTGATGGGTGGGAGAAAGGGGAAGGACATTAAGATTAAGAGAGGAAGTGACGGAAAGAAGTTTTTTGGATCGTGAGTCATTTTTCTGAAGGCATGTATTGAAGTCGCCCATAATGATAAGATGTTCGTAAGTAGTACATACATTTTCTAAAGCAGACTCGAAGGACTTAAAGTAGTCAATCTTATCACTAGGGCTATAAGCAACTCCTACGAGGACTTTCTTGTGATGTAGCGTAACTTCTAGAAATAGATACTCAATAGAACCTGTATATTGCGATGGAGAGCAGGATACGATCGTTGCGGGTAGGTCACTGCGGAGATAGATACCCACTCCACCACCACCGGCACCCACACGATCATTACGATAGAGCAAAAATCCAGGAAGAGAACAGCTAGTGGAAGGAAGGGTAGGTTTGAGCCACGTTTCGGAGACTAAGATACCGTCGACTACACTGGTGCTGAAGGATGCGAGAAGGTCAGAATAGTGAGCTAATATGCTCTGCGCGTTAATGTGCACAAGGGACAGGAATGACGAGCTACTTTGGAAAACTGATACTAGTTTATCTTGTAATGGGTCAGTGTCAGACAGAGAAGAGCAGCTGCTGCTATGAGCACTTACAAAATCATCATCAGAAGATGAGCACGAAAAATAGTCATCGTTTATCATAAATACAAATAATATAAATAAAATAAGCTAAATACTTAAATATAAAGATACAATTTATATATAATATCTTAATAAACTAAAGCATATAAATTACCATTAGCACTGGTTGACCATAAGAGATTTACAATTTAAATTAACAACCAATAATCAAGAAAGAAAAAATTGAAATAAATAATTTGGAAAACACTAGATACATTTACGTTCAGCGCATATCGGAACGGTATACATAAAAAAAAATACTTAAAAAGTCAACATTGACATTGGCAAAAACAGCAATGGATGGAGGTTGAATGCCACACCAATAATAAAAAAGAAAAAGAGTACGTGACACTGACAGTCTAGACAGATAAAAGCAAAACAAACAGAATGATTTCAAGGTGATTCATTTAAGAAGTGAAGTGAAGTCAGACAGAAAATTTGCTATAACTAAAAGTAAAATTTTATCTATCTACCTGCCATTTAGCATCAAAAAAGTGCAGTCTAAGTCCGAACCAATGTAAATACGTCTTACTTTTGCGTAGCACCTTTCTTGGGATTTCCATTGGAGCCGGTCCCGGAGTGCGGTATGTATGTATGTATGTAAATTGCGCGACTAATTTTAGTAGACTAACAACTCATCAACTCCACTCCGGATTGATCCAAGTTATCAATTGGTATTGTGTAGCAATTATTAGTAAGTGAAGTATAAGCGTGTCAGCACTTTCGTAAATATACAACGTGTTAACGGAATAAGCGAAACTGAGAAAATAGTTTGTTCAGAATCGAGTAGAATCATTTTCACGGGTTTTTGATATATTTTTTAAATTTTTATTATTTAAGTTTTAGCCGCTTCTATTCTAAATAATTCTGTGGATACGCACGCTGGCGACCGGTGCCGCGCGGATCATGAGGGAAGCGTGCGCGGAGTGCACGGACTAGAAAAATGATGAATCTAGAACTATATTTTTTATTTACGGGAATGGATTTATTTTAATAAAAATCATTTGGGGTGTATGAGGGTTTCGCTTATTCCATTAACACGTTGTAAGTATGCTTGTACCATGTGCTCATAGCCGTCGTTGCTGGTTTTGACTTCATAACAGTCATCGTAACGTCTAATGTAAAACGTCCTCTACAGGACAAAGACTTCCCTCCAAAATTTTAGTTTTTACTGGAACAACGTGGAGGGGAAGTAACATAGTTACCACGCTTGTTATCGTTGCGGCTGGCACCATGGACTGCGGTTATTAGTAACCGCAGATTGTAAAATCGTTACACAGAATGATGCTTCTGCCCATCCTCTAGTTCACAATGCCTCACTTGTCTCTTAGGGCACACACGGATACAGATAGGTGGGTACTATTCATCGCTGGCATGACACGGACGTAACAGTACAGTGTCTAAAATTTAAGATATTTATTTAGAGATCAACCCCTCAACATACAACCTTTACCTGCGTGTATCCTGCGACATCCGTGCATTGATCCTATTAGGGTCGCCATGCACGGAAGTTGCAGGATGCCCTAAGAGGTAGGGTGTTGAAGGGTAGCTCCAAAGTGTTGGTCGTAATAAAACTCTTACATTTTAAACACTGTACTGTATAATAATAGTGGCCACCTATCTCTACCCGCGGGTATCGTAAGAGGCGACTAAGGGATTATGAACTAGAGGATGGGCAAAAGTATCATTCTATGTATATCAATCTTACAATCTGAGGATACCAACAACGGCGGTCTGTTAGCCGCAACGCTAACAAGCGTGGTGACTATGTTACTTCCCTCCCACATTTTTCCAGAAAAAGCTAAAATTTTGGAGGGAGTTCCCTGTCCTGTACTGGACTTTTCATGGGATGTCGTGATGACTGCACTGAAGTCAAAATCAGCACGAGGGCCATGAGCCCATGGCACAAGCTTATTTGTACAGGGTGTAAAAAGTACGATGATGCTTGATTCTACATCACTAATAGATTGTATAAAAAATATTTTTTAAGAATCTTACAAAAAGAAGATTTAGTTCAAGAAGAAGTGAAGCACCTGAAGGGTAGAATTACCTCTATAATTACGGACACACATGATTTTCGTTAAAATATCCAGTCATTAGCAAGTACCTATCCATTACAATAAATTACTGTAATGGAATTTAAAGGAAAACCAAATTTCATGACCAGCCGATATAAAAAAAATATTATAGTTAATTTCGAATGTGGTAGGGCTTTCTTGCAAAGTCCGTCTGGGAAATTACCACCCTTTTTTTGTTTATGCCGCTAAGCAGCAGTGTTTTCACTGCTGTGTTCCGGTTTGAAGGGCAAAGGAGCCAGGGAAATTACTGGCACATAAGACACACCATCTTGTTCCAGGGCGGGCAACGCGCTTTGCTGTCTTGTAAGTGTCAATTATGCTACTAATAAGACAGTGGTATGACCACTTACCATTAGGTGGCCCACAAGCTCTCTTGCTAACAATTTACATAAAAAAATAATCAATAAGTATTTTTTTTTTGCATTCTGTTAGTGATGTAGAACCACACCTTCGAAGGATAATCGTACTTTTTACACCCTGTATACAACGTGTTAACGGGATAAGCGAAACCGAGAAAATAGTTTGTTCAGAATCGAGAGTAGAATCAATTTCACGGGTTTTTGATAGGGGTATTTTTTTTTTATTATTTAAATTTTACCGCTTCTATTCTAAATATTTCTGTGGATGGATAAGCGCACTGGCGGCCGAGCGCCGCGCGGTTAATGAGCGGTGAGGAGGGGAGGGATGTGAACGTGGCGTGCGCGGAGTGTGCGGACTAGAACAACGATGAAACTAGAACAGTGATAAAACTTTGAAGAGCAATATCTAGATAAAAAAACTTTATACAAGATTTTTTTTTACGGGAACGGATTTATTTTAATTAAAATCAGTTGGGGTGTATGAGGGTTTCGCTTATGCCATTGACACGTTACATACGAAAATGCTGACACTCGTTTACATCACTTACCAATAATCGCTACACACTACAACATTTGACTCCACCCGGTGTAGAGTTGATAAAGAGGGGAACAAGTAATAAATAACGAGAGACAGATGAGTAGGATAGGACGCAGGAAGGTAGGGAAGAAGGAAGCTGGGTTTTTTTTTATTAATATCAAAAAGTAAAAAAATTATTACTTCAGTCCTGGGGCGGAGTCAACCGATGATCTGTAACGAGAGAAGTTTAAGGTTTATATTCTGTGTATACGAGTATTTCTACCAACTAGCTACCAAAAGCACGGACAGAAACACAGCCGGCTAAGGATTTGTAATAGGGTCAAGGGACTCAATTCTTGAATATCACCGAGTGATAAAATATCACTCAAAATTTTCAAAAAAGAAGATTGATATTTTGTTGCTGTTTTCGGCGTTAAAACCTTCTATTACAGAGTTTTTCTTGAACGTTTTGCTTATGTGATAACCAATTGTTAAGGTGGTGGTAAGTTTTGTGCCGTTTTGCTTATTATTTGGGTTTTTGGGCCTTTTGTTTTTTGGGTTATCCGTTGCCGGACAGCCTGAAGAATGAACGGCTATAAACCGCCTGAACCTAAACCCCCTGATCTCTATAGTGATGGGGCGGACCTTTTTGCAAGTCCTGTGAGTCCCTTATTAGTATTAGCCCTGGCTTCCCAAGTACTGAATGAGGAAAATGTGAATCAGACCTTTGGTGAAACACGGATGGAGGTTGATGCCGCAACTGTAAAACGTCCCTCAGATGATTTAGTGGACAGTAGTCCTGCCAAAAAAACCGCTACCCCCTCGTCTTCACCCGCAGATCGGCCTGCGGAAGTTTCAGCTACCTCCTCGGCTACTACACATCATCAAAGCCAGTCAACTCAGCAGTCTACTCAAGACACTCAAGGCACCCAAGCCAAACGCATTGGTAGGGAACACTACAGACCTAGTGATAAAGGCCCTTACATTGTTCATGCTGTCCGGGAAGGTGAGTCTGACCGCCCAGTCCACCCAATAATGTTTGGGAAGTTTCTCTTCTCCAAAAACATTAAAAACATAAAAACTGATGGTATTAAAAAGATTGGCCGGAATCGCCTTTCAGTTGAATTTGAGTCAGCTGAGGGTGCTAATGCTTTCCTCAATAACTCGGTTGGTGATAAATTCAAAACATTTATCCCAACATATAAAATCACCCGTTTGGGTGTAATCAGGGGGGTTCCCACTGAACTATCAGTTGAAGAATTCTTAGAAGGGGTTGATTTTCCGTTCCACTACCTAGGAAAGATCATCAAAGCAAGGCGCCTAAAATACCGAAAATTCGATATCGAAAGCAGAACTACTTCCCGAGCAGACTCTGAAACCATAGTACTGACGTTTGATGGCCAAACGACCCCTGAGCGCATTTTCTACATTAACAATTCTTTAAAAGTCGAGCCATACAATCTTCCGGTCATTCAATGTTTTAAATGCTGCCGATTTGGCCACACCAGAGACCAGTGCAGGTCTCGTCCCCGCTGCTTCAAATGTAGTGGCGATGACCACTCGGGCGGCGAATGCACGTTAGGGGTTATCAAATGTATATTCTGCTCGGAAAACCATGAAGCTATCAGCAAAGTCTGTCCCAAACATGCTCGACAAAGAAATATCAAAACCACCATGACAGATGAAGGCATTTCATTTGTTGAAGCTGCGAAAAAACATGTTCCTTTCAGAAAATCATATGCCTCCATTGCAAAGAGTGCAGCACCTGAGAACCCACTATACCTCAATAGTCAATCTAGTCAACCAGTACTTAACATGTCGTCACCAAACAAGTCTTACCGGAAGACAGTATTTCAACAAAGACGCCCCCATGCTCCCCTACAGCCTGGTTATGACCGTCAAAGTCACCAAGCTATTCTAAATGAATTCACTCCCCCCCTCTGCGCAATGGCTGCGGTTACCCATCACAGCCCACCGAACCTATTGATATTGACCCATCCGTAGTATGTGACCAACTCAATAAAATTATGTCCTACTTCTTAAATAGTACTCCTTCCCCATCCTCTGTGCCTGTTAACGTGGTCTACAAATTGCAAGAAATGTCAGTAGGTGACTTTTGGGAATTGAACTTCACCATTTTCCGCCAAAATCTCGCCGCACTCGCTTATTGCCGAAAATGGTGATTTTCAATTCCCAAAGTCATTTTAGATAAGCATGCTCTACTTACCGCTGGTATATAGGATCTTCATGAGCTGTCTCCACTTCCTAATGCTCGCTCTTTATGGTGCATCGTCAGCTGTACGAGGTGTTCAGGTCTTCGTCTGCTACTCTAACTCGATGAAAGGATTGACTCCTTCATGAGCTTTCTTCACTTCCTCCTGCTCGCTCTTTACGGTTCGTCGTGAGATGTACGAGGTGTCCAGGACTTCGTCTGCCACTCGAACGAGATGAAAGGATTGGGCAACCAGCTCCATTTTACTCATTGGGCCAACTTTGGCTTATACTCTACTGACGACATCGACAGCCAGTACGAGTATCCAAATAAGGGGTTGGGGCTGGTTCTCTTACCGCCACAGAGATTTATAATTATTCGCTTCACTTAAAATCTCCACTCGTTTATTTAGTGTTCGGATTGGGCAACCAGCTCCTTTTGACTCATTTGGGCAACTTTTAGCTAATACCCTACTGACCACATCGACGGCCAGTACGAGTATCCAAATAAGTGCTGGTTCTCTTACCGCCACAGAGATTTATAATTATTCGCTTCACTTAAAATCTCCACTCGTTTATTTAGTGTTCGGATTGGGCAACCAGCTCCTTTTGACTCATTTGGGCAACTTTTAGCTAATACCCTACTGACCACATCGACGGCCAGTACGAGTATCCAAATAAGTGCTGGTTCTCTTACCGCCACAGAGATTTATAATTATTCGCTTCACTTAAAATCTCCACTCGTTTATTTAGTGTTCGGATTGGGCAACCAGCTCCTTTTGACTCATTTGGGCAACTTTTAGCTAATACCCTACTGACCACATCGACAGCCAGTACGAGTATCCAAATAAGTGCTGGTTCTCTTACCGCCACAGAGATTTATAATTATTCGCTTCACTTAAAATCTCCACTCGTTTATTTAGTGTTCGGATTGGGCAACCAGCTCCTTTTGACTCATTTGGGCAACTTTTAGCTAATACCCTACTGACCACATCGACGGCCAGTACGAGTATCCAAATAAGTGCTGGTTCTCTTAGCGCCGCAGAGATTTATAATTACTCGCTTCACTTAAAATCTTCACTTGTTTGTTAAGTGTTCGGATTGGGCAACCAGCTCCATTTGACTCATTTGTGCAACTTTGGCTAATACCCTACTGACCACATTGACGGCCAGTACGAGTATCCAAACAAGTGCTGGTTCTCTTACCGACCCAGTGATGAACAAACAACAAGCACATAAAATTATTCAATTCACTTTCACTTAAAAATTTCACTTGTTTGTTTAGTGTTCGGATTGGATAACCAGGTCTATTTTACACATTTGGGCTTCTTACAGCGCATACTTTACTGACCACATCGACGGTCAGTACAAGTATCCAAACGCGCTGGCTTTTTTACATTTTAAAACAAGAAGCTGTACTATGCAAGGAAACTTCCAACCAAAACACCTTACTTATTTAGGCATTCTTTCAGCTAATCTAATACATATATTGACCCAATTTGTCAGTATCAAGTATCTAAATAAGTCGGAGCTTCCCTGCGTTCGTACATGCGTCTTAGTCAACGAGTCGAACAATATGAATGGGTTTCAATAAAGTCAGAGGTTCTCAAACTTAGGACAAATCATGTTTTATATTCACTAAAGAAGTAATTTAGACATTAGTTTAGGTGTAATATATTGTACTTCTTTTATATTAAAATGGCAGGTAGAACTTCATAGTCTGTTTAGGAGACGATTCTGTAAATGTGTGGTATCTTATATACTATCAATGTTGGGAAATAAAAAACATTATAAGATTTAAATATATTAATTTTTAAGTTCAACATTAGGGTTATCATTAACATTATCTTATTAATCTAGAGTATTTTAGTGTGCTATTGTCTGGATCTGGAGACGGCTTATCAAATTTGCTTCTGTGCGGAGTTGGCCACCACGTAGTATCTCCAAACCAATAGAAACAATTCATAGCCAAAAGTCTTTTACTTGTTATGACCCTTCGGATTCGTTCACTCCTTCGCAGTTTGAGTTTCTACGAATAAAAATAATTTTAAGCATTAAGTAATAAACAAATATTTTAAACACTAAAAAAATAAAAATATTTAACTTACTCGATATTCTTCATGTCTTTCTTTTATCGCTTTCACTTGTGCTCTTGTTTGCACCATTTCTGTCTGAACACATGCAAACTGAGCGAGTTCTCTATATGAAATAAAAGTGTTCTGCTTTTTAGTAATTATATATTAAGGTTCCAATCAGTAGGTATGAAAAAGTTGCGATTTCGAAATGTCCTATTTGACAAACCATAGTAGGTATCAGGGTAATTCAAGCTCAAAAGACCTCTGACATGACACATATAACAGTTACTTCCGAAGCGAAGCACGAAACTTAATGTAGGTACGCAACAAGACAGGAATGTGGCCCAATTGTATAGCGCGCCATACGTTTCACCCGCACTCCTATTGTGTACAATACGATGCTTAATATGATGCTTAAGTTTGAGAACATGTGCAAGTCCAAAGTCTTTTTTTCGCAATACTCTGGTTACCTATGCTATGCAGCGAAATGTCAATGTGCTACTTAGTTGTACTACTGTGAAAACGCAAACGTTAACCGAAACGTAAGCACAACGCATCACGCGCGCATGTTCGTGCGTCACACAGTGTTAACACAGCGAAACAAGATTGTATGTGTGTGTGCGTGTGTACACACGTCTTTGCTGACCGCTGAAATATTGCTGATTTCTGATTTTCGCAATGAAAGGATGTGTCGAAATTTTTTGCACTGTTGTTATAATGCAAAGTAATCAACAATTTTGTTTGTCACAAAAATGGCAACATAGCCATTCCAAAATTTTCGTAATTTTAAAAAAAGCTTAATCAGCATTATAGTCTATTTATAAGGCGCATTAAATCAATAAGCAATAACTATTTGGATTCGACTCGTCATCCAAGTGCCTTGTGTTGCTCCCCGCACCCCGCACCCGCACCCCGCCGCTCTCCGCCGCTCTTCGCCGCTCTAGCACCAACACGCGCATCAAAGCAATCACTATAATGTTCGTAAGTTTGTTTTGTCTTGTTGACATCATATTATATGGTTTTATTTAGAACTGATTACTAAAAAGTTACTTGGATATATTTCAGGTCTGACAGCGAGTACTACAACGCCGCCGCTAGGAACTCCAACGCTGCCGCCACCGCAGCCAACAAGAAGAAGCAGCCAGCGACGTCGTCCTTCTTGTTGGAGGACGAAGCGATATTAGCCAAGTGAGTATATTTTAAACTTGCGAATATTTTATCTCGGTTATGGTTTATTAGTTTTTTGAATTAGATTAATTAGCTAATTATTATTTTTATTTACAGAACAAAAAGAAGAGAGCCTAGGGAGCCTGCAAGGAAGGCTGCAGCTCCTCCCAAACGCTGTGGCGGCTTGGAGTCTTACGACGAAGAAGAAAGGTAGTATTTAAATGTTATTATTTTTAGATGTATTTTATTAGAATCCAAACATCGATTTTATGTAGCTAATCATTAACTATTTACTTACAGAACTAAAGGAAGGGAGCCCAAGTTGGCGCCTTCAAAACGTCAGCGTGTTAACGACTCTGACGAGGAAATCGAAAGGTAAATATATTGTTATTGTATTTAAAATTACTCAAACTTTTTCATGTATTTAGAAAGGGAAGTGTTATTTAATTTGGAATCAATTTATTTTCAGAAGACGCAAGGAGCCAAAGGCGCCACCGAAGAGCCGCACTGCCGCTGCTGCCGCCGTCGAGTCCGACGACGACGGCGCTCCCGGGGTCTCTTCATTAGTCAGGTAAATAAAAACCAATCGCGCTTACATAAATCAAGCAGACTGCAGATTAATATTTTAAATTTCTTTTCAGAAATAAGAAAAAGACGGCGCCGAAGAAGAAACCGACGGCTTCAGCAGCAGCGTCTAGAAAACACGCCGAAACGTGGCGTCTTTTGGACAGTGAAAGCGAGGACGAGGAGAGGTACCTCAACCGCGACAACGGGCTGCGGTCGAGCTACGCTAAGCGCGTAGCGGACGGGGTAGTACGACGCACCGCGCAGCTCGCTGGAGATATATTTATTGATCTAAAACTCTACAACGTGGCGGACATTAAAAATATTGACCCCCGGAAACGTTACGAAAAGGCCTCTCTTCACCTCGCTTTCCAAACACACCACGACGCAAATGAGTTGTATATTTTAAGACAATTTTTAGCTCGATGCAAAGACCAATTCCGTGAAGAAGGTTGGTTTTTCGCGGATAAAGAACTCAAAAAGTAATCATCCTTGCATCGAGCTAAAAATTGAATTTAATTGTAATAATAATTTCATAAAAAAATTCAATAAATTTTATAAAGATTTATAAAAATTTAGTTTCAAGTTTTTTACCTTATGAAAGAGTCGATAGGTTAACCTACTTCCAGCAACCTTCAGTTTAAAACATATCTTAATCTGAATCTTGAGTTCCTCTTAACTTTTTTAAAATAACATTGATTTTTTTAGTTGATAATAATGGCAAATAAATCTATATATTGCACAGTATGTGATATGTCAATTAAAAGCAAAGCCTTTTCTTCTCATTTGCGAAGTAAGGTACATAAAGATAACAATGCAGTCAAAGAATGTGATGGTATTGAGAAAGTCAGTAGTGCATTTCGAAGCCGCATCGCCTCATATCGAGTGAGAGGCACAAGTGACGAGGCAACGCATACCCAGTACCCACCTGAGGTTTTTTTGCGCTCCCTGCGTAAAACCGCCAAACAACTTGTCGAGGCGCGGCGCGAAGCGTTTGATAGCATCAAAGTTAACTTTGAATTGTTCGCAGAGTTTTCTTTACCTTCAGATGATAGACGAGATATTAAATCATTTTCTAGCGGGAACTGGGTGATTCAGAAACAATATGATTTCAATGAATTGTATAATAAAGTTGTGAGTTTGATCACAACTAAAGTTGATGAATTTGAGGAAAGAGAAAGTGGGTGGTGTTTTTTAGGAAATTTATATTTGGAAATTAATATTAACAAATACAATCCATTGAGAGCATCAGGTTTCATGGAACTTCCAAAATATATAAAATCAAAACGCGCATGTATAAATATCCAAAATAGAGATAACTTTTGTTTCTTATGGTGTATTATGGCTGCTTTATTTCCAGCTAAAAATAATAAACATAGAATTTCGTCTTATCCTCACTTCGAGAACATTCTTAATACGAAAGACATGACTTTTCCAGTAAACCTTTCAGATATTAAAGTTTTTGAAAAAAATAATCCAAGCATAAGCGTTAATGTTTACGGTCTAAAAAATAAAACTACCATAGTAGGCCCGTGGTATAAATCAATTCACAAAAGAAAGCATCATATAAATTTATTGCTTTATGAGAATGGTTTACGTTCACATTATTGTTTAATTACCAATTTGAGTAGGCTTATGAGGAATCAAGTTACAAAACATCATGGACAAATCTTTTTTTGTGATGATTGCATGGTGTTCTTTGCTAACAAAAGTAAACTTTCAAGTCATATTTGTGGTGGAGTCAAAACAGTTCTGCCTAAAAGTGGTTGTTTAGTCCAATTTAACCATTTTGAGCGGATGCAGAACATGCCTTTCGTTATTTACGCAGATTTTGAGTCTCTGTTACAACAACACACAGATGAAGAAACCTCTAACTGTACCGAAAATATCCAAAAGCATATACCAGCAGCATTTGGCTACTATCTAGTTTGCTCTTATGATTCCTCTTTGAATCGTTATGTTTCATATCGTGGACCTGACTGTGTTCAAGTGTTCTTAGATAATCTAAAGACCGACGCAGTGCGAGTGCATAAGATACTGCAAAATGAGATTAAAATGTTACCAATGACTGAAAAAGAGCAGAATGACTTTTTGTCATCCAAAAACTGTTACCTATGTAATAAATTGCTTTTTGACGATAAAGTTCGAGATCACTGCCACTTAACTGGTTGCTATCGCGGCGCTGCACATTCTTATTGTAATATTCAGTTTAAACTTTTACCTGTATTTTTCCACAACCTTTCAGGTTATGACAGTCATTTGTTTATTCGGGAACTTGGTGAAACTCCTGGTAATATCAATGTAATAGCAAAAACCAAAGAGAGTTACATTTCTTTCACAAAATTTATTCCCATAGGTAATAAAAAAAATGAATATATGCCGATTCGTTTTGTAGATTCTTTTAGATTTTTAGGCACAAGTTTAGAAAAAGTAGCAGAGAGTTTAAATAAAGAAGATTTTTTTCACTTGTCACGCTTTTTTCCGAACAGAAACCATTTTGAGCTATTAACAAGGAAAGGCATTTATCCATATGAATATATGTGTGCCTGGACTCGATACGAGGAAGTTGAACTGCCCCCTCGTGATCTTTTCTTTAGTAGTATGAGTAATGAGACTGTTTCAGAAGCTGATTACGCACATGCTCTCTGTGTTTGGCAAACTTTTAATCTGCAAAATCTTGGCGAGTATACTGATTTATATTTAAAGTCAGATGTTTTACTTCTTTGTGATGTTTTCGAAAAGTTTAGGTACACTTGCAAACAAAATTATAGATTGGATCCCGTGTTTTATGTTTCAGCCCCCTCTTTAAGTTTCGATAGTATGTTACTTAAAACGGGGGTAAAATTGGCGTTAATAGAAGACTTAGAAATGATTCGGATGATTCAAAGCGGTATTCGTGGGGGAAATTGTTTGTGTTCTACTAGATACGCTCGTGCTAATAATCATTATTTATCCGACTACGACTCCTCTGCTGATGATAATTATTTATTATACATTGATTGCAATAATTTATACGGTTTCGCAATATGCTGTTACTTGCCATATTCTAACTTTGAATTAATACAAAATATAGAACTAACAAGTACAGACATTCTTAATATTTCTGATGAAAGTGACACAGGATACATTTTTGAAGTAGACTTAGAGTACCCTGAAAAATTACATAACATTCATAACGACTTACCTTTCTGCCCTCAAAAGTTTATTCCTCCGGGTTCAAAAAATTCTAAATTAATTCCAAACTTGTACGATAAGTACAAGTATGTCATACATTACATTCATTTGAAAACCTGTTTGAAACATGGAATGAAATTGAAGAAAATTCATCGAGCGATAAAATTCAGTCAAAGTCCGTATTTAAAACAATACATTGACTTAAATACTGAATTACGAAAAAAAGCAAAGTCTCAATTCGAACAAGATTTTTTTAAATTGCTAAATAATAGCATTTTTGGTAAAACTTTAGAGGATACGGAAAAACGATTGAATGTTAAATTAGTAAATCAGTGGACTGATACTAGTAACAAAACAAAAAAACATTTTACAGCAGAACAACTCATTGCCAGGCCCAATTATCATAGCTCCACAATTTTCTCAGAAAACTTCGTTGCTATCCAATTAAAACCAGAAATTATAACTCTTGATAAACCAATTTATATAGGATTTTCAGTCCTTGAAATATCTAAAAGTCATATGTATGACTTTCATTACTCTTTGATGAAACCTTTTTACGGTTCCAAACTAAAACTTTGCTATACTGATACCGATAGTTTGTTGTATTCCATAAACACTTATGATGTGTACAGAGATATGAAACTTAATTTCCTTCAATATTTTGATACAAGTAACTATATAGGAAATAATATCTATAATATTCCTCAGCAGATTAAAAAAGTGCCAGGTTTATTCAAAGATGAATTAGGAGGTCAACTTTTAATAGAATTTGTAGGCCTTAGATCTAAACTATACTGCATAAGAACTGAAAACAAAGTAATAAAAAAAGCTAAAGGAACCAAGAAATCTGTCATTAAAGGACTCAAATTGGAGGACTACAAAACTGTGTTGCTTAATAGTTGTCTAATAAGAAAAAAGAATATGATGTTTAGATCACTAAAGCATGAAGTTTTTACACAATCGCTAAATAAAGTAGCTCTGTCTTTTAAAGATGATAAACGAATAATTCTGAAGGATAAAATATCCACTCTTTCATGGGGTCATAACTCTACTTTAATTTAACATATTTTTATTTATTTTTTAAGGTATTTAGGTTTAAGTTTTTATGTTGCACTTTAAAAAATAAAATTTAATATTACGTAAAGCTACTTTGAGTTTTATTTGTACTACTTACACCTTTTATTGTAAATTAAGACAGTTCAAGTTTGACACTTGCACATGACTTTAGTCTCTATTGCGATTAAGATAAACATAACACAAAGTCCAACGTGTCACACTTGATGTGCTCTTGACTGTACCTTATTATTGAAGGCAAAAATGCGAGTATGCGTTTTCATGTTCTAACATGTTGTGGACATGCGCTGTTCGTTCGTTGCACTTATGATGACGCAACACAAACGCGACGCGAGCGCGATATATTTTTATTCAGTTTTATTCTAGCCTTCGATTAAGTAACAATGAGCGCTCATAAAACAAGTTACATCGCGGTTAATTCCTGCTCTACCAGACAGGAGGATCCAAAATTTAGTGTTACTATAGAAGTGCAACAGATACGTGAAATAAAAGGACATGCTAAAGCCAGAACTTTAGCAAAAACTGTGTACGGAGCCGACGACCTCAACGACAGAGTGATGCAAGCTGCGCTCCACACCATGTTCTTTGTCTCCAGGGAGCTGGGCGACCGTTCGGAGCTCAGAGATGTGAGTACCTAAACTACAATGTTGTTATAGTATTCTTGTAGAACTAACGTACTAGTTGTGCATAAATCTTGAAGTGCATTTATTTAAATATACTTTTATTTTACAGTTACTTGTGGACGCAGAGACAAACGGGGCGGACGTTTAAATCAACCCTATTCACGCGATTACTACTCGTACATTAAAAAGTAAGAACTATTTATAATTCGTATTTTATTGTTATAATTATATTTGTGCACATGTATTTTATAGGTATTTCTTATTTTTACAGATCACAATGGCTGCCGCTATGTTCAATGTTTCGGAACCTTATTATGTTCAAGAAGCAGCATTACCTTTCGAGCAAGAGTTTCCTGAATTACGCAACAAACCCGTTTCAGAAGGGCAACAGAAACGAAAAAGGAAAGGAAAGTACAAAATTGCAACAAAAACTAAAAAAGGACAAGGCAATCGTTTCGTACGTCAAGACTAAAGCTGATAAAAGGGGATATCGACTTATTAAAATCAAGGTGTACGACATGTGCGAAGGCGGCAGCAGCGACGGAGGGTTCGACAGCGCGGGCGCGGCGCAGCAGGTCGCCGACGCAGACGGCGAGGACGGCGCGCTGCTCAGCGCACAGTACATCGTCAAGGACCCAGTCGATCAAATTTTAGATCAAACGGAGTGTTTGATTAATAAGATATCAAAATCTTTGTTTAGTAATAACTTTGTTAATTAAGTTTTTAGTTGTAAATTTTTAATTAAATTTCAATAAAAATACTTGTGTTAAAATCTTATATTTTTCATTTTGTCTTCCCCAGTAGGTAAATAATTAATTATTATTTCACTTAGAAAAAAACTAATAAACTAAATTTATTAGGTTTATGTTGTGGAACTTGAATGAATAATAAAAGGTGATTTCTTTTTGATTTTTTTCTAAGTGGAATAATATATACTACTCAAAACGAAATAAGATACAGAAGGTTTTTTTGATATGTCATTAATTGCAATTTTTCAATTAAAGTTCTATTACTTTTATCATTCTAAAGATATATCAAAAACCTGCTGTCCCTTTTTTTGTTTTGAGTAGTATAAAACAATAGAATGTCGTAAATAAAACAGTTAGTTAACAAAAAATTATTTATTCAATGAAAAAAGGTACATGCTATTGTCAAAGTACCATGTTTTTAGACAAATTACATTCTTTAAAGCACATTGCTTTTTATGATAATAACAATTGAAGTTCAAACTATTTTTACAATATTTTTCATGTAGATTTACAAAATTTGGAATTCCATTCTCACCAAGATCAATTATTGTTAAACTTTCTTCAGTTAATTTGCTTATCCATTGCTGCTTTTCTCGTCCTTTTATTAAAATACGTTAATCTTTTAACATTGGTTTAATTAATCTTTCAAATTCACGATAGTCAATATGGCCTTCCTTCCAATAGATACCTCTATTCTTCTCAATCCAGGATACTTGTCGTTTTTCTTCGTATGACAATTTTGAATATGAATAGGGCGGTTTAATCAAAAAGACTTGAGTATATTCCATAGTAGCTAATGCAAACTCTTTGATAATAAAGTTGTTTTTAGAATTCTTGAATCCTTGCACGTCAACAAAAATAGTGTCAATGTTCATTTTATTCAGGATATTTTTCGGACTAGACTTGTTAAGGGCTTATACTCTACGACACAATCGTTTAGAATGAGACAGTATGCTAAAGTCTGATCAGGAATAGCAGAATTGCTTTCAATTTCAACACGTACATTTACTACCGGCCCAGTTTTTAAGTTATCCGACTGACGCGAGCAATCGACGACAAATAAAGGAGCAACTTCTTAAAATTGTTTAACACTCAACAAGGGTTCTATGCGACGACCGTAATAAGACTGTTGAAATCTCGCATATTGTTCATATAATAAAGCCAGTCTGTCTTCTGAAAAATCTGTGTGCACCCAAAAATTAAATTTTAGTAGGTGGGTATTTTACAATAAAAATATTCTAGTTATGGTTAGCAAACAAAAAGGCTTGTTGCGAAAACTAAAGACAATGTATCGCAGATGACACACACAGATGAACTTGATATTATTGTTATCATTGACGATAAATTTTGACGTTAAGTCACAGTTATCGCCGTCGCAAGTGACTCTCAGTCAATGCCGACCTTAATAAAAGACTCTTAGTCAATAGCAATTTTAATATCGCATATTGTTATCATTATTTGGCCTTAACTCGCAGTTAACGCCGTTACGATTGACTCACAGTCGATTTCGACGTGAAAATAGATAACTTGTATTTTTATGCATGATTTATGCTGATATGGTTTGACTTAACTCGCAGTTAAGCCGTCGTTATTGACTCGCAGTCAGTCCCGACAACCAACAGATAGTTTGGCGTTAACTCGCAGTTAACACCGTCGTTATTGGCTCGCAGCCAATCCCGACCGACAATAGATAGTTGAATCGCAGTAAAAATATATTTAGATGTCGATTTTTGTCTATATTATTTGGCCTTAACTCGCAGTTAAGGCCGTCGCAATTGACTCGCAGTCAATCCCGACATAATAATAGATAGGCAACTTTATACATCACATATTTTCGATAATATGTGGCGTTAACTCGCAGTTAACACCGTCGCAATTGACTCTCAGTCAATCCCGACAAGCAATAGATACTTGGTTACCCACAGTTCATATCTATGTAGATATCGCGTATTGTCAATATTATTTGGCCTTAACTCGCAGTTAACGCCGTCGCAATTGACTCGCAGTCAATCCCGACATAATAATAGATAGACAATCGCATTCCATCATATCCATTCACGTAACACATCGTAAATAATATTAGGCGGTAACTCGAAGTTACTGCCGTCGCAATTGACTCGCAGTCCATTCCGACGTAAGTTGTTCTATGATTCACTTGGTAATAAATGTTTAAAACACAAAAAAAAAATATTTCATTTTTTACTTACCCTTGTAACTTTCGCCATTAGACGAAAAAACATCTAACACACGTCATACACACGTATACTTAATACGTCGGTAACGTTTAATTTTGTAACTTTCCTTTACTTTTACTTTGTTTGTCGGAAGGTAAGAAAAGATAAAATTGTATGACGTAAACGAAGGCTAAAATGTTTAAGCCTGTGTAGGTGGTAATGAACTTTTGTAGTAATTAACTACAAAAAAAAAATATTGAAAAGGTTTCAAAATCTCTCGATTAGACAGTGTTCTAACATTTGTCGGAAATATCATAAACAAAATGTCATTATATGGTGAACAGGTTTACGTCAATCTTATTAAATTTTCCATCATTTTGGTAAAAGTTGTGGGTGCGACCGATAGGTCATAATCATGGTTGTTACGTTATCATGTTACGTTTTTGTATACAAAACAAGTAACTGTAGGTATAGGGCCGCAAGATAGGCAGTAATAAACACTTCAATTTGGTTAGCAAATTTAAGAACAGAACATGTGGGTAATCTTGAAAATTTTTCTATCTTAGAAAGAATTAATAATCAAAACAACACTTACTGAAAAGTTTTGAATCCAGTACGATTACATTAACACACGGAGCGAAAACTTATTTTATCGAAAATAATTTTAAATATCTGTAATTTTACTTCAATATTACAACTTCAGGTATAATCTACCTACTTCTTATTGAACATTGCGCTTCGGCATGGGACGCGTGCGTTCACTGCCCCGCACGAAAAAGGAATGAAGCGAATGTCAGCTACAGTGGTGAAGTGAACACGGATGGAAACGGAAATCGTTTTAAATAAGAGAATCAAATGAATTACTCTTAAATGCGTGCATCGTCTGCCTGGCGAATTAAGGACTACTACTTGTAAACAAACTATATCTGAAGAATGAAGCGACGAAATATAATGAGAAAAGCACGCGTTTTAATAAGCTGGATTATGGACCTAAATACAGTGCAAATAGAGCTGTTTTATGAGCAAATGTGTTGAAAAGAATATTATTATATACAAAGTAACGACTCAACGCAACAATGATTTTTGTATTATATTGTAGTGTTACTACTCCATACTAGAGGCGCTGTTTTTTGTTGTCTAGAATGTACTATGTACATACCTTATCCAAACTATACGAACGATCAACCGCAAGTCGGTGAAAACATTTGCAAATCTATTACCATGTCATAAAGTCTAAAGTCTTTTTACTGACGTGCTGTTACGTGTATGAAGAAAACCGCCCCCGAAAACCCCCGTACGGTAAATTTTATCGAAATCATTATTGCCGTTTTTGAGAAACCGATTATAACTATATACAAATATTGCTTGTTCAATAGTATAGGATTGAAGAAATAATGTGAATTTTTTGATATTCTTCTTTTTTAAATCGAGTTTTCGCAAAATACTTTATGCATTACAAAAGATTTTAAAATGGTCCAATCTAACGCGTTGATGTCTTTTATATAAAGTTGGTTATAACCTGGCAATTTATTTTCTTTTACTTTGCAAAAAAATGTTTCATACAACATAACTCAAAAGAATCTGTCCCCTGTCAAGTTTAATTTTTTTAAATCTATTTATTTCAACTTATAACGAAAATACCTGCGCGACCGAGCTTCTCTCTACAATAGCCGCCTCACTGAACGTTAAAATATCATCGGGTGAGCAGGCTATGCTACCCGCCAACAGATGGCGCTGTAGGTTTCTGCCTAAAACGCGGTATTTTACAATTTAACTAGTGAACAATTTTTTTATTTAACCAGCTAATAGATTCGGTTAGGTTAGATTAAATTTAGTTAGGTTAGGTTCTAAATAAAAAGGTAATAAAATAATGTTAAAATATTTTTAAAACAAGCTTTTATTGGATCAAGATAAGAACTAGAACGATATCAAAGTCTCAGGTTTTCAAATAAAAGCGTGTTACATTATATAACAGCAAGAGAGAACTAAAAAAACTGCGTGTCGGACTCGCAAGTATAACTAAGACTGTATTTTTATCTTAGTGGTACGGTACCCTCGGTGCGCGAGTCTGACTCGCACTTGGACTGAGTTTTTCTTTCTGTTTTACAATGTAATACGCCTTTATTTGAAAATCTGAGACTGTGATAACGTTTTAGTTCTTTTGTTACGTCTTGCTTGTTTTAAAAAATATTTTTTACCATTATTTTGTTTTTCATTTTTTAGTATGTGGTTTGGCCAATGCCAGCAAATATGCGTATTTGACTGTGGAATGCGATGTGGATCTTCCCTCTCCCTTTTCCTGTGTCAATCCTTGCTATCCCTATCTCCCTTGCACTAAGGTCGGCGCAAGCGCCTCCAGCCGCCGCGTTGATTCGTGCCGACCGGACAGTCCGCCGCCACACGCCAGAGTTACCGCACGCTCCATTTCGACCACCGCTCCGCGCATATTAACGCCGCGTGCCGCCATTACTTTCGGCAACGGTCATTAGTGCACTGGCCCGCTCACACTTTTAAGTTATTTTTGTGCTTTGTGAACTGCTTATACTCCGCTTTAAGTGCTTTGGACGAGACTCAGGCTAAGTGATAATTAGCCCGGACAACCTGTGAGCAGAAAACCTAGGTGGAGATACCGAGTGCTTGCCGGCTTTCCTGTTAGCAGACGAGAAGCATCATCCGCTGCCCTCAGCCTGTTCCTCCCTTTCCTCAGGTTAGTGAAACACGTATTTCTCATGCAAATCGCATTGGCTTGCTTGGCACATTCCATCCCCACTTATCCACGTTGTACTCTCATCTCTTGTTGCATCATAAAAATAATACAGTCCACATTAAAAATAAACTAGCGCCTAAAAAGATTATAAATTCGCAACCATATAATTTGATCCATTCGAGCCGGATTAGTTGTATCGACCAAAGATTTTTGTAGATACATTTCCGCACGATTCGCATCCGCCATTAACAAATGGCGCCGCCGCAACCCGCATCTGCGACCTCCGGTGTAGAAGTAGACGAGAAAATACTTATAGAAGAACGCAAATTAGCTCTTGTAGAAAGTAAACTCAATCAATATTATGAAAGAATGCAAATGATTTTTGATTCGAGTGCAAACGCGCGCACATCAGAACAGAATGCTAGGCAGTTTATTGCTAGTTGTGGGACCCTTGATAACATGCGATTAGACTTTATTTCCGCAGTTAATCTAAAAAATGAGATCGAGTCAACAATAAGACCAAAGTTTGAACCAAATTTCCAAATGATTTTCGCGTTTGATGATTTGTATAACAACGTAAAAATGGAATATTCGCGCTTGGTCCCAAAACCGCAAACATTGGAAAAACCGATAATAATTGAACGGGAAATTGAAAATAAAAATCGACTTAAACTACCGCGATTAGAACTAGCTTGTTTCGATGGTAATATGCAAAATTGGCCTATTTTCTATGAGAATTTTCGCACTATGATTCACGAAAGTTCTGAGCTTACGGATACTGAGAAAATGCAATATTTGATTGGTAGATTGAGTGGGAGTGCACTTAATGTTTGTAAAGGTATAATACCTACAGGGGAAAACTACAAAACATTATGGACCGCTTTGTGTAATAAATTTAATGATCGCCGTGCCCTTGCAGTGTCATATTTTGACCAAATTTTTAAATTACCTACAGTGACGTCCGCTACGCCCTCCGCCTTAGAAAATTTTGTTGATAAATTCGCTACAAATGTTGCCTCTCTTAAGCAGCTAAAAATAGATAATTTAGCAGAATTTATGCTTACGCATTTAGCGCTTAAAAGTTTGGACTTGGAAACAATAAAATATTTTGAAATGTACATTCGTGATGACGACAAATTATTTCCAACTACCTCAGATTTGATTAACTTTCTTCGTGATCAGCAAAAAATTTTGGCACGCGCTAATCTTGGTAGTTGTAATAATATCAAAACCGCACGCGCGGATTCTGTGAAAAAACCGCAACCAAGTAATAATTTACAAACTAAATCATATAAAACATTTGTCAATGTGCAATCGAACCCTACCACGCCTGTAAATAGCCTGTGTATTTGCTGTTCTAATGGAAACCATCAGATGTATCAGTGCCCGAAATTCACTATGATGCTGCCTGTCGATAGATATAATTTCGCTCGTAAACATAATTTGTGTTACAATTGCTTAAGCAACCGTCACAATACACGCGCTTGTAATTCTACAAACACTTGTAGATTTTGTAGTCGCTCGCATCACTCGCTCTTACATTTTAGTACGTCTAATGTGACACAAGGTCAACGAACTGTGCCATGGTCGGCCCCCGTGCTGACACCGTCCGCTTCCGCGCACCCGCAATCGACTTCGCCCGCTTTTTCGCAACCGCCCGCTAATAATAATAATAACTTTAGTGCTCATGTATGTACTGTGCCTGAGCAGTCATCCCGCGCATTTGACCAATCGCTCCCGCCCCACGGGGCCCCTTTAGATAACGCTTTCGCGACAACTTCCGCTTTCTCATCCGAATCCGCACCCGCTAATAAACGTGATACGATGTATCGAGGTGGTGCACATACGCGCCAAATATTATATGCACCGCCTACGCCGCGGCCTCCCACTGGTGGGGGAGCCCCCCTTAACAATGTTGCTAAGCAAAATAGTACTGCACCTGATCAGCAGATTTCGCTATGCGTTATTAACCCGCAGTTAAATAACGTACCCGCTTTTAGTAGTCAACCCGCAAATAATTCGACCACAGTGTTGCTAGGAACCGCTGTGTGTCTCGCCCATGGGCCTAACTCGCATGAGCCGGAACTTGTCCGCGTGCTAGTAGATTCTGGGTCCATGAGAGATATTATTACACGCGAATGTTGTTCGCGTTTAAACTTACCTATTTTTTCCGCTCAAAATGCTAATGTCTCTGGCCTTGGTGACGTAGTAAACAAACCGCAGGGTATCACTCGCTTAAAATTGTATTCCCGCGTAAATGGTGATGTTAATTTTGACGTAAATCCTTACGTTATCGACCGCATAACGAGTGAGCTGCCTCCGTCGCGAGTTGATGTCTCTTCGCTTTCATACCTACATGGTATACCGCTTGCCGACTGTTGTTACTATGCGCCAGGTGAAGTTGATATGATTCTCGGTTGTGATGTTTTTGCCCGCGTAGTACAGTCGAAAAAGCTATCTCGCGCGCCTAATGAGCCGGTGGCTATAGAAACGTCTTTGGGTTACCTTATTTTAGGAAACGCACC